>CM053622.1:213645504-213665972 GCA_028646595.1 Phalanger gymnotis | reverse complement strand
GAATAACCACACCAACCAAAAACATTTATTGCATGTTTAGTGGCACGAAGGGCATGGTAACATCTCTGATTCCAAGTGTAGTACTCTTCTGACTAAACTACATTGCCTCTCAGTTAATTGAATTAAGTGAGCTTATGACTCAAATATTAAGTCCTTGTCTAACTTGGCTCAAAAATATTTATGGTTTTTAGAGAATAAATAGTGTGATTTAAGATTAAAAAAAAAAGAAAATATGGGATCAGGATATATACAACTGTCCAAATTTTCATATCACAATAGAGATGGATCAATCATCATAAAAGCGCCTGGACTCAGGAAAAGTCAGATCCTTGTTTCAAGTCCTGAGTTCTTTAAGACAGATATCAAGAAATCAGAGGAAATTTAGTAGAAAAGCACAAATAACATTCAGAGATAAAGGAAAAGTTAGATCTAGCAGTAAGGGTAAATGGAACTTGGATTAATTCAGCCTTAAGAACAATGGAAACATTGAAATGTAGCGATAGCTTGATGTAGTAGAAAAGCAGAGTCGTAAGTAGGAATTGTGGTGAAAGAGGAACATTCGTCTGATGATTTTGTAAGGAAAGACAACATGCCTCAGTCAAATGTATTTCTCTTAGGCAACACTTGGAGGAGGCAGAGGGTGAAGGAAAAATGGTAATATGGGACAGTAATTCATGGTGAACAGAAAAGGGAAAGAGTAGATTGAGAAAATCCATAGGAATGGTCAAATGCAGAGTAATGACTGAACAGAAGATTGTAGAGAGGGAAAAAAAATCCCCAGATATTGGTAGTCTGGGTTAAAGTCACAGATGCCCTGATCTAGTTATGGCCCTGGAGACACAGCTCTGAATTTGGAGTCTTAAGGTCTGGGTTTACACCCTGGCTCTTATACTTATGTCACCATTTGTAAAAGACTTAAATTCCCTCAGACAGTCTGCAATTTCAAAATGAAAAGGTTAAACTACTTAATCTCTAAATCCTTCTGAGCTTAAAATCCTCTAATCTTTTATGAGTTTTTGGAGATACCTAATCTTTCACTGCATTTTCATTGTCACACTTATTTGACATGTATTTGTATATATATATAACATGCACATGTATACACAAATACACACATATACATTTATGTATGTGTGTAGGCGTGTAGGTATGTAGGTATGTATGTATAACAATGGAGGGAACTCCTAGTTACCACCTTCCTCTATCGATGTAGACTGGCATTTTTTCAGCAAATTATCCATTCAGAAGGATGCAAGGGTACAGAAAAGTTGACTGACTTGCTAAGAGCCACACAGTCATTTTATGTCAGATGTAGGATAACAATTGTTCTTCCTGTCTCCAAAGCTGTATCTGGATCAATTGCTTAATTCTTCTGGCCTGAGTATTATGTAGGGTCCTGACTAAAGGTGAGAGATGGATTATATAAATTCATTAACCCTACCACTTTAACCCACTCATCTTTATTCTCCAATTTTCAAAAAGAGAGTCAGAATACAATCATAAAACAAAATAATTATACCTAAACGGTCATGGCTATTATGAAGAATATATCTTTCCTACCTCAATCTATTTGTACTTAACAAGCAAACTTATTTAAGTCCTTCAGATGTCTCCCTAAAATTAGGTAGAACAGGATGAAATGAATATTATAATAGGTTTTCTTCATAAAATAGCATGCTGTAAGAAAAATTCCATAGATTCTTTGAAAAAATCTTTTGTACAACATAGATCAAAATGCATGCTACACTTAGTTATATGTCACACATAATTAGCTATCATTCTATCTCACACTCATATTCTATGTGGCAAAATGCTGAATTTAGAATCAGGGAAACCTAGGATTAAATCTCACATTGGATACTAGCTGTGTGACCTTGGACAAGTCAGTTCAGTTCTCTGGGTCTCAGTTTCCTAACTGATAAAATGAGAGGTTTAAAGTTCACGATCTTAGAGCTCCTTATAAAATCTAAAATTTCTATATTTCTCCTTTTTTCTTTTCCAAGAGAAGTTGGGAAATGTATTATCCTACTCTTATTCTTTAAAGAGCCAAAATATTGTATTTATAATCTACTGTTTTCAATGATAGACAAAGTAATTCAGTGTTCTTTTCCTGGCACATGGACTTTTAAATTGCTTAAATGATCCACAAATCAATGTTTGTTTTTACAGTGGAAGGAAGATATTACCTTCATTCTGATAGAATGTAGACAGTCCAGTGGAAATTTCAAATAAATGATACAATTTGGATATCAAATGTACATTAAATACAAAACACAGAATTTTTCCTCTTCAGTCATACGTCTTTCACTAAGGCAGGTGTGTTAGAAAAGCAACTTTCTGCATTCTCTGGGTTAATGTTAATGTTTAGTCTAGTCAGGCAATTACACACAAGGTCTGATTTGATGATTCATCCATTCAGGGCCAGAAACTTCTGAACCTAGGCCAAAAACCTCTGCTTTCTTGTTCCAGGATTTAGGCTCTTCTTTTCAATGACTCCACTCTCAAGGCCTGAAATGCACACTACTATATCCCTAGAAACTATTCACAACTAGTGCTCTTTACTCCCTATCAAATGTATTTTTAAATGAACTAAAGGAATACAATTAAATTATATTTAGTAACTAAATCTCTGGGATAGGCAATTTGGTGTAGTAGAAAGAAGCTAACCCTTAGAGACATGGTTTTATATAAAGGATCTTAATCTAGATTTGAGAGCTAATACACAAATCACTTAGCCTATCCAAGCCTCAATTTACTCACCTGTGAAATGAGGATAACAACATTACCTTCTTCACAAGATTATTGGAGGAAAACTTTGAATATCTTAAAATGTTTCATGTGTTTAAGACATTAATCTGATTACAGTTGTTATTTATTCAATTACCAATTTTATCATCATTTATTTAAAGAGTAGTTAAAGCTAAAGATCGAAGTGAATTCATTTGCTCTCTCTTGGAAACTACCAAATGGACAAAATATCATAATATTACAATAAGGGTCTGGAGGTACAGAAAAAGAAATGCATTTGAGGTGCAGATGGTATAGTCATACCTAAATATGTCTCATGGTATTCATTACATATAGATCATTGGCTCATAGGATTATCAGTTTAGAGCTGGAAGGGACCTTGGAGACCATCTTGTCTAGCTCCATAATTTTACAGATGAGGAAAATTAGGCCCAAAGTGGGTAGATAAGGCATGAATTGTCCAAGGTCACACAGGTAGCAAAGTGGTAGAGATAGAAATTGTAACCCACCTGGTAGCTCCAATTACATGGATCTTTCCCTTTGACCACATATTCCTGATTAGGAGCAGGAAGGACAAAGTGACAAAATCAGAACATTAGAGAGAGCAAGTGAGAGTCCAGAGTTCTCTTAGCCCAACCTTTTTTTTTTTATTTTATTTTAGACTAAGGGCCAGAACACAAGTACAGAATAGAGAAAAGAAACAAAAATGTATCAGAAACTTAGTTGTTGAAATTTAAATACAAAATAAGAAAGGAAAAAAAAGCATGTCGTGTGCATAGCAGAACATGAGAGGACAAATTTTCATTTCAAGAAAACCCATATGATAAATAACACACATTGCATTGAGAATTGTCCATCTTTGCTCCCTTGTGAGTTTTCTTTTGTTCTCTGCCATGCACTTTTTTTTACTTTGTTCTTTTTTTCCTTCCCCCTACCCCACAGAAGGCTACAATAAAGTTTAGATATGTTTCTCTATAGCTACAGATATATACATACATATACACATATACATACATGTATAGAAATATACTTTCCCAAACATACTCTACTTGTGATTTTTGTTTTCTTGTTTGTGCATATCTCTTGTTTACTATTCCTCCTACCTCCTCTATTTTACTTCTACCCATTACCTTGCCCTATCACTTGCCTATCCCCTTCTAAGGATCCCTCCCCTATCCTCCCATTCCTATAAATCTAAACACCCTTCTACATCCCCTTTTAAACCTATTCCCTCATTCTCCCCTCTAAAAATCCCTGCCTTGTCCTCTTCCCCTCCCTATGCCCCTACCATTTTATTTCTTCTGAATTTAGAAAACTTTTATACTCTTCTAAATATATATGTATCCTGTCTCCTCTGCTCTGCCGGCAGCTCTTCAGCTTTGCCCCTCTCCCCGAGAATGTATGCCTGCTGCAAGTTCATCTCTACTCCTGCCCTTGTGAGGAGCAGCTCTCAGATGCTGAGTAGACCATTGACTGCAGTGGTACTGAAATGGCCAGAGGTTCAGACAGATGAGAACCTCAGCATTTTGGCAGCATCGGGTCCCTTGACCTCACTTGTCCCCAGATGTGGATTCCAAACAAGCACCATCTCAAGGGACATTGACACAGCAGCCAAGTTCATTGGGGCTGGAGCTGCCACTGTGGGGGTGGCCGGCTCTGGAGCTGGGATTGGGACTGTGTTTGGAAGTCATATGATGGGTTATGCTAGGAACCCTTCCCTGAAACAATGGCTCTTTTCCTACACCTTTTCCTGAGCTTTGCCCTGCGTGAGCCCATGGGGCTCTTTTGCCTGATGGTGGCCTGCCTCATCCTCTTTGCCATGTGATGGAGCCATTTCTATCCCCCAATGTTTCTGAATGTTCCTCCTCGTCCTGGTCCTTCCATGCCTCTTTAAGCCTGTGTATACCTCCCCCTCCATCTTACCAGGCAGCCCTGGGGAAAGCCAGGGGCTCAGGGTTTCACAGAGGGAAGACAAATACTTTATATGTGTGTGTGTGTATACATATACATATATATGTATATATATGTATGTATTGTTCCCTCTTAACCCCATTCTCTAAGAAATTATGTTACCACAAGTACCAGCTCTACTCTCCCATCTAATTCTTCTGTATCCATTCTTCCTCTTGCACCTCATTTGTATAAAATAATTACTTTTTTCAGCTGCTCTTAAATGGTTTTTTACTTTTTAAGTTCATATCATAGCCTAGTTTACTCCAGTATTTCTTATGAGCTACCCAATTGTGAATAAGAATCTTAAACATACATTTACATATATAAAAGGTAAATATCTGTCCTTATGAATCTCTTATAATCAGTCTTTGATATGTACCTTATATTTCTCTTGGTTCTTGTATGTCGAATCTTCTATTAAGTTCAGGATTTTTTTAACAAAGTCTTGAAAGTCTGAGAGTTTATGAAATGTCCATTTTTTTCATTCAGGATAATATTTAACTTTGCAGGGTATGAGATTCTCAGCTGGATCCCCAGTTCTTTTGCTCTTGTATATGTAGTGTCCCAAGACCTGCAGTCTTTCAATGTCTTCACTGGTAGGTCTTGTGTGATTCTAATTGTGGCACCGTCATATTTAAATTGTTTTAATCTTGATGCTTTCAAAATTTTATCCTTGAGCTGGGGGTTTCAGAATTTGACTATAATATTCCTATGAGTTTTCCTCATAAGTTCTCTTTTAAGTGGTTATAGATGGATTATTTTTTCTATTTCTACTTCCCCTCCTTGTTCCAAAGCTTCAGGACAATTTTCTTTAATTATTTGTTGTATTATTATATCAAGATCCTTTTTTTAGATCATAACTTTCAGTTAGTCTGATTATTTTTATATTTGCTCTCCTTGACCTAGTCTTCATATCTGTTGTTTTTTCTTATAAGATGTTTCACTTTTTCTTCTATTTTTTATTATTCGTATTTTGTTTAATTATCTCTTGATTTCTTATAATTTCACTGGCTTCACTTTGCCCAATTCTAATTTTCAAGATGTCATTTTCTTCCTTAAGATTCTGGATCTCCTTTTCTTTTCATAGCCTTCTTGTTTTTTCTTGGATTATTCTCATTCGTTCATTCATTCGAGTTTTTGTTCCATCTCTGTCATTTGATTTTTAAAGTCTTTTCAAAGCTCTTCTATGAATTACTTCTATAAATTACTCTTTGGACGTTTCCTTACTTCAATATCCTCCTCTGAATATGAACTCCAGTCATCTCTATTCCTCTTAATAGCTTTCAATGTTTGGATTCTTTCTCCTTTGCCTGTGTATTTTCTTCTGGTAATAGCTTGATTTTTGTAATCACCTCTAGCCCTGGGGTATGGGAAATGGTGCCTCTTGCTCTAGATCTTTGGTTTTCACCTCTAGCCTGGAACCAAAGCCAAACCTCCAACCTGCTGTAAGTGCCCACAGCCAAGGGTTTTCTGCCCCACTGCTTCTGCACTCACCGGGTGTGCGTTGGTTCCTTCTTGCACCCACTCCTCTTTGAAGCACACCTGGGTCTGGCGTTCCTCATCAGCAAAGGTTCCCTTAATCTTCCCGGGCTCAAACGCCCAACTTCTTTCACTGTCTCAAGGTGAGAAGTTCCTGTGGCTGGGGATTTGTTGCTTGTTAAAACAGAACCTATCCTGGAGGTGTTTACTCTTCACAAGGACTAAACCTTGTCCTGGGATTTTTCTTCCCATCTTCTAAAATTGTCCAAGTAAGATCCAGGATGTGCTTCTACTCTTCTTTATCTGGACCCACACTTTTTTCACCCTAAGGTGCTATTTTAACTCTTTTGTGGGAGAAAAATCTTGAGAGCTTGGAATTTTCTGACCTATTCCCAGATCTTTCCAGAATCCTCTTTTAGCCCAACCTTCTTTATATGTATTCATGGAACCTAGGTCCCAAAGACACAGGGAAAATTATTTAATATTTCACACCTAGTTAATGAAAAATTTTACTTGTATTACCAGGATAAAAACTTATACCACTGGTAGCAGGGAATTATGTTGCATTATTATTGTATTACCAATTATTTTAAATCTTACAATAAATTTTGCAGATATATGACAATAATTCTTTGGACTTGGAACTTCATCCACAAAGGCTTTCACTTTAGAAAAAAAATTGACCTAGGTCTTCTAATTCTATGAAAATCTAATCTATGCCCTTCCATAAGTTTTCCATATAGCATATACTCAACACTTTTCCACTTGGTCTTTTATTTTTTATGCATATAAATGCGACATTAAAGCTATCACTTTGACTCCTTACACAATCAGCCTGCTTCCTTTTCTGAGAGTCTATTTTTGTGAGAGTATATTTTATGTCAATTTTTGTGAGTAGATCATCACTGTTTATTACCAGTGCAGTAAAAAATAGATCTCTAGTGTGGCATTATGACTAGAAAGCTGGCATTGGAGGCAGGAATAACTTGAAGTCTTCTCTCTGACACGTTCTAGCTGTGTGACCTTAGCCAAGTCATCTAGCCCTTATTGCCACCCACTGGGTACTTTATAAAATTACACTTTAAAGAGAAAAGATTTGTAAGCAAAGTTATTCACTGAGAACCTCTCACACCAATGAAATCACAGGAGAGAAACAGAGACAGAGTGACAGATCAGAGATAGATAAATGTTTACATGTGTCATATCATGGCCTATTTAGAATCAATATGGACTCTGCATTGCCTTTTGGATATCTTGCAATTTTGATTCTTTAAATATAATCCTTTAGATTAGATTTTATAATTGGTAGCTATATAGTATGACTGGGAGAATTTTTAAATTTAAAAACTGGTGTTTGTGGCAGGGGATAGGCAATAGGCATTTGTAATGTACTTGAATTCTCCTACATATTATTAGATATCATTTTTTGATATTTGGATATATTTTATGATATTTGGTAAATTCAATAGGAAAGTGAATATGCAACAATAATGAAAATGTGTTGGAAAATAATATTTCATAATTAAGAAATGAAACATTACCTCCCTTTTTTGTGTCTCATCTGATAGCGATAGATTGTTGAACAAAATATTTTGTGGCCATAGCTACAAAAAAATGTTATATGGTCTTTATTAGTAGCAGAAAAGATGTTGAAGGAATACCTGTAAGCCTGTATTTTCCTTTAGAAAGGCAAATAATTTTGTGTGATCAGACAAAAAGCACAATGGGATAGTGTTTTTGATAAAATTACTATTTGTATGACTTTTCATATCTACTTTAGTAAACTTCCTCTAATCTGAATTTGACCTTTGTTAGACCAGTTGGTAATCTGACAAGACACAAATAGGTGATTCTGAAATGACTATCATCTTAATAACTAGTTATTCTTTATCTTTCAGTTTTTCTTTCTTTTTTGTGATATATGTGTTTACCAAGTCTAAGAATAGATGGATCTCATATTTAATAATAATAATAACAGTAATAGCAAATCAAATATGAAACCCCTAAGTAGATATTGACCTTTTTCATGTCTTACTTCAATCTCTAGGTGGCCAAGAAGTTAGGGAATGGAACCTGGAGTCAGGAAACCGAGTTCAGATACTCAGACACTTCCTAGCTATGTGATCCCTGACCTCTGACTTCTTCCATTTCCTCAGTGGGGATACAAATAGCACCTACGTTCCAGCTATATAGTAAAGATAAAATGAGATAATATTTGTAACATATTTGACAACTTTAAAGTGCTATATCAGTGTCTGGTATCATCATCATGAATTTTGCTAGAGGAAGCCTAGTATAGTGAGTAGACTATCCACTCTCAAAGTGAGAAAGACCTGTGGTCAAGTCTCACTTCTAACACATGCTGGATTATGTCCTTTGATCAGCCACTCGTTTTTTTTATGTGCTCTGAGATACTTTTTTTAATAATATGAATTTATAATATTATAAAAAAAATTTAATATTACAAATTTAATGGTGTAAGTTGCACCAATAGATGTAGTTTCTACACCTCGAAGTTCCCTTTGTCAATGAAATCATATTCCATCCCCTGGTTCTTATATCTTTGTTTCTTATTATTGTTGCTTCACTTATAATATATAAAGCCAATTCAGTTTGGTATATGCAACATCATCAGAACTGTTTTGAATAACAAAGCTAATTCCAGATCTTATGGTGACTCATAATAATAGGACCGGGTTTTTCATTAAAGGGGCCATCTCTTGATTAACTTCTTACAGAAGCCTATTCACTGAATGGGAGTTTCCTCACTCAAGGTGAGAACCTGAAAAGACCTTAGCCTGGAAGGGCCAGGTTTTCCTAATGCATGCTGGGCCCTCTCCAGTCATCTTGGTGAATATCTGGCCACTGGATCTAGATGGCTCTGGAGGAAAAAGTGAGGCTGGTGCACAGCTTGCACAGCCCTTCCTCACTCAAATCAAAGTCACCTGCAAATCGTATCATCATTTCTCTGATATCATGATCTTCTTCTAGAACAAAGGACAAAAACAACAAATCTCTACTTTTGCTCCATAATTTCCTATTAAAATCAAATCCCAAAAGGAACAAGATGCAGAAGTCTGGAAGAGTGACATAGAAAGTGTTCCTTTCTATCTCTCCCACAATGATCATTTCACTTGCTGGTTAATTCCAAAGAACCTAGTCAGAGGCAAGGGCTTTGCTTCAGTTCTGGCCCCAAAAGATCAATAATGTGTTTTCTAACCACTTAAAGAAAATTATAGGAAAATAATACACCAAAATTAGACCACAAGAAAAGAAATGGGGCTTCCTCATGGAGTTGATTAAAAATAAGTTTTAATCCATCATACTTTTGTAATATGTAAGTGTACTTTGTTAAAAGAAAAGAAGTTAAATGTAGTTGGTACTCTAGGATAACAAAGCAGACACTGACTTGATCGTACAATGATGGACATGAGGCAGTTCTATTTAGAAGCAATATTGTCTGGGACAAGAACATCCCACCTCCACCCATCATTCCTAATTCTTTCCCCAACAAATATGTTCCCATCATCTTTTGCTGAGGGGAGGGAGGAGTGAGAATCCCATTTTCACAAGCTTTTCAGTATGTAAAACATATTTCTTTTGTGGTATGAAACAGTTTTCACAAGTTAGAAATCTATCATTTTGCCAAATAAAAGAGAGCATCTCTCTTAATAAATACTATAAAGTTTTGTCCAGTGGAAATCAAAGGAAAATGCTGTGGTTGGAGAATTATTTTATTCATTCCTAACAAGAAGAAGCACTGCCCTAGGCAAAAGACAGGAGAACTAGCCCGAAGTTAAATATACAGATTTATCCACGAAAACACATAACTAACCAGAATGAAAGTTTCATGAACATTTTGTTTTAGGACATTGAATGTTTAAGAGTAAGGAATGGGGTGATACTTGAATACTTCTCTGTAAAGGCCCCCACTGGATAGATGTAAATTCAAAAACTTTTTTTTTCCAAATTGTTTTCAGAAATAACCGACTTGTCAAGTATGAATTGTTCAACATGCATTTGCATATTCTTTACTGTAGCTCATTCATCCCCTAGTTCCTGGGTCCAAATCATAGAACAAGTCTCCCTCTTAAATACCATTTGTGGCTATACCACCCCTCCCCTACCCTCAAAAGCCTGGGACTTTTCGGTATGTTATATCTCTGTGTTCATTTTTCATAAACTCTTTCATTCCTTTCCTAACCCCTAGAGATTCAAAGGGGATACTTAATATTCTGGAAATATTTGCAATTTCCTTGGATTTTGATTGCTATTACTATTTTCTCCATTTTTTTCCTAAGGGTCAACACCTGTATTTCAAAGGTCAAGGGTTTTTTTTGGATCTTTAAAAAAAGAGACATTCTTTTGCTGAATATATCAAAGAAAGCATCATTTTGAGAGCATAACAATTGTTTCCCCAAGTAGCAATTATTTGGTTATTCAATCTCACAGGCCACCAAAAACATCACTGCTTTTCACTATAGACATTAAAAGAAGGACACTGTGAAAGTTCATTCCTCCCTTTTTATCTTTATTGTTTACTCCAAACAACAAATTTCTATTTGTACACTCTAGTTTTGTTCCTGTTCTCTATTTGTAGAAGCCCTATTTATGGTGAATCCCACCCTGCTCCTCAGCCACAATCACAGAGAACAGCAATAGTCATTTTTTTGTTGAGCTAGGAGGAGACTGGAAGAAATTAGGCTAGGTTCTTTCCAAGGGAATACATCATCTTTACACTGAGCTCTTATCAGTTTTTTTTTTATAGTTATTCACCCAACTCCTGATCTGTGTACAGTAGCCACTTTTATAGGGGAAAGATGATTTAGGTTAACCAAGATTTGTGTAATGTAACTGCTATGTGCATTGGATAAACAATGAAGCCCTACTTTAAATTTTGGAAATTTGGTATTTTTCTGCTTTTCTATATTGAATAATAATGGAGTTTTTGTATTTCAATTTAAGCCCCCCAAAACTAAGAAACATGTATATACTCACACTCACATTCTTCAGGTAAATAATTGCAAAATAAAATGTACATTTTCAGGGAGGGGAATTGAACATGATTACTTGTCAAGAAAGAAAAAAAGGGAAGAATTGCAGGCCTTGGTAAAAAAGGAATTTTGTGGTGAGATCTGTGGTTACATCTGTTGGGAAAAAAATAGAAAAAATGAAAAAAAGAAACCTTTTTCTACCTAAAATGGATTTGTTACTTCCCAGTGCAAGGTTCTTTGATACATAACACAAAGATTAAGATGCTCCTCCCGAACATGGAGTCTCTTAGTCATATCCTGATAAGTTAATGATTGCTCAGAGAGATAAAGGAGGTTGGGGATGAGGAAGAAAAACAGATGAGGAAAGGAATGGGAAATGCTGATAATCAAACAATCATTTGTTCATAGCAGCGATTGTGTGTTCATGTATTAATGTATGTGTGTGTGTGTGTTCCCTCTTCTATCCAAAGAATTTTTATGACTCCTAACAATACGCAACAAAAACAGCACAGAAAACCATTTACCTTGAAACAAAAACAAAAGTATTCATTTCAAAGCAAAACTGCACTGCACAGCATTCTAGGGCAAAACTCAAATATCTGCCTAAGCATTAAAGCAGAAATTCCTTTTCACAATAGGAAGAAATACCTACTAGAGATGTCTACTTTTCGCCTACCTAAGGCTAAACATATATGAAAGGCAGGGGATTCTGAGACAGGAAAACAAAAGTGGGGAGAAAAAAGCAGTAACTAGCAATATTTTCCAAGACTTTTAACTCTTTTACTCCCAGAAAGAACTTCAGTGCCAGAAAGAGCCCACAAAATATTCTAGTTGAAATTTAAACCACCTAACAAATACTTTTTTAAAAAATAAGTCCAAAATTCTACTCAACTTAGAAAATTTTAATTAACCAAATGCGTATTTATCCATATTGCCTTAATCTCTTCTGAATAATTCTCATCTGCTCCTAACATTCTCCATCATAAATAACTATTTCAGTCATAAAATCAGCTCTACTACAAGGATGACCCACTAAAAGTAAACAAGGTGCTATTGTATTGAATTTAATATGAAGTTTAAACAGAACTATTCCTGGTAAAAGATAGCATAGTCCTCTTTTGTTGTTATTTCTCTTTGTATGCTAAGGTGTTTATTGATATTAGCTGAGTTCATTTTAAAAATTAAATTAAAAATGCAAAAAAAAGAAATAAAGAGCTACATAAAGGAAAGTCTTATTTGAATTCTTGACATCAGATTCCTTATTTTGCTTTGACCCTGGACTTCTGGACCAGTGCTTATTTTCATGCCTTTGTTAGAATTTTAAAACCTCAAAGACTTAGAATGCTTTCACTTGAAAGAGAAATTGAGTAGGGAAGTTATTTCCCTCAAGATCACACATTACAATTGGTGATTTGGAGACATGGGTATATGGCAAAATTCTTTGCTGCTTTCTGATTTTTGTCACATTGAAAATGTAAGTCCAGCTGTATGCGCACTATTTTTGGAAGATCCTCTCTTCTCCACCTAAACAGGAAAATTTAAATTGATGAAACAACTTAAAACAGGAAAGTGAAAAAATATTTAAAAGAAAAGTTTGACCCTCCACAAAGTGCTGGTTGTATATCTGGATGCTCATTCCTGGTGTCATTGGTGTTGATGGGATCATTCCTATTGCTGCTGCTACTGCTTTATTGCTGTTTTTGAGGTTGCTGTTTCTTCTGGAAAATGATGGCATCATTCTATTTTTTCTTATTATTTTTAATTAATGAGGAAAAATAGCAACTAGTAAAACAAAACAGGCTTGTAAGCCATCGAGTGAGACAGTGAAATGATGGGGTGCCATGAGGAAGTCTGAGTCAGTTCTATTTAACATTTGTCATGGCCAGTAGGGGTAGTGAGAGCTATCTGGTTGTATTATGAAAGGGATCTACAAGCAGAAAATGGACATGAAATATAGTTGAGCACTCAAGCACTGATAGTTGATCTCGCAATATAGGGGAATTAGCACTTCTGAACAACAGAAGAGGCATATCCAAAGGGAGAATTCCAGAATCATGGGGGGTGGGGGGGGGGAAGCAAAGAAAAGGAAGTTAAACTTGAGAGGCAAAGAGATGTATTATGAATAAATCTCACCAAGAAGGTATGAATGAATTAAAGAAGATACCTAAATGTACTCAAAGGGGGATATATATACACACATACATATATTATATATATAGACACATGCATATACACACATACATTACATATACATATATGTATATATGTATATGTGTACATATACTATATACATACATACTATATGTATATCTATATGTACACATACACAGGTACATTTATCCTCTAAAGTTTATGGATTTTACTGGCAAATTGTTATTTCTTCTTAACCCTAATTCATAAATAGGAATAACATCAACTTTTGTCATTGGCAGCATAAATGCTGGGCAAAAGCCACTGATTTCACATGATGTTCTTTACTGACTCTTTGAATTGTGTTTTATTTGATAACTTATATAGTTCGGGCATGAGATAGCAGAAGCATGGAAGAAGTTGAAAAACATCACTAATCTTACTCTATCAGGGTGGCCTTTTAAAAAAGGAGGGGGAGTGGTAATGAATTCAAAGGGTAAAATGGTTTTAATAGTGATCTTAGGAAGGTTTGTGTGTGGGTGTGTGTACGCACACACACGTGCGTGCACACACATACACACACACACACACACACACAACTAGCAAGCAATAAAGGAATAGCTCTGGGCCTTACTAACATAAAAGTAAAAACAAATTTTAGGATTAGTCCCTAGGCATGTTGTCCAGGACAAAGTCTTGTTTTGTGTAAGGCTCAGTAGTAGCATATGATTTCTCCAGGAGATGGCAGCAGCAGCTTAGTGGAGAAGAAGCAAAGAATGACTTTAAAGAAAGAAAATGGCAACTAAAGAGGTAGAAGTAGTATAGAACAGCAGTAAGAAGTTTATACCTATTTGCTGTGAGATAGCCATGAGATCTGTTCTATTCGTTCTATGGTTGTTTATTCTTTCTGACCCCATTTGAGGTTTTGTAGCAAAGACCCTGAAGTGGTTTCCTGTTTCCTTTTCCAGATCATTTTATAGAAACCTGAGACAAACAACGTTAAGTGACTTGCCTAGAACTCAGGAAAATTAGTTCTTCCAAACCCAGGTCTGGTACTATATTCACTGTTCAACCCTTTATGGCTATGACACAACCTTGACGGAATGAGTTTTCTGAGGATGTCCCACCTACATGAAAATTTGTGAGACAGTGTAGTTCCTTGTTTATTGTTGGAAAAGATTCTTTTACTTGATTTTCTTTTGTTATTTATTTTGTAATTCTAAATTGAAAGCTTTGCTATGTAATTAATGGCTCCTGTCTAATCCATTGCTAGATAATACACTAAAATAATTCCTAAGTTATACTGACCTTGGGTTGGCCAACATTTGAGACCCATATTTTAAATAATATCATAGAATTTCAGAGGTACATTGAAGCTTAGAAGTTGTCTAGTCCAACATCTTCATTGAATTTTAGCAAAAAGTACCCAAATAAGCACTAGACTGTACAATCTCTCTCCAAGCTTCTATGTGGCAATAGCTTACATAACATGCTTCTGTCAGAATTCCCTTCCGGAATACAAAGGCCCAAGTATACTTTGGAGACCTCTGGCTTTTCTGGTCCTTTGCCTTATCTAGTTAGAACTTGAAAAATATAATATTTGATATTTACTCAATAGTGGTCTCTACTTCCATTTATAAATATTAAGCCTCACAAAGCTTTGACACACAGAACAATTTTGTTGACATGGTAAAGACACAGAAAAGACTCATAACTGCTGATCTAGATGGTCAAGAAATATTTTCTCTTCCCCTTTTGGTGGAATATCTTATGACATAATTCATTGGCTCTCCAGTAATGCCTTGGGTGGAACAAGTCACTCTCATGATGTCTTTGACACTCTTGGGTGGAGACCAGTGTTAGAAGAGATTCATCTATAAACAGTTTTGCTATTTATTGCTGACATCTCTCCTCCTGCCGGTGTTCTTCTGTTTCATTGAATTTGTACTCCATTCCCAGCAAAAACTGTGAGTTTAATCCCATCACCGCCATTGCCTTTGCTTCTATTTTGTGCTTTTTTCTCCGTTCAACTTTCCTCACCCAGGAATATGGCATCAAATAATAAGCAGCTTGGCCAAGAAGGGATTATGCTTCCTGATCAACAATGCTACAATTCTTTCCCATCTTCAGTACCAGAATAACTTTCGTCTATTTTAACCTTCTATGGTTTTAGAACCAGATCCTACAGCGACATTTTCTCTCAGGTGACTGGTAAAGCCTCTCTCCACTCAAAGGTGTATGCCAACCATTCTGAAATGACTTACAGGATCCTCAGCCATGTAATTGTTCCCTACCTCAGCTTCTTTCCACTTTTCCATCATCGTCTAGTGAAGCTTGGCCAGGTTGTGCAAATAATCCAAGGCTGCTTCGCAAGGAAGATGGTGGAGATGGGAAGGGAAGGGCAAAGCAATAGTTGTTCCCAAACAGAGGTAAAACAGCTAGGTGGCATAGTGGGTACAATGGTAGGCCTGGAGTCAGGAAGACTCGTCTTCCTGAGTTCAAAACTTGCTTCAGGCACTTATTTGATGTGTTACCCTGAGCAAGTCACTTAACCCTGTTTGCTTTGCTTTATCTGTAAAATGTGCTGAAGAGTGAAATGGTAAACTACTCCAGTATCTTTGCTAATAAAACTCCAAACGGGGTCATTAAGAGTTGGACACAGATAAAACAGACTTCCAGGAACCAACATGTTGGAGGAAGCAGTAAATGGCAATAACTCTCCCATATTCACCTCCAAACAATAGTGCCCCAAAGCAAATCCTGGGATAGCAAAACCAGCAAAAAGATAAGGAGAAATGATCTTTTAGCCCAAGAAATTGGAAAATCAGCAAGAAATGTCTGTATTAAAGGAGAACAAAGTCCATGACAGGAAGTGCCCCAGTAAGCCAGCAGCAAGTCCCACCTCAGCAAACCAGCAAGAGATCCTGAGCCCCACTGCAGTGACGCAGGCAAATGCTGACACTGCCCCCCACCCCCACATACACATACACCATGTGCCTCAGCACTTGCAGCAGAACAGGCAGACTCCAGCTCTGGGAACCGCCACATGCTTCAGCATGGCCTTGGGCAAACAAAGCTGCCAGCAGTCAGACCACCCCTAATATCAGTGTAGCCCAAGGGAAACACAGTGACACCTCACCAGCCTTAGCACATGCCAGACACAAACACTAGGACATCAGCTCACTGCCTGATAAGCTGCCAGACCCCTACAGCCTCCAGCAGCACCAACCACCCACCCGTCCTGCACCAGCTAAGCACCAGACAAGAGAGGAGTCCCCCATGGGCCTCGGGGCAATATCACTGAAGCACCAAGTAAACAGCCAGGGCCTGATGTCCCTGGCACAAGAAGTCTGAGACAGTGCCACTACCACCCCTGCCAGGAAAGCAGGAGGGGAGGAGAATAAGTGAAAGGGGAGGGGGAAATGACAGAAGAGAGGGCGGACAGGGGGAGATGGTAGACAGAAGCAAAATACTATTGAGGAGGGAAAGGGTGAAAGGAGAGAGAGGACAAACTGGAGGGAAAATAGGATGGACATGATTTTAGTAATCATAATGGTGAATGTGAATAGGATGAACTCTCCCATAAAAAGGAAGTAGATAGCAAAGTGGATCAAAAACCAGAATCTTACAAAAAGATATTTACAAGGAACACACTTGAAGCAGAGAGACGCATAGAGTAATGGTAAGGGGCTAGAGGAGAATCTATTATGCTTCAGCTGAAGTTTAAAAGAGAGCAAAACAAATGCAAAAGTAGACTTAATTAAAAGAGATAAGGAAGGAAACTATATCTTGCTAAAAGGTACCATAGAAAATGAAGTAATATCAATACTAAACATACATACACCAAGTTGTATAGCATACAAATTCTTAAAGGAGAAATTAAGTGAGTTATAGGTTTATGACCAAACAAGTGAAAATATAAAATAGATAATTTTGGCTATATTAAATTAAAAAGCTTTTATGCAAGCAAAACGAATGCAACCAAGATCAGAAGGAAAGCGGAAAGCTAAGAAACAATTTTTACAGCAAATGTCTCTGATAAAGGCTTCATTTCTCAAATACATAGATAAATGAGTCAAATTTATGAGAAGACAAATTATTCTCCAGTTGATAAATGGTCAAAGGATATGAATAGATAGTTTTCAGATGAAGAAATCAAAGCTATCTATAGGCATATGAAGAAGTGCTCTGAATCACTTTTTGATTGGAGGAATGTGAATTAAAACAACTCCGAAGTACCTCCTCAAACCTATCAGATTGGCTAATATGGCAAAAAAGGAAAATGATAAATGTTGGAGAGGATGTGGGAAGATTGGGACACTAATTCACTATTGGTGGAGTTGTGAACTGATCCAACTATTCTGGAGAGTAATTTGGAACTATGCTCGAAAGGCTACCAAACTATGCATACTCTTTAATCCAGCAATATCACTACTAGGTCTATATCTCAAAGAGATCATAAAAAAGGGAAAAGGACCTATATGGGCAAAAATATTTATAGCAGCCCTTTTCATGGTGGTAAAATATTGGAAATTGAGGGAGTACCCATCAACTGGGGAATGGCTAAACAAGTTGTGATATAAGAATGTAATGTAACACTATTGTTCTATAAGAAATGATGAACAGGAGGATTTCCAGAAAACTTGGAAAAATATTTGTGTGAACCAATGCAAAATGAAATAAGCAGAACCAGCAAAACATCGACATTATCTTATGATCAGCTATGGATGACCCAGCTCTTCTCAGCAATGCAATGATTCAAGACAACTACAAAGGACTCATGAAGGAAAATGCTATCTACATCCAGAGAAAGACCTGACGGACTCTGAATGCAGATTGAAGCATGCCTTTTTTCACTTATTTAATTCTTTTTAAGGTTTTTTTTTTCCTTTTGATTAGTTTCTTCTTTCACAACTGTGACTAATATGAAAATGTTTTACATGATGGCATATGTATAACAGATATCAAACTGCCTACCATTTTAGGAAGGAGGAGGAGAAGGAAAGAGGGAGAAAAGTTTGGACTGCAAAATCTTGTAAAAATGAATGCTAAAAATTATTTTGACATGCATCTGGAGAAAAATAAATTACTATTTAAAAAAAAGAGTTGGACACAACAGAAACAACACAGATACCTGAAATTCAGAGCAAAATGAAAAATTTAAGTTAGAGGTTTAACATTATATTTATGAAGAATTCTACAGTTGCTGAGCACTGTACATACACTTTTCCATTTGTCCTTTCATAAATGCTTTAAGGTTTGTACCACAAGTATCATTGTTCCATTTTACAAATGAAGAAATAAAGGTTGGTTGACTTTAGGTGATTACCACACTATCAGTGAGCTAGCAAATGACAAAACTGTGACTCAAGCCTTCTGATCTCAAATTCAGTGCCCTCTCCATGACTCCATGCTACTTCTCCTTAATGTTGCTATGAATTTATTGTCCTTATACAGACTTTGACCTTCATCACCTTTGCCCCATCCCACTAATTATCTTAATATCCATGTCTCTAAATATTTAAATCAATTACTAATTTCAGCAATATATGCCTTTGGAAAAGAAAAACAAGTCTTAAAAAAGTGTGTTAATATAAACTGCACATAGGTGCAGGAAAATAAGATAGATCTAAAAATAAACCCTGATTTATAGCCAATGGAAGAGCCTCTTCCTTAGGATTGATGATACTTCAGAGGTATCTCTGATCAACTGGCAAACATCTCTGTAATTTTTCTCCTCTCTCTATAATCAGTGAATTGATATTTAAGGAGCACAATCTTATTCCAAGGAGAAAGCATATTTGCTCACTCTAGATGATGAGCCTAACTATTTACAGTTACTTACGGGGAAAATGATGTAAGGAATATCATAAGCTCTTATTATACACTTTGAGTTCATCTAAGCAGCAGAAGGACCCTAGAAAGCAAAAATCACTTCTTCATGAAAATTATATGATAATACAGCAAAAGTAAGCACATCAGAAAGTAAGTCATTGAACTCTAAGTTGGAATATGTGGGAAAGTTATCTTTGTTTCAAGAAGCAGATCTATTACTACCTATGTAATATATACACATACACACATATACATATATAAAAACACACATATATATACATACATATACACATGTACATGCATACATACACACATACTCATTTTTGGTTTTTGAATCACTGTAGTTGTGTCTGACTCTTTCTGACCCCATTTGGGGTTTTCTTGGCAAAGACATTAGAGTAGTTTGCCATTTCCTTCTCCACCTCATTTTAAGGATGAGGAAATTGACACAAACAGGTTAAGTGATTTGCCTATGGTCACGCAGTTAGTAAGTTTTTGAGGCTAGATTTGAATTCAGAAAGTTAACTCTCCTTGACTTCAGGCCCATCACTCTATCCACTGCACTATCAAGTTGCCCCATATGTATATATACACACACATATATTTCCTAAATTATCTATATATACATATATATATCATATATCGTATATGTTAATGTTTATATATAAAATATACACATATACATACATTCCTATATGCCACATATTATATTTGTGTATACCTATACATACACATATGCATAGCTACATATATACACATAAACGCACACACAGATATATAGATAGATCTAGAGAGATAGCTATGTCTCTATTATATACATACATATATACATACACATACATACATATATACACATATACATACATATGTGTGTGTGTGTTGACACCTATTCAGGTGTACTAGTGGCTTGTCCTTATAAGGACACAACTCAGAAAAACAGCTGTAAAACCCTAGATATTGTAAGTTTATACTATGGAACCCCAATGCAGATTCAAAGTGATAATGGGTCACATTTCAAGGGCAAAGAAGTGAAAAGATATTGTGTGTTGAATAATATTGAATGGATGTATCATATTCCATATTATCCACAAGCATCTGGGCTAATTGAAAGAATGAATGGATTGTTGAAAGAACAGTTGAGAAAATTAAGCTCTACTAATTCATATTGACATTGGAAGGATAATTTGCCCATTGCCTTACGTAATTTGAATAACAGGCCCTTAGGGGGAAGTACACCTCTAGCCAGAATGATGACCCCAAATCTGCAGATTAGAGAACAGCAAACATGTGAGATCCAAAATATTGAATTTTGGACTGTGAGAGAAGATG
>CM053622.1:213591104-213645004 GCA_028646595.1 Phalanger gymnotis | reverse complement strand
GTGTCTGGGCATCTGGTCTGTTTGTGCGCGCTGGGCTCAGCTCCGCTCCCCTCAGCTGGGGACTGGGAGCATCGTGTGGGACAGACCTTACCCAGAGACCATCCCGGCTGTCCTGGGCTGGAGCCCTGCTTCCCTCTGCCACTTTGTGGGTTCTGCAGTTCTAGAATTGGTTCAGAGCCATTTTTTTTATAGGTTTTTGGAGGGACTTGGTGGGGAGCTCATGCCAGTTACCGCTTTCCAGTTGCCATCTTGGCTCCGCCCCCTGTTTTTCTGTTTTTTAAGGATAGTCAAGTGCTAGTAAGTGTGTTAAGACATATGCATCGTCTGCAAAACCGAAACATTTTGGAAATAAATTTAATGGCACAATGTAAAAGGTATTTGACTTTATAAGTGGTGTAAGAGGTGACAAAGTATTTAGCTAATGGTTTTATGACTAGTGCTCTAAACTGAAAGCAACAGAAAAAGAGAAAAGGGAAAGGAAAAATATATCTATACTTACATATGAGTGTGTTTGTGTGTATACATATGTACATATACATGCATACATACATATACACATACTAATGTATACACATACATATATATTATATACATACACACGTGTGTGTGTATGTAAACCAAACTCATTCTTTCCCCCTAACATCCATATTCTGCTATTACTGTAGAGCATAACAACATTCTACCAGTCCTTCAAGCTCACAACTGAGGAGTCGTCCTCAACTATTTTTCACCACTCATATCCACTCTATTGCCAAGTTCTATTAATTTCCTTTTTGTGCCATCTCTTGAATAGGCCCCCTCTCTCTTATAACATTGCCATCCCTCTGGCAAAGTTCTTGGTCACCTTGATGAGGGCACAATCTCTGGGAACCCCCTTGAACTCTCCTTGAATCTTCCAACTAGATCTGGCCTTCCCCTAAAGCCATAAGCCTTACATTATCATTAGGCCGAAATCTCCATCTAGACTAGCCCTCTATTGTCCAGCTGCTTTCCCACCCTTAATCCTCATCAAAATATCAATATCCTAGCCCCATTACCTTAGCCTTCTGTTGTCTTTCCTCTCCAGGTAGCCTTCAGCTATGTCCCCACCCTGGAGTCTGACTTCATCTAGATTCTCCTTAGAGTCCTCCTCAAGACCCTCCCTAAACTCCTCTATTCACCCCAGACCACCCCTCAATCCCTCCCACAATCTTGGTGTATATAAGTCTCATCTTGCCTCCATGAAGGTGCTCAGATTCGATCTAGCTCAGTAGATTGAATCTGGCCCCCTTGTGAAAACAGGTGTCACAAAGGGTGGGATTTCTTAAGACAACCTATGATGGTGAATCCCTAATAAATTTTGTCTTTTTCCTTGGCTGAGAAGACTTGACTCGAATTCTTTCAGCAGGACCTGGCATGTAGGTATTTTGGGGTCTTGAGCACCCCTAAAAACCTATGGTTCCCTACCCATCATTCATTTTTCTTAAACCTCTTCAATCTCACTCCTATACTATTGCAATAATGTGCTGGTGGGTTTGCCTTCCACAAGTCTCTTCCCATTTCAATCTGTCCTCCATTCAATCACAAAGTGACTTTCCTGATTCACAGGTCTCATCATATAACTCCTTTGCTCAATAAACTCCATTGGCTATCTATCTCCTACATTACTATATGCAAAATCCTCTGGTGTTCAAAGCTTTTCATAGTCTAGCTGTTTGCTACATTTCCAGTGTTCTTATACATTAATCCTTATACCTAACTTCCTTCCATGAATTCTTCAGTCCAATGACACTGTCTTCTTGGTAGTTCCATGAATAACATACTCCACCTTTTAGCTTCCAGCATTTTCTCTGTTGGTCTCCCATACATGGAATGTTCTCCCTACCCATCTTTGCCAACTGTCTTCCTTGCTTCTTTTAAGTCCCAACTAAAGTCCCATCTATAGGAAATCTTCATTGAAGTACTTTGCTTCTTTTAACTATTTCCTATTTATCAAGAATATAGTTTGTAGATATTTGTTTGCTTTTTGTCTCTCCCTACCAAAGAGTTTGAGCTCCTTCCTTGAGGTTAGAGACTATCTTTTGTCTCTTTTTGTATCCCTGGCACTTAGCAAAATGTTTGGCACCTGGCAGGTGCTTAATAAATGTTTATTGACTGACTGACCTACCTCATAGGGTTGTTGTGAGGATAAAATGAGACAATATTTGTAAAACACTTAACATAATACCTAGAACATAGTAGATACTATATAAACACTTATTCCTTCCCTCCCTGCTATATAATAACAATAACCACAAAAAAACCCAAAACTCTCAAATAATATTTCCAAATACTTAAGAATTTATTGCTGTTATTCAGTCATTCAGTCACGTCCAACTCTTCTTGGCCCCATATAAGTTTTGTTTTGTTTTGTTTTGGCAAAGATACTGGTATGGTTTGCCATTTCCTTCTCCAGTAGATTAAAGCAAGCAGAGGTTAAGTGACTTGGCCAGAGTCACAGAACTTGTGAATGTCTGAAGCCAGATTTCAACTCAGGTCCTCCTAATTTCAGCCCTAGTGCTCTATCCATTGAACCACCTTACTGCCTCCTACAGCTCTTCTAGCCTGAAAAATAGCAGAATCATGTATGATAGATTAATGCAAAGGCTTATACTGTCATAAAATTATGAATATGAACCACATTATCATGCATATACATGAGGTAAAATGAAATTAATAGAAGCTAAACTACTCATACTCTAAATAGAATTGTTTGAAAAACTCAAATAAGGAAGGAAGAAGGTAAGAAAGGAGGAAAGGAAGATAGGATAGAGGAAGGGAGGAAAAGAAGAATAAAGGGAGGGAGGGAAGAAGGGAGGAAAGAAATAAGAAAGGAAGAAGGGAGTGAGGGAGAGATGAAGAAAAGGAAGGAGAAGGGAAGAGAAGAAAAAGAAGTCAGGAAGGGAGGAAAATAAGGCAATGGTGGTAGAATTTCTAACAGTCATGGAAAGAAAAAAGGCATGGTATATGTTGTTCATTTTTTTGTTTGTTTCTGGCTTGTTAAATCCTAAGGGAGTTCATTAAAAGTCTACCTCTTGTTTTATACATTGATTTTTTTGCTGATATTTATTAAGTTTATAATAATTTCTCACCTTTACATCTAGTGATACATGAGAAAGGGCTTTTTCTGACAAAATCTGTTTTCCCTAAGGATGGGCCTGAGGTAAAATAGCATACATGTTTCATCTGTAATATCTCTAAATATAAAAGGAGACAAAATGCAATGGTTTGGAAAGGTTATCCAGTGGTCATAACCTATATGATATTCTAATGTTTCACAAAAGTGAAAACTGATTTTGTTCCATTTGAAAGTCAATAGATGTTATGTAGGAAATATTAACTAGACATCTCCCAAGATGAAAGGGGGGAGCAATACAGGAATATATTACTGTGGTGGAGTTTATGATGGTGTTGTTTTCAAATGATACATTTAACAAAAATTAAAATTACAAGGTTCTGCTCAATACAGATTTTTGCGGAGAGAACTCAATAAATCATAGAAAAAAAGTATACATTGCTGAAGCATAAAACTAAAGTTTTGACAGTTTAGTAAGAAAGAAATCAATGAACTTGGGTCCTCAGCTGTGGGAGGAAGTCAGGAAGATCAATCGAGGTCACCCCTTGTGGAGACCAAGCAAGGATTAAATCATGTGAATTGTCATCAGCGACAGTGGCATATATTTCCTTTTTTAAATAAAAACTTATGGTCATGGCCTGGGTTTCTGTAATAACAAGGAACCGGTATCATAATTATGATGTAAATGAACTCATATCGCTTCTGAATCAGCCATGGAAGGATCATTAAAATCATTAAAATACAAAGACAAGAGTGTGAGCTGAGAGAAACCTTTGCCTTTTTGAAGGCTTAGAAATCTGTTCTTACCATTTCTCTCTATAAACCCTAAAGACATACAAAAAAGACTTATTAATATTATTATTTCTTCACTTCTTGTATCATTGTACTTTTGAGATTATAGTAACACATCTGAAAAATTAATGAGATTATAGCAACTACAGGCTGAAATAAGAATGGCCCCACATAGACGAAAGCAGATTGTGTACAAGGTTTTAAGCAAGGTTACTGCTTTTCGTTTGTTTGTTTTTCCTCTATGTCTCGTAGACATTTGAGTGACTAAACCCAGGCACGTTTGCTTTCATGCAAATAAGAATGGGTCCTTAAAAGTTCAACAGGATAGAGACTAGAGGCTAATTTAAGACTAGTAAAAAGCCAGCATACCATTTTTTATTCATAAAATTCTTTTCCTCCAATGTTCAAATGAAATCACATTCAGTTACAATTCTGCTCTCAAGATTAAATGTGATTCTGGACTAAAAAGTGACCATGAAAAATGGCATTGCAAGGTTTACTCATTTTTGGTGAATGACTTTCATTATCATTTTTGTACAGCAGACAACTCCAGAGATGATTTTCTAAATTCCCATTCTGCACATTCCTCCCTGCTGTGTGGCTACATTTTTGCTGCTTTTATGGTATCATCATAATGTATTTTTAATTTCAGATATTCTAAAAATCTTAATATACTGGTAAAAGAACTAAGTATCTAATAGGGGCATTCATTAACCTTTTGGTGACCACAAGGATTCAATTTGCTATTAATTCTAAGAAGGAAGAGAGAGAAAGAGAGAGAGAGAGAGAGAGAGAGAGAGAGAGAAAGTCAGTAGCTTATTATAAATTATAAAGGAGAACTGGAAATAAGGGAAATAACAAGTCACAACTGACAAGGTTTTATAATGTATTTCGTTGTGAGATGCCTGTAAATATGTCCCGGAGTCACATAGGCTTAATCTCAAGCATAGCTGAAATAGAGTTTCAATGTCATTTTCATTAGGATGACAAAATCATATTCTTTTGAGTTTTAGTGAATGAGCAAAACATAAAATGATCATCTCTTATGTAGCAGACATGAGGACATCATTATAATGTTAAATAAGATATGTAACATGAAGAATAATATATCCCACCCCTCCCTCAAAAATCCCTTTCATATTTTACAAATTATCGTTATTCAGAAAATATTTTCATTCATTTTGATATTATGTGAAGTGAGGTTTAATAATCACAGAAGATTGTACAAATTGAACCCAATTTTATGTTTGCAAATTGCATTTTCTTTTTGGCAGTTTATTTTTATAAATATAGACTCTAAATGAAAAGGATATTAGAAATCCAGGTCCTTCTTAAATAATGAAGCTACTTTTCCATAACTTGGACACAGTTGTGCAATTGTTCAGTCAATCAACAAGCATTTATTAATTGCCTACTCTGTTCCATTCGTTATATAAGGGACTGGTGATAGAAAGATATCACTGACATAGTCTTCATCCCCACAGAGCTTACATTATACCAAAGAAGCAACATATTTATAGAGATGTCTCATTTCTATACATAAATGCCCTGTTGCTGTCATTGTTACTTTCATGACCTGTTTCAAAATGGGCTGCATATATATAGTCTGATCATAGACTACTAAGGAAAAGGCAAAAAGTAACACCATTTCAGAAGATAAGATCAAGATAAGAACATTATGTACAATTAAAATTACTCTAATGCATTCATATAAGTTACTGACTTTGAAAAATGGGAAATAGATGAAAGTTAACCAATCTAAAACAGACACCACAATGAAGAGACCAAAATAACCTTTAAACCACACAGTGAGAAAACATTTGATCTCTTTGACACACAAAGAAACATGGTAGTGAAGGACACCACAGATGGAGAATACAAGGTAAAATACTTATGTAGGAAGAGAATGGAAGATCACGAACAGGGTTTTCCCACCAAATAGCAATGAGCAATGGAAGAATAGAAGTTTGATATGGGATCTGTTGTTGTTGTTGTTGCTGTTCCTAAGAGTATTTGTCAATGAAATTAAAAGGACCACAAAGAAATGTGAAATGATTTAGATTTACTGGTGTTCTATACTAATACAATCACAATATTCATGACAAGTATAATTGAATTCTAAAACCCTAGTGTGTGTTGTACAACATGAAAGAGTAGAAATGGAACATAACAAAATTAAGTAAGAACATCTAGATTTGACCAAATACAAATAGGGGTGTAGATAAATAGATAGATATAGATGTATGTGTATATATGTATATAAATGTGTATATGTATGTATGTATGTACATGTTTACACATGTAATATGTATAATATGTATACACATGTACATATATACAGAGATAGAGAAATAGACACAGAGACAAACATATACACATACATACATACATACATACACCTGCATTAAAATAGGGGGAGTGGGGGGGAAATCCTCACCAAGAACATAATATCAAGGTGCATAGGGAGGGAGAGATGTTGAAAAGAAGGATTTATATAGTGCCTACTATGAGCCAGACATTGTGTTAAGTGCTTTTTACAAATATTGTATCATTCAATTCTAATAATATAAAACCAAAAAATAAATAAAACATAATGAGTGAAAACCATCAGCAACTTATTTTTATGCCTACTTAGTAAAAATATGAAAAGATAAAGTGTATCATTTCACAGACAATTTTATCTAATAGATCATTTTTTTCCACAATCAAATAATTGACTGAGAAATGTAGAGAATAAAACACTACACTGTGTTTCTTGTTTGTTGATTACACAACAAAGAAATTAATCATTTGACCTTATAGAAACAAATTTAGCATTAAGGGCTCTTCTTCAAAGAGATATCTCTTGCATAGATGTTCAACATCCTATGATTTTCCTCAATTTAGCTAATACCATAATAGCTTGATAGACAGTAGAAACACCTTTTCATCATTAATATTAATGAAGTTACAAAATAGTAAGATATATAATGCACTTATGAAAGACTTTTGTCAGTATTTTGGAAGATTTTTCAATATTTTTGTAAAAATTCCAGCAGGAAGATATAGAAAAGGAAATTCTATTTTAAAAAACTTCATCATGTACAAAATATTTGGGAGTCTACCTAAGAAGCATACCCAGGAACTGTATGAATAAAACTACAAAGCACTCCTTACACAAATAAAGACACATCAAATAATGGGAGAAATATTAATTATTTAGTTATAAACCAAGAAAATATAATGAAATGGCATTCTTTACATTAAAATAATTACATGAATTAATTTATTTTTTTCAGTTTAATAGCAAACTACCAAAGGATTACTCATAAGGTTGGGAAAAATTATGCACAAATTTGTCTAGAAGAACAAAAGATAAAATGTATATCAAGGAGAATAATGGAAGGAGTGGAAAGAAAAGTGCCTAAATGTATAGATATTAAACTACACTAAAAACAATAATCATCAAAGTGATTTTGAATGTAGGCAGGTCGGTTAGTGGAACAAATTAAATACACTATGTATCAGAAGTAAATGAGCACAACCTAGTGCCTGGTAAGTGCTGCAAGATCCCTGCTATTAGGGTAAGAACTTACTTTTCTGGCAAAAAATTTCTGGGAATGATATAGTATAATAATATAATATAGTCCATCATAAAATAAATATAGACCAACACCTCCCACCATATACCAAAATAAACTACAAACGTGTACATAACTTAGAGTTAAATATTAACATAAACAAATTAGAGGAAAATGAAAGAAATTACCTTTAAGATCTTTGATTGGGGAAGGGTGTGAGACCAAATAAGAGACATAACAGATAACAGAAGGAAAAAATGGACAATTATGGTTACTTTTTAAAAATCTATACACAAAGTCAAAAGATAGAGATATGTGTGTATGTATATAAGTATATAAATACATATATATATCTATATGTATGTATACACACACATATATATACACACATATACATACATACACACAGAGAGAAACAGACACAGAGACATACACACACGTACATGAATATATACACAAATGTGTGCATATGCACCTGCATTAAAATAGCTAAAATTAGAATAGAAGTAGATATTTCAGGAAAGTGCAAATTTCTCTGATAAAGGTCTCCTTTCTAAGATATATAAAGAAGTGATTCAAACATATAAGAGCAATGGTCATCAATTGAGGAATGGCTGAATAAATTATGATATATGAATTTTATGGAATTCTATTATACTGCAAAACAGTGATAAAGAGTATAGTTTCAGAGAAATACGAGGTTTTTATGAACTGATGCAGAGCACAGTGGCAGACCTAGAACAAGTTATACAATAGCAACAGTGTAGAGACAAACAACTTTGAAAGACTTAACTTTGATCAACATAATGACTAACCATGATTCCAAAAGACTCACAATGAAACATACTACATACTTCCTGACACAAACATAAGAAACTCAGGGCACAGACATATATTTTTTTTGGATATGGCCCATATGAGAATTTGTATTGCTTTGTATGTACATTTCTTACAAGAGTTTTATCTTTCTATTTTCAGTGGTGGGAGGGCGTGGGTGGGAGGGAGACAAGATGAATTTTGGGGAATTAAAAAATAAAGTAAAAAAACTTCAGTACATCTGTGGTTTCAGTGATATGAACATTCTTTCCATTGGTGGAGATCATAACTCATAATGCAGTCTTATATTATATGATTTTCCCCATTTTCTACCATAGCTTCTTCACAAACATCCATTCAATATTCTGGAGGCCTTCCTCTAGCCCCCTTGACTTTTTGAAAATACCAATTAACGCTTAGACCTATGACTTGCTTATTACTCCTTACATGTGCCATTTGACTAGTCCACCTTCTACTGAGCATGCATTTCCTCAGTCATGTTCCTTACTCAATGACTTAAGCAAATATCATCAAGGGAGATATACTCCACATGCCCCCACACACACATACACACACACACACACACACACACACACACACACACACACACGCATTGAGATCTTTATCTTTTTAATCACTTGAAATTGTTGCTTTTTTTCAAGATTTCACACCATATAACATCATTGGAAAAACATTTGTGTTGAAAATATTGGATTTAACAATAGGGAGCCAACCTGTTTCATAAACACGCCATACAGTTTC
This sequence comes from Phalanger gymnotis, assembly GCA_028646595.1. Taxonomy (NCBI): domain Eukaryota; kingdom Metazoa; phylum Chordata; class Mammalia; order Diprotodontia; family Phalangeridae; genus Phalanger; species Phalanger gymnotis. Next base: position 213,635,980 of record CM053622.1, on the reverse strand, counting down.
CAAAATATTACTTAGCCTGATATCCTCAGTCATTTCTTGGGCCAACTTGCTTGATCTTAACCTAGGTGTATTATGCATTCTTTATTGGAATTCCAATCTGCATTTTATCTACATGGCATTATCTTTTTTGTATTTTTAAATCAACAATCAATGAACACAGAATATTGTATTCTTTGCATGTTTTCTGCCAATCATTTGACAATAGAAATAGGTGAATACAATCCTTTACAAAAACTTAACTATCAGTGGGGCATGGGGAATACAGCTTAAGTGATAGGGCCAAATCCTTCCATTGATATTGATTAGCCATGAGACCTTGGGCAAAACATTTAAACTTGTTAAGCCTATAAGTCCCAGTTACTCGACCTAAAAGGATATAAATACTATACAATTACTTCATGGATTTTTTAAAATATTGAAAAATTTAATCTACTACATACAGTTTTTTCCCCCTATATGTTCTCTTCTCACACTTTTATTTAGGATACCCTTTATATGCATGCAAATAATTCTCATAAAAATTTATAAAGGTGAGAATGTAGGAACGTAAATCAAGAGAATATTCTCTTGATTGTCTTTTGGGGACTCAATATCATCCTTGTTTTTTTTTTCCTATTCTTTTTATGTCCTTCCCTTCCTAGGACATCTTGTAAAATGATTCCTCAATGATTTTAAGATTGTGTCACTTCCTGCATGACATTATCATAGAGAATATCTCTTGGATTGGCATGCAAATGGACAATAAGTCCAGAATTGAATAGGAGGGTAAGATCAGGCTGGATTGTAATTGCAAAATTGCTCAGTGATATTAAAGAACCAAAGCTGCTCCCTTATACAGAAATCTTATCTTTGCCATGCCAATATTCTCTTTGCAATCCTATACAGCTGCAGGTGGTAGAATAATATAGCTGAGAAAAAATCAAAATTCTGTGTGAGACAAAGTACAAAGAAGAGTTGCACATTGGAGTAAAATGACAATGGCATATTCATGATCACTTACATGTAAGTCTTACAAAGGACATAATCAATGTGTAATTGGAATGAATCAAGGGCACAAGATAACTGGTGGATAGACTAAATGTGGCACTAAATCTGGTGTACCCCAGATATTAAAAGACCTAGAGGAAAACCTCTGGTGCATTGTATTAACTTATATATTCAACAAGCCTTTATTAATTAGGAACTATGATAGACACTGGTGATATAGAGAAATAGTTCCCTCAAATGTCTTCATTTTAAGTGCAAAAATGTACACATGTGTGCAGAAAATTAAAGGAAAATTATATAAAAAGTTATATGAAGTTACTTTTGGTAGAGATGGAGGTAATTAGCAACTGAGGGGATTAGGATAAGGTCCTTTAAGGAGATGGCTTTTGAACTGAGCTTTGAAGGAAGTTTCTGCAAAGCATAGATGAGTAAGGATTGATTTCCATGAAAGGATCAAATCTAATGCAAAGACATGGAAATGGCAAATGGGACGTTATGAATGAAGAATAATAAGGAAGAGTGCTTGGTTGGCATATAGAGAAGGAGAAGGATGTGAAATATTCCTGTATTGCAGGATCATAGATTTAAAGCTGGAAGAGACCTTGGAGGTCATTGAGTTTGGTTCCTTCATTTTTACAGATGATGAAACTGTGGTTCAGAAAGATTAAGTGACTTACCCAGAATCATACAGCTAATAAGAGTATGAGGACATGTTCAAGTTTAGATTTTCCTGATTCAAAGTCTAGTGCTTTATCATTTGTAGCATATTGCCTCTAAGCCTTAATGCTGGGATTTCCAAGCCATGTCATTTTTTCATTTTGATCAGATTCCTCATTTCTTTCTAACCAGAATTCACTCTGCCCTTGTGAACTGAGAAGTGAACTTTTATGTTATCTAACTCAGAGCCAGAAACTGGCCACCACACCAATTCACAGCTATTTCTAAATCAGTTCTCTCTAACCCACATCTTCCTCTTATTTTCTTTCATGGTTTGTTTTACCCACAGTAGATATAAGGTCCTTAAGGGATCATTTTTGCTTGCTCACATTTGTATTCGCAGTACTTAGCACTGTGACATACATAACAAGTGCTTAAGAAATGCTTATTGAATGATTTCACTTATTTACCTACTATGTAAAAGGCTCTAAGAATACAATGATATCAATGGCACAGACCTCGTTTCAAGGACTTTAAGCTTTAATGAGGGAGAACCAACACGTATTCAGTAATTTATATATAGGAGTATAGATTTAGAGATTCAAAGGATCTTAAAGACCATTGAGTCCACTGTTCTAATCTGCAAGATGGAGAAACTGAGGCTGAAAGAGGATCTGTGACTCTCCCAAAGATCATATACTTAATAAGTGAGTAAAGCAGAATTTGGACTCATCTTCAAGCCTCTAAACTCACAGCTCAATCCTCTGTACCACATAGCAGCCAGATAGTATTTGTCCAGATTATTAAAGACTTACAAGCCAAAATAGAACTTTACATCTTATTTTAGGAGCAAAAGTGTCAGATCAGTGATATAGAAATGTAAATTTGGCAGCTGAGTGAAGTATAAATTTTGTGGGGGAAATTATTAGTTACTGATTTGTGGGGAAAATATTATTGCATTGTTTGAATCTCTCTTTGCATGGCAGGAAACTAGACTTGTATTGCTTAGACATCAAACCAACTTGAGGCTTAACTTAAGACTCTAAGTCATGCCAATGCCAGAAAACTTCAGGGCAACCAAATATTGATGCATAGAATGTCCAGTTTTCTGTGAAATACATGTTAATTAATCAATGTGAACCTTAATCTATCTGCTTTATTTGAAAGTATATTTTGAGCCAACCAGTCAGATCATTGTTTCCTTTCTCCTTTGTTTGAAATCTATATAATGTACGACTCCCAGAGTTTTCTGGAAGTGGGTTGCTCTTTCCTTTGCTGTACAACTTAATAAACTTCTCCCTAAATTTCTCCAGTTCTGGGTTTGTTCTTAGCCAACAACTGGGAAAGAAAAAGTATGAAATCATGGAGACTCAATCAGGACACTATTATATTAATTCAGGAGAGAGGATAAGGACTTGAACTGGAGGGGAGAAGCTGTGCAAGTGGAGGGAATGGAACAGAGGCAAGATATTTTTTGGAGGTACAGTTACCAAGGCTTTTCACTCTGGAACAGATATTGTCAATCACCCTTTTCTCTTTGATGCTCTCTCTTCTCTAGCTTTTCCCGAGAACCCGAAGGAAGGCCAAAAAGGATAGTTAGTGAGAAAAGATCATTCGATTAGTGAATTAAGCAATCCTTGGTAACTTTGTTGAGAGCAGTTTCAGTAGAACGATGGTGTCCAAAGCCAGACGGCAGAAAGTTAAGATGAGAATATGAGGAAAGGAAATGGAGGCATTTATTCAAGATGGTATTCTCAAGGTGTTTAAGCATAAAGGTAATTTCTAACAGAGATAATAAATTAAATGGGAATTGTTGTTTCTTTTTGTTTGACAAATCCTGTTCTGGAAATCTTGAGTTCAAGATGCCTCTTTAACAACTAGAGTAGGATGTCCAATAAGAAGGTGGTGATGCCAGATGACTTTGGGAAAGGGATTACAGTTGGAATTGGGAAATGTTTGTATAGATATTTTAGTTGGATAGTTAGGAGTTGATTAGATCACAAAGGAAATGTGTTCAATCTAATAGAAGAAGGAACAAGTATTTATTAAGCACCTATTATATGACAGGCACAGTGCTAAACACTACAAATTTTATTTCATGTGATTATCCCTACAATCCTAGGTGAAGGTGCTATTCTTAACTCCATTTTACAGCTGAGAAAAGTGGAGCAGACATAGGATTAAATGGCTTGCCTAGGGTCATACAGCTAGTTTCTGTGGCCATATTTCAATTCAGGTCTTCTTGACTCCCAGGCCAAGGTTCTAGCCACTATGGTACTTGACAACCTCAAGTCAAAGCCCCAGAGGTATGTGCATACATATAGGCAAGGAATACATGATGATCTATTAAGAATTCTGAGGATATATAGCAGATGGCTACATGAACATACAATTTGCTAATAGAGAAGAATACATTGATGGGACAAATTAGTTAATTTTTAATAAGTTACTATAATTTTCTTTACATCAAAGCTGTCAAAGAGTAAGAAGATAGAGAAGTGAGAAAATAACATCTTTTCTGGCATGCAGGTAAGGATTGTTAAAATATATTTCTAGAAAAAAAGAAATGTGAAGGGGAAGGGAATATATTTATCTAGAACCTAATTTGTGTCAGGCACAATACTAAAAACTTTACCAATATTATCTTATATGATCCTCACAACAACCTTGCAAAATAAGTGCTATTATTATCACAATTCTACAGTTGAGGAAACTGACGCAAGCAATGATTAAGAGACTTCCCCAGGGTCACATATCTAGTAAGTGTCTGAGGCCTACTTTGAACTCAAGTCTTCTTGGCTCAAGGGCCAGTGTTCTATCTACTCTACTAATCTTGCTGCCAGAAAGATAGGAAGAGAAGCAGGAGAACAATATCACAAACAACACAGGGAAGAGATTATGTCTGGCAGAGGGCTGGGTGATCAAAAGCATTTAATTTTACAAAGGATCAAGAAGTATGAAGACTGAGAAAAGTCCATCAGAGTTGGTATTTGAGTTTATTGGTAACCCTAGGTGCTGGTCCTTTACGGAGGATTTATGCAAGATGTGATCAAGATTTGAGCAAGATCAGATGGGATTCATTCTTCTTGAATGGAGGGATATGGGAATAGATCCTCAGAACACTGGATAATCTTATCATATAGACATTTGTTGTAGGTTTTTTTTTTTCTATATTCTATTAGGAATATACTACCTCTGATGTTACAGAAAGCCAACTGGGAATGGAAATTCAGGAATGCGTTCCTGGAAAACTGAAACAATCTTGCATTGGCAGCAGCATGATCACTACACGGCTTTAGACTTTTTTCATCCTGCCCTGGTGTAAAATGGATGAACCTTTGTACATCTCAGCTCTGAAAGTCATTCTGCTCATATGAAGTTTAGTCCCATCCAGCATGATGTAGTGGAAAGAAGCTGAGATTTGGAGTCAAGGACTTTGCTTGTATCTCAGTTCTGTTTATAATTTAAGTGGCCTTGGTTGAGCATTTAGCACCACCAGGCTTCAGCTTCCTCATCTATAATATGAAGGAGTTGGAATAGATGAGCTTCAAAGTCACTTGCACATCTAAATTTATACTCCTACTACCTCGCATTATAGTTCTATCTCTGCTTGTGTCCCTCTCCCACACACAAGGGCCTGTCAAAATAACATATATACCAGTTGTCTTCCTCACCCTATATTCCCCTCATTATTCTCACCTCTAACAAATGCTATCCTGTTTCTTAAGTGCTTACCAAACAGTTCCACTGTCTCTTCTTATATCCTGTCTGAAACACACACACATAGACACACATTTACATACACACACGATAGATAATTCTCACATTTTGTCTGACAATATTTCTGCATAATCATGTCACTGTCTCCAACTCACACTGTTTTCATTTTGTTGTTCAGTCATTTTCAGTCGTATCTGAATCTTTGTGACCCCATTTGGGGTTTTCTTGGCAGAGATACTGGAGTGGTTTGCCGTTTCCTTCTCCAGCTCATTTTACAATGGGGAAACTGAAGCAAACAGGGTTAAGTGACTTGTCCAGGGTCACACAGCTCATAAGTATTTGAGGCCAAATTTGAACTCAGGAAGATGAGCCTGGCAGTCTATCCACTGTGCCACCTAGCTGCCACAGTTTTCACAATTGTTTTCACAACTTCATTTTAACTCATTCAGCAAATATTACCTTCACCCCATGTGTGGTAATAATGTGATTAAAGATCTTTCCTGTCCATTCAATAGGCCTCAGGTGGGGCCAGTTAAAGGAGGCCTGATTAGAAGCAGGCCTACACCTTTGTGATGTCAATCAGTGATTAAAGATCTTTCCCACACCCTTTTGCTAAGTAGATGCTAAGTCTCAGGCCCACACCCTTTTGAGGTTGGGCATTGTTACAACAATCTTGCTAGCAGCTACTGTGGCTGTGTAAAACCAACAACAACCAGCACACAGAATGCTGCAAACCCAAGTTCTTTTGATCTATTTTACTAAGGAAAGCAATGTTAAGGGGTTAACAATCTTACTTTAATCCAACATACAAATATTGTTCACTCAGCTCAGGGGGGAAAGACAGCACCCTTGAACTTCAGAGCAAATACAAACAAATTGCAAACATACATTTATGAACAGATCAAATACAATTCATAGTTACCAAGGAATCATCAACATCTGAGTTCAGCCAGAGTGCAACAACGGCTGGCTCAGAGTCCCCCACCACTCCTGCTGTGGCTCAGAGCTCTGAAAGAGTAAGCCAACCTCTACACTTATATATACTGTTCAAGGCCAAAGGTGAGACACATATGCGCCTCGCCCAAGTGACCTAAAAGCATCACAAAAATGTGACTTAAACCCATGTGGTCCAAAAGCCTCTGATGTCACAAACATGTCACTCAAATCCATGTAAACTAGGCTTTCCCTTGAGACAAGGAAGTCATCAAGGACTCCTAATTCAATCAAGGAAATAAAGGCCAAACTCTTCAAGGGCACTTGATTGAATAAGTGCTAAGAGCCCATCTTGATTCCTAATACAGGCACAGAGCCCTTGGGCCCTAAAAAGAATATATACACCTAGAAGGTAGCTGTTGAGAACTGAGAATTCAGAAGTCAAAAGTGAGAATTGGGAATCCAGCCCAGGGAGGAAAGGTAAGAACTCCGAGGGACAGAGCTATAGAGAGAGCACAGAGAGGAGAGTAGAAACCAGGGAGGAGACCAGAGAACTGAGGAGGGAGAGAACACAGACAAGCAGACCATGAGTGTTTGTGGGGAGACCTCAGCAGAGGGGAAGTTTACAGGATGACTTGGTTCCTTGCTATAATACTGTGTTATAATTTCCTTGTTGCTACATTGAGGTGGGCTTACTGATTTTGGAATATAATTACTGCTATATTGAATTGGAGTTATTGGTCTTGGGGACTGATCCTCTGGTATCTAAATAAATGTTATACTTCCCTTGCCTTCTACCTAGAGAGTTTTTCATACTTTGCGATTCCAAATCATACAGGCACGTTCATGCTCATCCTCAAGGTCATGAATCTTGCCTTACTGATACACCATGTGATTGACATATAGGTATATATATACATACACATATGTATGTATATATATATGCACACACACACACACACACACACATACACACTACCATCTTTCCCTCACACCATAAGACTACTATATACATATTTAACCACGGCCTCCTCTAATAATGCACTTCTTTCACTCAAATATTATAGTGTCTCCCTTTGGATCTGGCATATTTACTCCACCATCACCTTTTGCATCTTTTCTTACACACTTGTGCTTCTTTCATTCTATGCTGAATTTTTGTTTGTTTCAGTCATGTCCCATTCTTTGTAACCCAGTTTTCTTGGCAAAGATAAAAGAGTAGTTTGCCATTTCCTTCTCTAACTCATTTTAAAGATGAGCAAACTGAGGCAAACAGGTTAAATGATTTGCCCAGAGTCACACAGCTAGTGTTTGAGGCCAGACTTGAACTCAGGAAGGCTTGTCTTTTTTACTTCAGGCCTACTGCTCTACCCACTGCACCATCTAGCTGCTCCATATTGATTTTACAAATTCTCTTTAAAATGTTCTTGATTTTTCTTTGTCTTGGAAGTGTTTCATACCCTGAGTCACTAGAGCAGTGTTGATATATAACAAGCCCCAAAGTATTTCACAACTAAATCAGTGGAAAACCTCTTAGGAAACATCACAAATTATATAACGTCATGACCACCGAAGAAAGCCCAGCTCTAAGGCACAGAGTTCTGACTTTGCTGGGATCAATTGCCTTAGGTATGATGACTCAGTAACCCTAGAGGTAGGATTTCTTGTAATGTCACTATGGGTCTTAATACAATGTGTTAAAACACTTTGTTATTTCTATAAACTCAGGTTTTATGGCTCTTCACATTTTGATCCTAATGGTAGGTAGTGAGGAGATATTCTTATCTCTGTTTTTTTTTTTTTCGGATGAGAAAACACAGTTAGAAGGAGGGTCAGTGACTTGGACAAGATCAGTCAGGAAATCACAGTGCACAAAACAGACTAGATCTCTCCTCAAATCAAAGTTTGTGTTCTAGTAAGCCATATTATTAACTGGTGCAGAAATGTGAGAAATGAGAGAAAATGCCTAGGAATTTGTCTTTCTAAATTTTGACAAGTGTAAAAGTTGGGCTAAATGAAATAGTAGATATGATAGAAACTTTCTGTGACGTGAAAAATATTTACCTAGTGATATTAAATAATGTGCAGTGCTCTGAACATATTCCCTTAGTTACATGCAAACAGCAGTTGGCACTCATACTGAAAGCAAGAAATTGAATTCTATTTCTGGATACAACATTAATTCATGTAACATTACTTGGATCACTTAAGATATTTATATTCTGTTTCCTCATCAATAAAACAAGGATGACATAGGATAACATACTGAAAACTAGCTCTAATTAAATATAATTCCAAAGCTTTGCTCAATTGAGAAGAAGACCCCATTGGGCCATCATTCCTATAACGTCCTTTCAACCAAATTGGTGACCATTGCCTTCAGAAGGTTTATTTTTTATTCATCATTCATTCATTTTTGCTACAACAATTCATGAAGACCAAATAATAGGGTACAGAGAGGTCGGGCTCTCTTTCACTGGAAGGAGACTCCACATCAACAAACTCACATATCTTTGAAGTATGTATCATAACCTGTCTATAAATTGTAGTCACAGAGAGTTCCTTAAGGCTTAGAGAGATATTTGTCAATGGCTACACTGCCTCTATATCAGAGGCAGACTTTGAACCAAGGTCGTGTCGAATCCAAGTGTATTGGAACTCTCCCTATCCCTATGAAGCATATAATTTTCTGATGTAGAAGGCAGGTTCCCCCAAAGCAGGACTTGAATGATTTTCTTTGATTAGGTAAAGGACATGTAATGTTGCAGGCCACCTACCTTGTGTCTTCATCCTAATAATACACAGGTACCTAACATTCTCTATGTTAAAGAACTCTAGAACTTTCTCTAACCTGAACCATCTGATTTTTTTTCTATCAACCCAAAGAAAATGAAACAATCACCACAGAGAACCAATTTAGACCTCAGAAGTTGTTTTAAATAAAATAAACAAAACCAGAAAGCACATTGAGTACATAAAAGAAACAGAAGGAACTTTAAAACTGTATTCCCCACCCCAACTGAATCCTTGTATCATTTGTGCTTTGTTTAAAGTAGTCATATTTAACTTTCACAGATATATTTATTTACGATCCTGAAAATAAGATTTTCATCATTTTGAGCACCATCTACATGCATTATGCTAAACAACAGCAAAATCCCCATCAGAAAGAGTAATATCCCAAATAAAAAATTATCATTGCCAAGAGGCCCTATCAATTGTCAGACAAGAAGAGAATAAGAAAATTCTAGAAATTAGAAAAATAGAAATTCTATACTAGACATGTTGAAAGACCACTACTACATAATAGCAATTATAGCAAGAATAATATTAATAATAGCTAGACTTTATATAGTGCTTTAAATTTGGGGGATTTTTTGGCAGGGCAATTGGGGTTTAGTGACTTGCTCAAGGTCACACAACTAGTACATGTGTCAAGTGTCTGAAGCTGGATTTGAACTCAGGTCCTCCTGACTCCAGGGCCAGTGCTCTACTCAATGCACCACCTAGCTGCCCAAGTGCTTTAAGTTTTGAAAATCATGTTATATACTTCATCTCATTTGATCTTCATAGAGAACTTGTGAAATTTACTATCATTATTTCCATTTTGAAGCCTAGGAATCTAAGGCTGAAAGAAGTTAAATGACTTGCCCAAGATTCCAAAACTAGTAAGCATTGGAAGCAGAAATTGAAATCAAGTCTTCTTGACTCCAAATGAGTCAAGTGCCCTAGCCACTGTACTACCCTGTTGCCTCTAAATGGCCAAATGAAGATTTACTTTACTTTCAAACAACATGAGTATTTTCTACAGTAATATGATGCAATTGTCTCAATGCGTGACAAAGAATAAACTTTAAGGATTGGTCATTAATCTTATTAAAGAAGAAGAATATTGTTTTGGAGAAAAGAAATGTTGGATTTTTTTTAATTACTCTCTATTCAGTGGGTAGAAAAAAGAATATTGGAAAGAATTCCCTTTTTTCATTTTGTACAGATGCTAATGGGTGATATTATTTCAATTGTGTTTAATAATAATAATAATAACCATCATTACTATTATTATTATTAACCAACTGTTGCACTGAATACAAGGGAATTGTTATTTATTTTTTTAAAGCTAAGCTGAGGAAACTGTCTTGGGTGTTTTAGTTGTAGAGAAATTCTCTTAGGTGATTTAGAGCAAGGTGACAGCTTTCTAAAGATGATGAATGGTGAAATAGACAATGACAGGAATTTTTTTTTCAGTAGAAAGAAAATCATCAATGATGCTCTGAAGAATAGGGACAGAGATAATGCACATTTTTCCTGAGCTCAGAACACACCCCACAAATATTTGTAATTTTTTACTATTGTTACAATTGGGAAAGCATGAAAATTGCAAAAGCTGCAAGTGCAAATGACCCTGATAACAGAGCATGGCAGTTTTGTGGATTTTCACTGCTGAAACTAGTAACTGACACAGGAGGCTTTGATCAAGCATGTTCTAGTGACAGAAACTTTTCCACAGCAGACAGAAGCTCTTATCTTCAGTTTTAGTACCACTGAAAATAAAAAACAAAACAACTCTTACATAATGATCTCTTTGTCTGCCATTTTCCCCATGATGTATAAGTTTAGGTGTTATTGAGCAAAAAAAAAAAATATCTGTCATAAAAGATGTAAAACAAAGAATAGCTAAGTGCTAAGTAATTATTGGCCATTATTTCTTTTAAATGATACATTCTGGTAGTAAACATTGTTCCTGATTCAGTAGTTCTGACAGCATCTCTAGCAATTTTAACTAGTAAAGATTCTTCTCTACAAAATAGCTGAGTTTTAAAACAGAACATGCAAAAGTATAAAAGTTGGAATAATCTTGTTATTTCAGCCACAATTATGTTTGAAGTACACATGCATTTGTTTCAACCTCAACAGAATGCCTGAGGAAAAAGGAGAAAATAATTTTTCATAGGTGTACACACCCACAATGACACTGTCGGAAGCATATTCAATGTCCTGCTGTCTTCAAGAGAAATTAATTATAGAGACATTTGGGAAAAACAGACATGAGAAGTTTCAGAGAAATCTAAACCCCTTCAATACCACCTAAAAACTAATGAGAAACTATACCAAAGAGAGTAATGGATCAACAACAACAAAAAAGATGACTAAAAAAGAAATGTCAATAAGATAATACCAAAAACAGAGGGAAAGAGAGAATAAAGAAAGAAAGGAAGAGAATAAAGAAAGAAAGGAATAAAGAGAAAGGAAGGAAGGAAGGAAGGAAGGAAGGAAGGAAGGAAGGAAGGAAGGAAGGAAGGAAGGAAGGAAGGAAGGAAGGAAGGAAAAGAAATAGAAATTATTATATTATTTGGCCCACATACCCACATAACATTTTGTGAGCTAGCACCCAGGGTTAGAGGAATGGAAATTAAATCACTTAGCTCAACGTCTGTTCTATCCAAGATTCCTTAAGGTGGAAGAGCCCAGAAGCCACTTTGAGTTGGACTTGCTGGCTGTCCTAGGGAGAGTAAGCACTGTGCAGCTTCTATCAACTCTCTGATCTCATTTTAGGTTCTATACTTAGGAATCAATATGACAGTAACTACAATAATTACAGAGTCATTAAGAATTAAAGTTTGAAAGAAATGCCAAGAGAAGTAGCAGCAGAACACTTTTATCTGCTTCCTCTAATGGAGTGATTGAAAATTGAAAAAAAAAACCCATAAAACATCTCAACAATTAAAAGATTTTTTGTTTTGGTTTAAAGCACCTCAGGATAAAGCTCTGTAAGAAGAGAATAATTCTACAGTAGTTATATGTAGAAACTCAGAGACAATAAATTGGTCACAAAGGCTATGAGGGTGAAAGGAAGTAACTACCAATGGAAATGAAAGGAGAAATGAAGTAAGATATTTTTAGAGTTCTTGAGGAAAGAAATTGGAAGGAACATTTGAATGGCTTAGAAAAGAAACTAAAATCTTTATCAAAATAATGACCCCTCTGAAAAATAGAGTGGAGTAAATAGATAGCAAAAAATTCAATAACACAGAATTATGAGATTCACATTAAAAGACTTAAAAATTGTAGTGTATATTAAATACAATATGTACTAACCAATCTAGAAAAAAACTTTTAAAAGGATAAGGAGAAATAATTTGAGCCATTAGACTCATAGAAAACAAGGAAACTTAAAAACAAAAATAATTGTCTGACCTGTTTTAAGAAATTATAGACGAAACTCTCTAATAACTATAGTAAATGGATGTAAAAGTAAAAATAGATAGAATCCATAGACTCACCAGCTCAAAGAAACCTGAAATTGAACACCTCCACATAAATGACTGCCAAAAGCTAGACATGACATGTCAAAAAGTAAAAAAAAAAAGTCACAAAAAATCAAAAAGAGAAAAATCATGCACCAAGAATCTGATTTCTGAATATTTAGGAGTAATAAATCAGTAATTCATGCAGAAACAATAAAAAAATAAATAAAATATTTGAATATAACATACAAAAATGTAAAAGGAAAAAAGGGGAGAGGGGTTGTAGGGAAACATAACTTATAGTACAAAACAGAGTAAGTGGTCGTTTCAACAATTCGGCTAGCTGCTGTTGTGGGTGTGAAAAACCAATACAAGCCCAACAACAAGAATACAACAAGCCCAGGTTCTTTTGATCTGCTTTACTTAGAAAAGCAAGGTTAAGGGGTTAACGATCTCAATTTATTCAAACATGCAAATATCATTCACTTAGTTCAAGAGAAAAAGCCAGCACCCTGAACGTCACAGCAAATACAAACTAATCAGGAAAATCAACAGACAGACCTTGCCTGATTCAAATCTCAATTCATAGCTACCAGAGTTTAAGAAGGTCCAAACATCCAGGTTTACAAGCTGGTGGGCTCTTAACCACAGGTGCCCAGAGTCTCCATATCAGCACACTGCCAAGAGTTAGAGCCCTTGCAAATAGCTTTGTCCTCTCTTTTTATGCATTCTTTAGCCATCAATTGACATCTAAGTGACCAGAACTTAAGCTCTTACTATTGGCTCTGGCCTTAGCAACTCTCCTTAGGACCCTGGGGGCTTCATGCTTACATCAGCTCAGCACCTAATAGCTAGGGGTTTTGGGCCTACTTGGGAGGGAAGATATAATCAGACCTCCCTTTATTGGCCCCACCTGGAGCTCCACCTTAATTATCAATGCAGTGGTGCATATTTTTAATGGAATCAATGAATTCTAAGCATTCCTACTAAGAAAAGTAGAATGGGGTAGAATCTTTGAAACACAAATAAAGAAAACAAGAAAAACAAGAAAGATAAATAAGTTTGAGTACTTTTAAAGAACTCAATGCTGACCAAGTACTTACATCTTGAAAAAGGGAGATTATTTCCTTTCTAGAATTCTACTATTCAAAACCTTCTATATTTACTATCCTTAGTTCTCATTTTCTTTAGCAGGTTGAGTTCCTGGGGGTGGTTACTTAGGGGCAGTCATAAGAGGATGTTTAGGTCCTCTTATAAGTTTATCTAAGTTTCATGTAAAAATACATATACATCTTTTGGAGCATGTAAGTTTGCATTCATATGTGGCATGGTTGCCTATATTTAATGCAGAGAGTTGGTTTTCCTGTGCAATGTATACCCACAAGGAAGAGGAAAACTTACTACTGCCTTATTACCAGAAATATTTTTTTCCTCTTTTATAGAGTCTTCAAGAAGCTCCCATTATAAATAGTTTTCTTCAAGGCTCTAAGTATCGATGGAGCTGAATAGTCTTGAAGCAGCCTTTCTTGGTGTGTAGGTGGTCCTCATCATGTCTCTTAGCTTTTAGATGCAGCTATGGGTCACTGCTTCTCTGTAGACTTTGCCACCAATGCTAATGAGAAGTTCCAATATTTGACCTTTTAAGGTATACAAAACCATCCTCTGTTCAGTGAGAGTGGGAAGGGGAAAACAAATACACACACACACACACACACACACACACACACACACACACACACACACCCCTTTTCTCTGTCATTACTTCAACCGCCGCTCTGCTGCCATAATACTAGAATCTCCCATTGGAATCCTCATTCTGAACTGGGTATGCAATATACATAGACCAGATGTGTGTGTGTGTGTGTGTGTGTGTGTGTGTGTGTGTGTGTGTGTGTGCGTGTGTGTGTGTTATTCTCTCAACTAATCCCAGGGCAGCTAGGTGGCACAGTGGATAAAGCACTGAGCACTGGCCCTGGAGTCAGGAGGACTTGAGTTCAAATCTGGCCTCAGATAATTGACACTTACTAGCTGTGTGACTCTGGGCAAGTCACTTAACCCTGACTGTCTCCCCCAAATTCACTTCTTAAAAAAGCCTATTTTTCTTTTTCTTTGAATAGGCATTACCTCCCTCAAAATGAGAACCTGAAAAGACCTTAGTCTGAAAGGGCCAGAGTCTCCCATTGTATCCTGGGCCATCTCCAGTCATCCTGGTGAATATCAGGCCACTGGACCTAGATGGCTCTGGAGGAGCAAGTGAGACTGGTGACCTTGCATAGCCCTCCCTCACTCAAATCAAGGTGAGGTGCAAGCATGTCATCATTTCCCTAATATTATGGTCCTCTTTGGGAACGAAAGACAAACACACATAGTGCCTCTCAACTAATTCCAATTTTTTTTGTATGATGAAATCTGATTTCATACCATGATTAAAAAATATCATTGCTCCCAAATAAATTAAGGTCTTCTCACCTAGTTGACATTTATGACTGATTTCTCCAAACAAGAAGTCTAGACTATCCTTATTTTTTAATAATGAAGAATGGAAGTGCAGAGCACTCCCTTTGTATGCACATATATGTATAACATATGGACATGTATACATGTATGTGTATTTATAAAAGCACATATACATAAATCTGGTTTATTATGTAATGTGTTCTGTATGTATCCACATGCATATGCATAATACATGTGTAAGCATAAATGCATGTGTACGTCATGCATGCATATATGAAAAGGTAAGTTCTGAACTCCTATTCTCCCATTAATATAAAAACAAATGGCCCAGATTACTGAATCAGATGAATTAAATAATCAAAGGTATAAACAAGGAGTAAGTATGTTAAATATTGCTCTGGATGTTTGTATGTACATACAAGTTTACACATATTCCTCTGTGCCAATACAGAGACACGGGCAGAGGAAAGAATGTAAAAAAGTAAAGAGGGAGGGAAAGGAACACCTTAGTGATGTAAAGGGAAGGAGGAGGAACTTAATTCTCCTAATATCACTATTAGCATAGCACAGAAGTTTTCACAAATGTATTGGTAAGTATAAGTAGAAATTACATGTTCCTCATTCTTATTGAGCTAAATAATGAAGATTTGGGGAGAGGGGAGGGCAATGTATGTAATACAACAAAGCAATTATTGATTACGGAACAACAGCATTAGAATTAGAAGACACTTTAGAGGTCATCGAGTCCAATCCACTTGTTTTGCAGATGAAGAAACTAAGGTCCAGAGAAGGTAGAAGACTTATGCAAGGTCACATAGCTCATAAGTTCCTGAAGCAATGTTCTAAGAGCGGTCTTTGTGATTGTAGGTTCAGCAATATATCCAAAACGCTAAGTTGGAGCTAAGTAAAGGTCAGATAGAGGATAGTGAGACAGATTTAGAATTGGTTTCCTAGTGGTCACAAGCCAAATAAATGTCAATAGTGGAGGTTTGATTAAGCAGGGGGTAAAAAAGAAAAATATGTGGGGGTTGGGGAGGAGAGAGAAAGAAACAGATAGAGAGAGAGACTGAAACTGAGGAGGTAAAGATTTGATTTAGACTGTTACTACTGTAGCAATCTGATGACGATTTGATTCATTCTCTCCTTTTATTTTTCTTTGAAAGACAGTATGAGGAGAGCAAAGAGTAGAAATAGTATAAGATAGGAGGTAAAAAAAAGAATCCTAACAATCATAAGCATGAATGTGAATTAAATTAACTTGCAGATAAAATTTATGTATGTCATGGAATAAGTCAGATATAAATCAATAAATAATCCATCAATCAAAGCACAAACACACATATATAGATTTAGATATATACATCTCTCTCTCCATATATATAATATACAAACACATACACATATATATGTATATATATATATATGTATGTATATATATATATCTGTCTCTGCCTCTCTCTCTCTCTCTATATATATATACATATATGTATATATATATATATATATATCTATATCTACACACACACACACACACACACACACACACACACACACACACACACTGTAATATTAATTGGGCTGGGACTTTTTTTTACTGTTTTAGAATGCTAAATTAATTAAGTGTCTTTGATTGAGCCTTACAAGGTGCAAAGCCCCAGGCCCAAACTCCTAATTACTATGTGCTAAACTGATGTGGGCATGAAGCCTTCAGAGTCCTAAAGGGAGTTGCTAAGACCAGAGCCAATAGTATTACCCTAAGTTCTGGTCACTCAGATGACATTTGATAATGTCTGAAAACTTTATAAAAAGAGAGAACTGAGTTATTTGCTTGAGGCTCTCACTCCTGGAGGAACATTGGTATAGGACTCTGGGCAGCTGCTCTAAGAGCTTCCCAGCTTGTCAACCCAGATGTTGATGTTTTTTTGGTAACTATGAATTGTGATTTGGTCTGTTTATATTGTGTATGTTTGTACTTTGTTTGTATTTGCTCTGAAGTTTAGGGTGCTGGCTTTTTCCCCTGAACTAAGTGAGTAATATTTGTATGTTGGATTGAAAGAAGATTGTTAAACCCCTAATGTTGCTTTCCTTAGTAAAGCAGATCAAAATAATCTGTGCTGACAGCACTTTTATTGTTGGACTTGTGTTGGTTTTTCACCCCCACAACAGCTGCTAGATGCATTGTTGCAACATATACACAGACATATACATAAAGAGAACAAACAATATGATAAAGATTAAGTACAGTGCCTGACACATTACTGTAGGCACTTAATAAATATTTATTGACTCATTCATTCATATGGATTTTAAATTAAGGATTGCAATAGATATAATTTCCTTATTGGCATCTAAAAAAAATCCTAAAGATGATAACCCTAATCTCAGACAATTCAACAAGAAAAATAGACATTATTAAGACAGACGAGCAAGAAAGCTGCATTATGCTTCAGAGGACCAGAGATACAAAAACAATATCAGTATTAAATAAATATATACATACTGAATGACTAAACATGAATACATATAAAGAAAATGTTAAATAAATATTAAAGTAAACTAAATCAATAATATAGAGTAAAATAAATGGTGAAGACATTAAAGTGTTGCTTACAAAAACAGACAGATCTAAAAGAACAATGTTCTAGAACAAAAGAGAATTTTTTTAAAAAATTAGATATGCTAGACCTTGGGCAAATGCTGAATTGAAATTACAAGTAATACTCATATTTTCAACTGTGAATGAAACAATTATGAAAATTATCCACATGCTAGGCAAAAGTCTCACATACAAATAAAGAAAAGTAGAAATGTGAAACATTTTGTAGACCAAAATTCAATGCATATTTTAAACAATGTAGTGAAGAATCAATTCAGACATAAATGGAGAAAAAAATCATGTTAAGGAATAAATTGGTCAAAGAATAAATAATAGAAAAATAATCACATCAAAAATACTTAATAAAAAAATACCAAAATATATGGGTTATAGTCAAATCGTAGGTTATAGTCAAATGTAGCAAAATTTATTTTTACAAATTTTTCTACCAGAAAAAATTTTAAAAGGAGATTAATGAATTGACCACAAAATTAGGAAAATAGACAAAATTAATGATACCCTCTAAATAAATATAAGTATGGAAATTCTTAAAATAATTGAAATTGAGAATATTGAGAAGATAAATAAAACTAAGAGCTAGAGTTTAATCAACCTAATAAAAGAGATAAACCACTAGCTCATATACAAAATAAGAGAAGACAAAAAATGATCAAAATTAAAAAGGAATTGATAATGAATGAAAAAGAAATAAAGGAAAGAGAAATTATAGAGAATTACCAGCTAAAATGAAAATGCTTTTTTAAAAAAATGGAACATTATTTTCAAATATATAAAAAGCTTAGATTAAAACATATATAATATACACGTGTATATATATATTTAACTAAAACAAATCAAACCTTAGAAACAGAAATTACAGACATTATCAGTGGACTTTGTAAACTATTATGGTGACAGAGATGTTCAAGACTGAAAAAAAAAAAAAGAGAATAACTCCAAAACATTTAAAAACAAATCCTTCCAAGAAAACACAGGTTGGAAAGAAATTCACCTGGAATCCCTAGAAGAGTTGAATCAAGAGTTTTAGAAAGTAGTTTAGAAAAAAATAAATTAATAAATTAAAGGAGAGTGTTATAAGGTGGGGGGGTGGAGAGGAGGCAAGGAGGGAAAAGAAATGAGAGCCTTGGAAGAAAGATGTGGAAAGGGATTTAATAGCTTGGATCAAGAATTACAAAATTTTGCCCAAGCCTTAAATTCCTTAAAAATGGAGAGAATATTCTCAAGAGAGAATAAGAAATAGTAAAATAAAGTCAAAAGGCTGAAAAATAAAATTTATTGTATCTTGTAGGAAAAAAAAATTGCCTACAAAATGAAATGGATTGAGAACCAAAAAAATATCAAGAATCTTTTGAAAAACTGAAAGCAATGATCAAAAAAGGATCCTCAATATCCTGTTTCATGAAACATTAAAAGAAAACTCTCCAGATCGCTATGAACTGGAGGATAAATTGGAATAGAAATAATCCAGCAGTCTCTTCCTGAAAGAAAACTTAAAATGAAAACTCTCAGAAACACTACAGAAAAAATCCATAATTTCTATGTCAAAGAAAAAATACTGAAAAGAAGCAGAAAAAAAGAATCCAACCACCAAGAAAACACAATCAGAATCACATACACTTTAGCAATCACCATTTTAATGGAGGAGAGAACTTGCAATATATTATTCTAGAAGAGAAAGGATATAGGTTTAGAGCCAAAGAATAGCAAAACTAAGTATAGGGAGAGGTATAGATCTTTAAAGAAATAAAGGATTTCTGATAAAAAGACCAGGACTGCATAGACATTCTGAAGTTCAAACACTGTAGTTAAGAACAAAAAGTAAAACAAGAAAGAACCATGATAAGAGAATAAACAAGACTATGTTGCTCATGTTGTAATATTGGAAGATAGATTAATTAATCGATTGATTAAGTAAATAAGTTAAATGCATAAATAAATAGATAAAGTTGAAAGTAAATATTTATAAGCAGCATTTTTGTAGTATTAAACAAATGATAATAAAGTTGATGTTTATTCAATGAAAATAGATAAATAAGTTGTGGCACATGAATGTAGTGGAATATTGATGTTGTTTTTATAGGAAATGCTAAATATTAAGAAAACAGAGAATGGGAAAACATTTAAAGTGATTTAAGTTGAACTGAGCAGAACCAGAAGAATAATGCACATAATATAAATGTAAATTACAAAAACTACAGAAAAAAAAGAATACTGTATGATTATACTGATCAAATTTAGCCCTAAATAAGGAAGATGAGAATGGACTTTCCTCACTTATTTGACTAGATGGAGGGAACAAGAGGTTTGGAATGCTAAACATAATGTTGGCCTTGGTTTGTTGATTCATTTTTCTGAACTGGTTCCTTCTCTTTTTCTTTTTTATTCTCTGTGAAAATGTATGGCTCTCTGAGTGGAAGTGCAAGGTGGAATACATTGGGAAATATAAAAACTAAACATGACAACGCTTATTTTCAAGAGGAATAAAGGAGACAAGAGAGAGAGAACATGATAATCAAGACAGAGACAATTTGTATGTTCCATCTAGCTATTTCTCTTTGGGGATTAAGCCAATTCCAAGAATGAGAGAAAGGAGAAACAATTCTATCTTATTAAACTTATATGATTCCATTTAATAGGCTATTTTAGTATAATTAAATATACGTATATGTATATATGCACAAATATATATACATATCCATAGTTATGAGTGATTAGGAAACACACTGTGAACTAGGACAAACGGTATAGTTTCCCCTAATTTTATCC
Source organism: Phalanger gymnotis (assembly GCA_028646595.1). Taxonomy (NCBI): domain Eukaryota; kingdom Metazoa; phylum Chordata; class Mammalia; order Diprotodontia; family Phalangeridae; genus Phalanger; species Phalanger gymnotis. The sequence continues at coordinate 213,615,598 of CM053622.1, read as the reverse complement.
ATATTCCAAAGTAAATCCTTGACTAAGGGAAGAAAAGCAATACTAACTAAAAAGAGTTGATATGAGTAGCAGCTATGTCTCAGAGAGCCTAAGAAAAGTACAATAAACTGAGCTGTGCTGATACCCCAGAACATCCTCTGGAATTGCAAGGTGAGAGGTGAGGTCAGTGATTATTGATGTTGCCCTGCTATAGCCCTTATGACTGTGTAGGGTCAGACATGCTAATGCTAATAAAGTCCAACCATCGAAAGTATTTTCTTCCACTTCCTTAGTCCCCTGTTGAGTTTTCCTAGGTCTAAATCTAAAAAGGAATAACACTTCCAGTGGTCAGACTTTATTATAATAGGAAAAACATAAAGGAATAATTAAATATGATAAGAATACAGATAAGAATACCCCATTATGCTAATCACTGAGTCTATATGGAAATCAAAAGACTTCTTTTTGTGTCCCTAGGGAAATCACTCTCCCTTGTTTGTTGTTACCTCGTCTATCAAATGAGGAGGATATCTAGATGGCTCAGCAGATAGAGCACTGGGCCTAGAGTCAGAAAGACCTGAGTTCAAATCCAACTTGAACACTTACTAGCTGTGTTACTCTGGGCAAATCACTTAACCTCTGTTTTCTTTAATCCACTGGAAAAGAAAATGGCAAACCTCTCCAGTATCTTTACCAAGAAAATCCAATAGACAATATAGCCCACAAAGTCATAAAGTATTAGATATGATTGAATAATTGAACAACTAATCAAATGAGGAGTTGGGATAAGATAACTTTTAGGAGCTCTCGGTCTTATGGTAATGGAGTACTGCATTTCCCCAGTTATCTAAGATACCAGGTCTTAGTGATATCTTTGTGTTTGGTGTCATTGGAAAGGAAAAATCCTAAAAGTCTTCACACACCTCAGCTACAGGAATCACTTTTGGATTCCTATGAGTTACACTTATGAATTATACCAAAAATACCCAAAGACAATGAAAGATTATATGTTGGACTTAGATGGACTGACATATGTTATCGAAAATGACCTACCTACTTGTGAAGAGTCGTTTAAGTGATTTGTTACTTTTGAAATACTAAATAAATTTCAAGATGTTGAGTTCATTGACCCCTTTGGAAAATAAGAATGAGTCCCACAGAATGAGATGATGTAGAGCAATTTTGCTCATCCTTGTTGAAAGTAGTGCTTACTCACAATGGTGAATTGTGGACCCAAGAAAGTGTTAATTTTTTTAAAAAAGTACTGAAAAAACAATCTCTGTTACTATTTGCTCTGACCTAATCATTTTAATCAACGAATAACTTGAGACCAAGAAAAGGGAGCTAGGTGGCTCAGTGGATAGAAAATGGAGTCAAAAAGACCTGAGTTCAAATCTGATATCAGACACTTACTAACTACTTGACCTTGAGGAACTCACTTAAAATCTGTTTGTTTTAGTGTCCAGAACTATAAAATGGAGATGATAAATTACCTCCCAGATTTGTTATAAGAATCAAACAAGATAGTGTTTGTAAAGTGGTTAGCACAATACCTTGAAAATAATAGACACTATTATATATATATATATAATATATATATTATTACTATTATATACTATACTATTACTAGTATATACTATAGTATATACTAGTATATACTATACTATACTATTATATATATATTATATATAAATAACTATATAAATGTTATTTGTTGTTTTTGTTATCATTATTTAAATGACTTGTCCAAGGTACACAACTAGATGGTACTTGAATTAGTATTAGAACTCAAATTATCTGATTCTCAAGTGTATATTTTTTTTCTTTTTTAAAAATTTTATTTAGCATTTTATTTTCCCCAGTTACACGCAAAAACAATTTTTAACATTTGTTTTAAGAGCTTTGAGTCCCAAATTCTTTCTTTTCATCCTCCCCAACCCTTTCCCCATTGAGAAGACAAGCAATTTGATGTAGGTTATACATGCGTAGTTATGCAAAACATATCCATAATAGTCATGTTGTGAAAGAAAACATAGATAAAAAACACCTCAAGAAAAATAAAGCAAAAAAGTATGGTTTAACTGTACTCAGATGCCATCCATTCTTTCTCTGAGAAAGGACAACATCTCTCATCATAAATCCTTCAGAGTTGTCTTGGATTGTTGCATTGTTGAGAATAGCTAAGTCATTCAAAGTGGATCACATATATTTTTTTTTCATTCAGAAAACAAAAATAAATCAAATAAAAGAAGTTATTTATCCATTTTTCAACAATGAACACAAAAATTCCAAGAAAACACAACTCTACAAAACTCTTTAAATCTTAAATTATTTAAATTTGTCACTTTCAAAGGAGGATGATTAAGATATTGGCCCCCAATGTCCCAAGATCCTTGTAATGCATAGGCTATATGGAATTCTGTATTAATCTTTCAGTGGACTGCAGGAAGCAGGAGAACTGAATAGCAACTTCTTTTAGTTCCTTTAATTTGGAAATTCTCACAGGGATCAGAGAATTTGTCATCCCTCTCTATTTATAAAGGTAAAGGTAAATTTTCTTTACTCTCTTTGGCTACACTACAAATCTGCCACCACTGAACCAACTCACTGCTCAGTACACCACAGAATCAACAAGTGTACATTAAGCATTCACTCTATATCAAGCACTGATCTAAATGTTGCTGATACAAAGAAGTAAAAGTGCCTATTGACAAGGAACTCATTCCAAAGAAGAAGGCAATCATCTCTCTCTCTCTCTCTCTCTCTCTCTCTCTCTCTCTCTCTCTCTCTCTCTCTCTCTCTCTCCATATATATGTATATGTATAGATATATACATATATATACACACATAGATATAGATATGTCTATATCTATCTATCTAAATCAATAGAGAGAGGGAAGGAGAGAGAGAGAGAGAGAGAGAGAGAGAGAGAGAGAGAGAGAGAGAGAGAGAGAGAGAGTAGAATTTGGTCCTCACTTTAATCATAGCAGAAGTGACCTGTGAATATACATAAGGTCTTCAGAGATGGAAGATAAGGTTGAGGTAGACTACTCTTCTGAGCACTTGACTTTTCTCCCCTAGCTAGATCAGCTTCTGCTAAAATGAAATTAATTTGACTCTGACTGACTGGCTTGATACATAGCTGGAAGAAGTCTTTCACAAGTCCTGGGAAAATGAGATCTAGGCTGCATATTTTTATGGACCCATTCTATAAATCCATTTCAAAGCTACTGCTTCATTTTCTTTCAAAGTTTTATCTTTAAAACTTCCTTTTCTTTTTAGCTTATTATTAAATCTCTTCTTGAAAGCCATTTATTATACTCTGGATGATAGATGCTTTATGGAAAGAAAGGGGACTGCATTAATATATCTACAGTTATATAAATGTGGAAAATCTTGTAATCTATAACAATGTCACAAATATCACAAAATTCTAATGTCAGCTGTGAAAACATTTTTATACTTAATGTTTACTATAACAAAGCTGAGCCAACAGACCTAAAAATACCAGTTCTTCATATTGGTGACAAGCTTACAAAAAAATCCATGAAATTATAAGTTAACAGTGCCAACAAACCTTATGTGTAATAATACATATATATGGAATAAAAATGTCTCTGTTTATCTAAGTAAAGCCTTTGATTTGTCTACAACAGAACCTGGCTGGAAAAAATCTGCATTTCATTCAATGCCTGACATACAAGCAATTATAGCAGAACTATATACTCTCCAGAGTTGGAATAAGGAAAGGGAAAGGGAGATAGAGACAGAGGTAAAGCCAGACATAGGAGAAGGAATGGTTTTCTTGCACAATATATCACCACCATCTACCTGCATGACTGGAAAAAAATTTTTTTCCCAAAAGAGAAACACCTGAGAATGTTATTCTATGATTTTAGATCTCCTGTTCTTCATCTTTCCTCTTATGTTTTATTATCTTTAAACCTCTTATTAAACTAAAATAAGAAACTGCTTTATTTTAGGGATTTCTTTATGGTAAGTATGATTTGATGAAATAAGTGATGGGGAATCACATTTATAGCAAGTGACATTATTGAATAAATACTAGTATAAAGTTTCCTACAGTTTCCTTTAGTCAGGTTGCCTGAGGAGCCTTGATATAATGATCTGTCACTATCCATTGAAAAGATGACACTGTTAATTCAAATTTTGTAAATAATTATTTAGCTCCCACAAGGTGCAATTCACTGTCACCTATTTAAGCAATTAATAATAAACCCAATTACAAAAAAATAAAAAATGGAAAAAAATCTATAATTTTTAATTTAAAAAATTTACCAGCAAGTAACATAGAGCTACCCCATTTTAACTCTGACACCATAGATGTTGTATGGGTTCAAGTCATATAATGGCATAATATTTCAGGAATTGAGATTGAGGAGGACCCAAAGTGCAGTGGAGAAATATATGGTGGACATGAAACATTAAAATGAGGAACTATGCAGAAGTAGTATAAGGATCTAGTCGTATGTATAACTAGAATAAAAAGTGGGCCATGACATAGCCAGAATGAGGAATGACCAATATACAAACCACATTCTCTATTGCTATCCAATCAATGTAAGGAAAACAAGAAAAAGTCCTGTAGTGAATTGAGTTGATTTTCTGTGTCAGATTTAAAGGAAGGCACTATCTTCTTAACCCTTTGCAGTCGGATTTCCAATATCGTAATTCAACTGAAAATGCTCTCTCAGATATTACTAATGATTTCTTAATGGCCCAATTCAATGTCCTTTTCTTAATCCTCATCCTTCTTGGGTTTTATAAAGGCTTTACTACTGTTGATCACTCTCTTATCCTTGAGACGCTCTTCTCTCTAGGTTTTTGGGACACTACTTTATCCTATTTCTCCTCCTGACTGTCTGACTGTTCCTTCTCTATGTCCTTTACTGCATCTTTATCCAAGTTATGACCTCTAAATGTGAATCTCCCCCAAGGCTGTCCTGTGTCCTCTTTACTACTCCATCTACACTAGTTTGTGATTTCATCAGCACCCATGGTTTAAATTATCATCTCTGAGCAAATGACTCTCAGAGCTACATGTCTAGCCCTAACTGAATTCCTGATCTTTAGTGGTCTCCAAACCGCCTAAAGAATATCTTGAACTAAATATTCTTTAGACATCTTAAACTCAACATATCAAAAACTCAATTTATTATTATTCTCCCCAAACTTTCTTCCTAGGTTCATTATTATTATAATTATTACTAATCTTCCTAATCATTTACATTTTAGACAAATATTTCTATAATCCTCACTCTCACAGCCCCATAACTAATGAATTTCAGGTTCTACCATTTCTAGTTTTATAACATTTCTCATATGCACGCCCTTCTCTCCTGTGACTTCTATCACCTTGGTACAGGCCCTCATCATCTCACCTGGACTATTGCAATAGCCAATAGGTTGACCTTCCTGCCTCAAGATGCTCCCTACTCCAATCTATCCAACACTCAGCCCTCAAATTTGTCTTCCTAAAGTCCCAGTCTAACCATATGACCCCCAATAGAAAAAAAAAACAACTCTAGTGACTATTATCTGTAAGATCAAATATATTTCCTTTGGGAGGTTTTTTAAAGCCCTTCACAATGATTCCTTCCTTCCTACCTTTCTAATCTTCTTATACCTTACTCCCCTCCATTTACTCTGTGATCCAGTGGCACTGGACTCCTTATTGTTCCCCACACATGACACTATATTTCTCAAGTCATATCATTTTCACTAGCTACTCCCCCATTATGCCTAGAAATATCTCTCTCCTCATTTTCATCTCCTGGCTTCCCTGACTGCCTTTAAGTTTCAGCTACTCTCACACATTGCCAGAGCTAGCTAAGTGTTTGGGAGGCTCTGAAGGAAAGTGTGAGAAAGAATAGATATTAGATTGCCTACCAAACTGAAGGTCTACAGAACTGTTGTGTCGATCTCATTCTTGTATGCCTGTGAAACCTGGACACTGTACTAGCACCATGCCAGAAAACTGAATAGCTTTCATTTGAATTGTCTTAGAAAGATTCTAAATATCACCTGGCAAAATAAGGTACTGGACACTGAGGTCTTTTCTCAAGCTAAACTGCCAATCATTTACAAACTACTGTAAAGAATGCAACTCTGATGGATTGGTCATATTGTTCAAATGCCAAATGTATGTCTGTCTAAAAGATTATTTTAAAGAAAATGCACGCAAGGCAAAGGCTCACACAGATACAAGGACACCCTCAAGGTCTCTCTGAAGAACTTTGGACTCCATTGAGTGACATGGGATACACTGGCAAAGGACTGTCCAGTGTGGCATGCCTGTGCTCTATGAGCAAAGAATTGTAGTAGCTCAAAATAAACTTGAGATGTGCAAATTTAAAGATATCTTCACTCCAAATGTTCATGTGGACTATTTCTGCCTGACATATGGTAGAACCTTCTGAGCTCACATTGGTCTGATTAGCTACAGTCAGACACCATACACCTTGGTTCCAATGTAGTGAGGTCATTCTGTTTCTCTTCAAGAATGAAGGACAACAACCAATGCCACCTTCTGTAAGAAGTCTTTTGTAGTTCTCCTTAATCTTAGTACCTTCCTCCTGAGACTAACTTCCAATTTATTTTACATATCGATATAGATATAGATATATAGACATATGAGTGTGTTCCTATATCATACATAATCATATACACATATATGTATATACACATATAATCTTACATAATACAACCATATTTGTAAGTGTGTACATTTGGGTGTATAAAATCTTTGTACATAGTTGTTGGCATATTGTCCCCCTATAATGTGCTTGAAACAAGGGACAATTTTTTGTTTTGCTCTTGTTTATGTCTTTCTTTCTAACCCTACTGCTGTGCACAGTACATAGGACACAGAAGGTATTATGCCAGTTGACTGACTGACTTAATGACAGGTGTTGCACAGTATGCCAAGTAGGCTTATTTTGAAATCTGCATCATTAGAGGTATCTACTATGTCAATGTGACTACAGATCCATTAAGGTCTTTGTAATGTATGTGCAGGTACATGCAAATAGATATAGATGATGATATAAATATAAACATGTATATGTTATATATATATATATGTATGTAAATGGCGACATTAACTTGGGCATAAATGAATTTATTGAAATGCAGATGATGATATAAATAAAAAGCAGGGACTCATATATAGAGAGTTGTAGATATAAAGATACAGATAGATTTAGATATCAATATTGATTAGATATTGATAGATAGACATGGATAGAAAGATATGGATATAGATTCATGTAAAGATAAACATATAAATGCCCAATTAATACTAAATATATTACCTGAGACAGATCATATAGCTAATCATGAAGAAACTCTTCTAGGCAAACAGTAAATAATTTTATAATAGTAAAGAATATTAAAAATCTGATCAAGTAATAAAAATTTAATAACTGCTGTTTTATATATTCATGTATTGTTTAAAAAGCATTTCTCTTCAACCTGCCCTTAGCACAAGTTGGAAACTTAATAAATATTTGTAAATTAATGAATGAGTGAAATGAAAAGGACAGGTAAATTTCAATAACTGAGGAATACAGTAACAGTTCCAGAGTAGCAGGGGGCACCCTAGTTCCCAAAGTGAAGTCTTGGGATGATTAGGCATTGACCATATGTCGACAGAGAAAGCAGGGAAAACAATTTTGTCCACTTCACATTTTTTCACGAGGCCAACATTGCATTTAAGACTTGAAATATCTAGAGAAGAAATATTAGCTAATGTATTTGACCTATATTAAATTCACTACTTACATAATTCTAATGAAGACAACTCCTTTCTCTTCCACCCCTAGCCTTAGCCTTTATTATTAATGTGCTATAGAGGAAAGCTCCCTGATTCTAGACAGTTCATCTCTATTTGAAGCCCAGTTCTGACGCTTGCTTCTTATATGACTATGGGCTGCTCTCTTAATAACAAGTGGCCTGTTTCCTTAAATACAAAGGCATTATGTAGTCTGTGAAGGTCTGGTCAATGTCCATGTGCTAAATTAACAACTTCATGATTATTTCTAGATTTTGAAACTCAATAATAGGCTTTTCCCCCTAAAATACAAAAATGCTTCAGTCAAAAACTAATAAGTGCATACAATGTGCCAGGCAGAATGTTGGGAGTTAGGGATACAAAGTCTCCAAATGAAACACTTAAAAGATTCACAGTATTAAACCACCAAAAAGTCTATTACGTGAAAACAAAAATGATGATATGCCAAAGTAGCTTGAATGTATTCATTTCAGTCATTCATTTAAAAAACATTAACATCCAAGAACTGTGCTAGGGACGAGGTAGATTAGAAGGGAAGGGTAAAAGGGAGCTAACAACTGGAAATGTCAGGAAAGACCTTGTGTAGTTAACATTTAAGCTAAGCCTTGAAGTTTGAAATGTAAAACAATAGAAAATGATTTCTTCCTCCAGTTGATATAATTCTTTCCAATCAAGAATATGACAGTTCTTGAATTCCAAGTCCCAAGTTCTTTAATTTGTAATCTCTTATGATTAAAAAAAAGTCATCAGATTAAAATTATGAAAAACAGGAACAGAACAGCTTAGTAACCCAAAATTTTGTTTGAACCTAGAAAATGCCCATCTTTGTAAGTATAACACATTATCCTGTGACTAACCGCACTCATTGAGACATGGATAGTGTCCTTTCTGGTGGCTACTAAGGCAAAATATTAGCACGAGCAAATTAGATAATCCATAGCTTTAAATGACTTACTTTCCAATAAAGGAAAAGAATTCATAGTGGGGAATGGTACCCATGGAGGAAAGGTTGGGACAGAGTTGCCAGAAGGAATGACATATACTTAATTAAAATGGTGTATTGTTTGGATTGTTGTTCTCAAAGCTAGAGTCATATTTAGGTGGGCATGGGGGGAAGTAGTTGGGAGAGACATGGTTAGTTATTTCAGCATGTCATGGCATAGAGATTCCTAGAAGTTATGTGGTGTGTCTGAGACACAGAACAACATAGTAAAATGCCCATCAGTCAGAAATAAGCCATAGGGGGTTTAATCATCACTTTCTAAGTGAGGTGTAAGCTGGGGAGCAATTGGTATGGTATAAAGGTAATGAGGAAGTGGCCATAACAGTTCTGGGAGAACAACATAAATTATACCTCAGCCTAAATTTATTTAGTTGCCTACAGTTTACAATATACATTACAATAGCTTGTTTGGGAGATAGTGCAAATATCATTATCCATTTCATTGGAGAGGAAACTAAGACTTAAATATGTCAAGTAATTTATCTAATGCCAAACAATTATTAAAAAAGAAATTATTAAAGAAAAATCCAGAACTGCATCCATTAGAACTCAGGATGGAAAAGGCTTTGAAAAAGTTGTCACAAAGGCCTAATCTGACCTTATGTCTGTCATCACAGGGGAAGTGATATTATTTGAGCATATCTAACATAGTATTCTATGCACTTGGATGTGTTTGTTTTAGTCATTTTCAATGATGTAGTTTGCATTATAGTTACATGTGTACTGCCTTATTTTTTTCTGCTAGAATCATTAGATCCTTCATGGTGGATACTATTTTCTTGTTTTTTATATCTTCCCCAAGCTTAGCACATTATTCTGGATATAGGAGGTCCTTAATAAATAACAGGTTATGCTGTATAATGGAAAATTTGCTGACCTGGGAGTCAGGAAAGGAATGTGTTCAAACTATGTTTCTGACACTAGCTATATGACTGAGAGTAATTAACAACTGTGGATTAAATGGGTGATGGTTGCATTTAGTATTAGAAACAAAAATATTCTTGCTAGGTCAAGAATAATGCATAACTAGCATCCAACTTCATCTTAGTTGCACATTTACACAAGCAGATACAAATGACACCTTTGATCTATTATCTTAAAGGGTTGTGTTGAGACCCAAATCAGATAATACAGACAAAGTGGTTTGAAACCTCTACAACAGATGAGCATGATGGTTTCAGAAAAATCTGGGAAAACTTATAGGAACTGATACAAAGAGAAGTGAGCCGAATCAGAACACTGCATATAGTAACAGGAATGTTGTAACGATGATGAACTGTGAGAGACCTAGCTATTCTGATCAATATAACAATCCAAAACAACTCCAAATAACTAAAGATAAAAAATTCTATCCACTGGCAGAGAGAGAACTGATGAAATCTGAGTGCAGATTAAAGTATAGTTTTCACTTTTATTTTTCTTCCTTTTTTACAACATGGCTAATATGATACATGATTTCATATTATAACTAATATCATTACACTTGCCTTCTCAAATGATGTGGGAGCAGGAAGGAGAATGAAAATTCAGAATTCAAAACATTTTTAAAAGAGTGTTTAAAATAAATAAATATTTGTAAAGAAAATCCTTAAATCACAATATAAATTTCAGATATCTGTAAATTTGTCGCTGAATAGGAACTTTCTTAAGCAACTTTTGATGACTGAAAAACAATTCAGGTAGTATTTCCAGTGTTAAATACATATGAATGTATGGATTATGTATGTATGCATTTATATGTGTATGTGTGTTTTATGTATGTATGTGTATGTGTGCATACACACATATAAATGTGTTTATTGTTTGTGTACATGTGTATATATGTCTATGCATAGTCAGGACCCAAGACAAAAAGATATAAAGAGAAATGGTAGCAATATATTAGAAAGATTAGTAAGAAACTTTCAAATTGAATTTTGAATTGACTTGCTAGATGTTTACATTACAAAAAATTTCTACATAGCAAGAAATATCATCTAAAAGTCTACAATAACAGATAGATCATATTGATTGCCTTATCATATCTTTAACTTTAATTATTGACTCACAAATTCCCTCATCCAGAAAAAATAAGCAATTTAATATATCTATTAGTACCTCAAGGTCAAGGACATTACTAACAATCAGAGCTTGCTGCTGAATGACAACTACTTTCACAAAAACAATGTCATCTTTATTCCTACCTATTTTACCCAGTGCTTTCTGAATGAATTTTACAAAGCTAAATTAAGAAGCACTGTGGCTTAATATGTTTCATATGCTATTTATCTATTAAAATGACAGATTGTGTATCATTTGCTTTTAAAATTAACACCATTAAAACTTCAAGTTCTTTAAAAGAATCATTTCAGACATTCTCAGTAGGAGACTCGTGAGGGGAAAAATATTGTTTAGAGGGATCATTTCCTTTTTGCCTCATGCAAAACTAGGCAATAAAATAATACTGATCAAAAAGATGATTTTGAGAGTTTTTCCTTATATTTCTATCTTTTTTCATTTTTGTTTCCTTACCATTTTGATTTTGTTAATATTATCTTTCAATGACCAGTCTGAAAATTATTAGCTGTTTCAAAGTTTTATTTGATTTAGAACTAATGCAATGCCAATAATGTAACTGACAATTGCTTTGAGTATTCATTTCTCTACCAATTCACAGACAGTGAGATTCATTCCCACCTTGTGAGACCCAGTCATCATCAGTCACCTCAGCCTATCAAAGCAGTCAATCTACATAAAGGGAAAATGTAAAAACCCTTGGGTCAGAAAAGAACTCTTTCTAGTTGAAAGCTATGGGAATATTCTATTAACAAACATACCACGCAGACTTCCACTGTGCATTCAGCACTAGTCACATTAATGGTGGTTGTCCAGAACGTTTATTTCTAAATGGTCTAGAAAATTAAGGTTTACGTGGTTAAGTTGTAGTTTTGCACAAAACAGATCTGTAAAAATTAAAATATTTATATTTTTACATTAACTTATAGTCTGTCCCCCACCCACCCCCAATTCAATAAGTACAACCATAACAAAATGGGGGAAAAAGATAAAGTCCTCATAGGCATAGTCCCACAAAACAAATCCACACATGTGGAAGAGGCATGGCTTTCTTTACATGTCAAGTTCATTACCTCTCTGGTAGTGCATTACCTTTTCTGGTCTCGTAGTACAGGATTGCATTGATCAGAAATTTAAAGTCTTTCAAAGTCATATTTCTCTGAAATGTTCTTGTCACTTTGTAAATTTTTCTCTTAATTGTTCTCAATTCAACATGTATCAGTTCATTGTGGTCTTCCTGGTTACTTGTGAAACCATTCATTTCATCATTTCTTGTGGCCCAATTATTTTTCATTACATTCACATACCATAACTGGTTTAGTGTTTACCCATTACGTGAATACCAACCCCCCTTATTAGATTCCAATTTTTGGTTACTATGAAAAAATATTTAATAAACATATACACATGCATATTGTGAAAAGAGATGTTAAACACACATTGCAAATAAGAGGGTTAAATTTCTATTGTATATAGATATAGATATTGATACAGCATGCTTGTAGATATATCTATATAAATATAAACATATCACATAGATATATCTATATAGACATAGCATATATACATATATATATATGTGTGTGTGTGTATACACATATGTGTGCATGCTCATATGACCCTTTCTTTTCTCTTTGATCTCTTTAGGGTATTAGCCTAGTTGTAGTGGTATATCTGGGCCAAAGAACTTGTCCATTTTGGTCACTTTGGGGGCATAGCTAAAAACTGCTTTCCAGAATACTTGCCATAATTCACAGTTCCACCAGTATTGCACTAGTTTGCCTATTTTCACAGCCTCTCCAACATTTGTTATTTTATATTTTTAATTTATTTTCCAGTCTAATGGGTTTGAGGTAAAATCTCAAAGTACCTTGCATTTGCATTTCTCTAATTCTTAGTGATTGCAATTATTTTGGCATGAGTGTTGCTAACTTGGAATTCTTCCTTTGAAAATCACCTGTTTATATCTTTTGACCACTTATCTATTGAGAAATGATTGTTATTCTTAAAAATTTCAATCAGTTCAATTTGATATGAGATCTTTATCAGATAAAGTTCTGTAAAATTTTTCCCATTCACCTGTTTCCCTTCTAATGTTAGTGATATTAGACATGTTTACAAAAAACAAATTTCATATGATTTATCTTGTTGAATTTATCTTTTGTTACCTCTATAAATTATATAGTGAAGAACTCTTCTTCTAGTCATAGATTTGCAAAGTAATTCCTCACTCCTCTAATTTGTTTAGAAGGTGACTGATTATTTATGTTTAGGTCATGTATCTATTTAGAGCTTATCTTGGCATATCCTGTGAGATATTGGTCTAAATAGGAATTCTGCCAGTTTTCCTAGCAGTTTTGTTGTGAAAAGTAGATTGCCAATTTTATTTATATAGTTTTATGCATATATAAAAAGTTTTGTCATGTAAAAAACTTTTAAATTGAAAATTAGCAATGTGACATATGTAATTACAGCCTAACCCTTCAAAAACACCACGTATAAATATATTGGTAAACAATACCAATTTCAAAGTTTTTCATAGATATCTCAATATTCTAATGGACAATTTTCCTATTCAGTCATAGATATGAAAGATACCTCATAAATTCCCAGTTCCAAGGGTCTTCCCTTCTTTTAATGACCTTTAAGTAATTCTATAAAAATGGTCATAATCAAAGACAGAGCAATTGAGAAACCATAAGTTTGATTCTTACTTGGAAAAATCCCCATTTTCAGATTTATTTATAATGTAGATTGTAAACCTCAGCTGAAATACAATCAGTAGCAGGTACTTTGCCACATAAGACAAGCTTAATGGCATTCAATATCTCTTTTTACATTGTAAGTTTGGCTAGAAATGGATTGATTTCACTCTGAGGGATGCAGTCAATGGCTTCAGCATTTGTTGATGATGGTTTGTTGAGAATGTCACAGAAGTGCTATCTCACCTCACCAGGATCATGTACTTATCACAAATCAATTTGGCTTCCTCAGTGCTGAGTAGTTAAGATGCATGATAGGTCTTTGGTCCATAAATAGATATCATAAACACTTTTCTGGATGGTTACTATAAGTGTAAAGCTGAATTTTGTCTGTCTTCTTACTGAACCACTAATCTTGCATCTCTTTACACTTTGCTTGTACTTTATATTTGATGGAATTGTACTCTGCTTTCTTGGAGACCGATGAACCATCCTGGTGGTAAACCCTTGGAGTTCTTATTTTTCATTTAGCAGCTTCTGAATTTCCCCATCTTTTTTTTGTCAAACCAATCTTTATGTTTGTGTGTTTTCTGGCCCAGATAAGTAAACACAATGCTGTATAGCATACCTCTGAAGGCTGCCCACTCCTTTTCTGAACCATTGTTTCAGTCATGTGTTGGCTCTGCTTTCCCCCAAAGTTAGCAACAAACTGTTAACTCATAGAGAAACACTCTAATCTGTTTACATTGTCTTTTAATAGTCTTATTATACCGGATCCACTGCTTGTGTTGAATGTGGATGTTTACCTTGAATAAGATAAGTCTATGATCAGTCCAGCACTCTGTGCGACACAAAACTTTCATCATTCTCACATCCTGTCTGTCTCTTTTCCTTACAGTGACCTAGTAATTTAAATGTCAATATTTCCTGTGAGGGTGCATACACAAAGTTTTATTGTGTTTAGGTAAACAAGAGACAGTGTTGGTGTTGAGAAGGTCATGAGACACACACACATTTTCAATAGTAAATGACCATTGCTGTTTCTGACTCCATTCTGCCCAAGAACTCCCTGCCATTCTGAAAGTATTTGCCCATTCTGGCATTAAAGTCACCCAGAATTACAAATTTGTCTTCTTTTGGCACATTGATAATGAGGGGTATCCAGGTCTTCATAAAGTTTTAGTTTTACCTCATCAGGGTTCATCAGGGTGGGAGCATATGCACTAATGATGGTGGCTGGTACTTTCCTGCAACTAACAATAGCATTATCATGAACGTGTTATTCATTCCTTTTGGGAGGCATATAAGCTTGTTGACTAGAATGGTTTTGAATGAAGCCTACACCAGCTTCATAGCATTCCCCATCACTGTGGCCACTTGAGAAAAATGTGCATACAGCTCTGACTTCATGTCTTCATTTGCCAGCCTTGTTTCACTAGGGGCTGCTATTTGGATGTGATATCTCACAACAAGAACAGTGCATCTTTAAGTGTACTGAATTTCTTATTGTCCAAATGCTCAATTTAGGTTGCTTATCAAGTATTGTTACAAATGAATGAATGAATGAATGCATTAATAAATAAATAATACATAAAAAATCTACTTTTAGATTTTCAACTATCTCTCAGTCTTTGTAATGCTCTTCCTAATTGTCAAACATTAACTGCTTTCTGTGTTTTGCATATTAACTTAGATGAAGTAAAATACTTTCAAAACCAAAAAAATGACAATAGGCAAAGACTATGTAACTCTCTCTCTCTCTCTCTCTCTCTCTCTCTCTCTCTCTCTCTCTCTCTCTCTCTCTGTCTTTCTGTCTCTGTCTCTCTGTCTCTCTCTTTCTGTCTGTTTCTCTGTCTCTGTGTCTGTGTGTCTGTCTGTCTGCCTGTCTTTCTGTCTGTCTGTCTCCTCTCTCTCTGAAAAGGAACTAGAAGCAAAGTAATGTAATTTGGAGCTATGTGTAAGTAATAATATATATTGATTATAGGTTAACTAGGAAAACCTAGATTCAATATTTAAAAAAAAAATGAAATTTAATGGAAATTAAGAAAAAGCCTTATATTTGGCTTCAAAAAATCATTTTTTTACAAGTACGACTTGGGAGAATATGCTAGACAGAAGTTCATTTTAAAAAGATTTCATTAATTCAACAAATATTTATTGAACTTCTGTTACATGTGAAGCATTGTACCAGGCCCTGGGACTTTATGCTAAAAGTGGAACAATCTCTGCTTGAGAAGCTTAAATTCTACTGAAGGGTGAGTGGAGGGGGTGAGGATATCACGGACATAGGTAAGAGGACACAAAGTATATGCATACTGAATATAAAGTAATACATAGGTTGAGAAGAGGAGCATTAGAACTTGATACTATCAGGAATAGGCTATGGAACTTAAGCTGTGTTTCAATGGAAGTTACTAATGATTTCTTAGTTGCCATATCCATTTTTTTTCTCAATCCTCATTCTCCTCAGCTCTCTGAAACCTTTGACACTATTGATCAACCTCTCCTGGAGATTACTTCTTTCTCTCCCCTAGTTTTTCTCCTACTTATGTGACCACTCTATTCCTTTTGTAACATTATCTTCTATATCATGCCCTCTAAACCCAGGTATACTTCAGGGTTGGGGCCTGGGTTCTCTTTTCTCCTTCCTCTATACTATTTCAATTAGTGACCTCTTTAGCTTCCATTTATTTAATTACCATTTTGATGCTAATAATTCACGAATCTACCTATCCTGTAGCAACCACTCTGCTGACCTCCATTCACACATGTTTTACTGCTTTTCAGACATCTTGGTCTTGATATACAGTAGACATCTTAAATGTAACATGTCCAAAACCAGATTCATTCTCTTTTCCCCCAAATTCCCCAGCTCTACCACCTTCCCTGGGGTGTATGGGTGTTCAGGGAAAACTAGTATGACTGGTGTGAGGACTGCTGACCCTCCTTTTTCAGGCCTGCTTTCCTCCTTTGGTGTCTACCTGTTTCACCCAACTCTAATCCATAGTCTTTCTTCTCTTTCACTTTCAGAGCAGAGATTTTTCAGTTTTGTTTTTCTACAACCAGCACATAGTAGGTCCTACCTAAATGTTTGATTGCTTGGTTAATTGATCCATGCCTTTTATTTTCACAGCATATCCATTTCCAAGTTCTCTCTCTCTCTCTCTCTCTCCCCATTTCTCTCTCCCCTCTTCCCTCCCTCTCTTCTTCTCTCTCTCCCTCTCTCTCTCCCTCTCCCTCTCCCTCTCACTGTCTCCCAGAAACCTTCTGTTATTTCAAAGTTTTAAAATAGAAAACAAAAGCAATTCAGCAAAACTAACAAACACATTAATCATATCTTATAGCATACAAAATATTCCACAAACACAGTTCTCATATCTGTAAATGATATAGAGAGCTACACTTTAGGGATTATAATCTTAGTAATTATAATTACATAGCATTCTGTTTCCTTTTTTGTTTGTCCATTTTATCCATCTGCATGGATCATTGTAATCATCGAGTATATCATTTCTTGATTTTGCTTTACTTTGTATCAATTCAAATAAGTTTTTCCTGCTTTTCTGAAATTCCCATATTTTCTATTTCTTACACCACAGTAATGTTCTATTACATTCATGTATCACAATTTTGTTATCTATATTTGAGTTGATTAATATCTTCTTTGCTTCCCTTTTTGCTACCTCAAAAACTGTGAGGTTGAATACTTTGATGCATTTGGAAGCTCTTTTTCTATCTTTGACCTTCTTGAGCTGTATTCCTACCAGTTGGATCTCTGGGTTAAAGGGCAGGTATATTTTAGGCATCTCTTTTTTACATTGTCCCCAAAACCTTCCTTGCCTTTTATTATACTACTTTAATTGTAGTATAATGACTTCATTGAAAATTGCTCATTTATTTTTTAAACAATTGATTTTTTAATGGTTATTTTTGTGATGTTGGCTATAAACTCAATGCCAAAGAATACTATTATGTTGATGATCCTACCATCACTAGCAATAACAATTCACATTAGATAGTAGTAAAACAGAGAATGACAAACATCTTGAGATATTTCTTCCCAAGAGGCCTTATTGGGCTGATTTTTCTCTTTATGCAATGGGACACAATGTTGTTTTATTAAATAGTCTGGATTTTGAAGTAAAAGACTTGAATCTGCATCCACTCCTTGAAATATACTACTTGTGCAGTTTCAAGCAAGTAAACCCAGGGCTGTAGTTTCCTCCTCTGTAACATCATTGGATTAGCTTACCTCTAAGGAAGGTCTGATTTAGCTCTTTAATCTATGATCCTCTGATCTTATTCTTCATCTCTACAAGATGGTGTATAGGTGCCAGGTTTACTTTATGCTGCTTACATTGGATTTAACAAAGTCCAGTCACTTTAATAAGATGCTAAGAGAGATTTTTCCAATCTTAAGATGCTATCCAAATTGACTTCTATATTGCTATTTTCTTTGAATAATCTTTTGATTAGAAACTTTGGAGTGAATCCATTTAACACACAGGTGGGTATTCAGCACAAAAATATACAAAAACATTACCTGACACTCTGTTCTTTCTTTGATATGTAATCCAAAATTGCATAGCCTTTCATTCATAACAGTGTCTCACCATGGGCTATGTGCTCACTTTCTAATGTGTCATATATCAGATATGTGGCTTCCAGTCATGGTATATCATATAAGTTTAGAACAACAAGACATAAAGATGTGTCTAATAACAATGTCTTCAATGAAACCCACAGGAAAAAAACCTGAAATAAACATTGAATAGTTTTTTTTTTTTCTAGCTGAAAAATTTTCTCTTGTACAAATCTAAAAGTTACAGGTGAAACATATGGCAAAAAGTGAACAAAGGACTCATAGAAATAATTTTCAACAACCCCTAAAGATCTGATTTAGATTTAATTTGGCCAGTAAACATTATATACTCCCGAATAATATTCTCTGTTCTTTGTGAAATGCAAAATTAGTTTTCCATCCTACTCTGGATCATTCCAAATAGAATGACGATCTATTCAGGAATGAATGAATAAAAAGCATTTATTGAGTGCTTACTATGTACAAAGAAATTTACATATCACTTGTACTAGTTAATAAGAGTAAAGTTGGGTTACAGTCACACAGATTTCATCAGTCAGTCTTTTGAATATATTTGTAGGAATTATTTAGATGTTGGTTTTTTTGTCATTACAAAGAGTTTCATTGTAGTTAATCAGGTCATAAAACAGTAGAAACTAGACTGGATAGAAAGAAAGTCATTTAGGTTCTGTAGGAAATGACTATTACAGGTGTTTTTAAAGAAAACTATTGGCAGAGTTAAAACCAAGGCCATTGATATTTTTATAGAGTTACATATATCAAAATTAAATATTTTTAAATATAAAATGCTTTAAGGAATTCAGATCCTGCTTCACTCTGGGTACAGAAACATTGGAATATTTATACATCATCCAAATTTTAGTACATTAATGAATATCTCTCATGCTTACCTAACTTTTTTCCTCTTAAAATTAGATATATAATCAAAATCCATTTAGGAATGGGGGTTTCTGCATTGTTTTCTATCTGGATGCTATACCTGCACATGACAATGTATTTTAGCCTTCTTCCTAAAACATGTAAATCACTTTAATAGAGAGGGAGTGAATTAGTTAAATACTTTTTGAAGAAATATCCCTTTTGATAACTGAAGGTAAGGTGAAGCATTTGCTTAAAGATCATAATTGCTTGGAAATGGAGTATTGGAATACATATCAGTGATAGATTCAATTCAACAGATACTGATTAAATAGCTATGATATACAAGGCATAGTCAGTGCTAGGTTCTGGTGATGAAAAGTCAGAGGAGAAATGTTACTTGTCTATGCAGAAGCTAGTGAACTTATAGCACTTGAAAACTGGAAAAGTGTTTTACATATATTATTACATTTTTATTTAACAAGGAACTTTTGAGGTGCTGTTAATTCCTGTTGTTTAGATGAACAAACTGACCCTAGTTACACAAGTAATAATAGTCAGAAGCTAAATTTTAACCCAAGGATTCCTGATATTGTTATAGACAAATAAATTTTGGGTCATTAATTCGCCTCCTCAAATAGGAGAGCTGAAAAGGAATGACAACAGGATTCCTAAGGAGCTTTTGTATGGCAGGATGAAGTACATGCAAGTAGAATCAGAGAAGACAAGAGAAAAAAAAAACTTTGAAGAAGTAAAGCTTCAAGCAAGGTGGCCAGGACGTCAGACCTCAGTCATCAAGGCATGAAGCAGTCAGGCATTTGGGCATCTATTTTGAAGCAAAGTCTTCTGACTGACTGATAGATATGATACATACACACACACACACACACACACACACACATATGTCTATATACATATAGACATATATATGCATATATATATGTCTATATATATGTATATATATGACAAAGTTTGCAAATAGTAGTCAATGTTGTAAATCAAAGAACACTTTTCAGGTACTCATCCATAAGAAGCAGTATTAATTTTGTATTCTACACTGCCCTTCATGTTTCAACCCTTTGCCCCCCTCGGCTGGCTTACCTGTCATGTAACACACCTTTGGTTACTCCCAACATCTATTCTACTCATGCTTGTGTGTTACTAACTGCTGCAAGAGGAAATCACAGATGGGCTAAGTACACTAAAAATACATGTTATCTAACCTCAATGGGCTCTCACCAGAGGAAGGTATTTTTTTGACACCTCCGTAATTAACTCCCTATCACATTACCCAAAGAGTCTGTTCTCAACCTGCTACTGACACCTACCCCTCCAATTTCTCAACTAAGGATTTTGTCTTTTACTTTACTGAGAAAAGTGAAGCCTCTCCTCCCTTCAATTTCACCTCAAAATCCCTTGACATTATCCTTACTCTGTTCTTTAGTATCTGATTATGTAGTGTCCCTTTTTCTTACCAAAGTAAATCCCCTCACATGTGGCCTTGACCATATCCATTCCTGATTTTTAGATGATGATAACCTCTTTCATCCACCATTATCTTGAATCTATCTATAGAATCCTTTTCTTCTGCCTTCAGATTTATTTGACTAAGCTGATGTTTAAAAAGAAATAAACTTTTATTATATGCTACCATTCCCTCAAGTTATAATCCTATAACTATAATCCTTTTGTCAGAAAAAAAACTTTCACAAAGAAAAAAATCTACCTACACTACTGCCTCCTCTTCTTTTACTCCTTATGATTCAAAAGCTTTTGCAATTTGAATTATTTTCCATGACTCAACGGAAACTGTTCTTTTAGAATTCACCCATAATTTCTTGATTCCTGAATTTATTCCTAGTCCTCATCCTTCGTGAAATCTCTGTGGCATTTGACATTTGATCACCTTCACCTCCATAATATGTTTTCATCACTAAGCTTTTGTGATACTACCCTCTTCTACTTCTCTTATCAATATCACTGTTGTTTATCAGTCACCTTCACTGGTTCATCATGCATGTCATGCCCAATAATTCTGTGTGAATCATGAGTTATCTCCAACCATAAGGCAGACACTCTTTTCTCCTCTTTCTAAGTCTCTTCCGTCATAGTTTCGTCGGCTCCCTGGAGTTTCATTATCATGTCTTTTGACCCACAGTCTAGTGTGAGTTCTGTCTCTTGGGCATTTCAGACTGGATATCTGGATATATTTTAAACTCTGTGTCTAAATCAGAATTAAGTGCTTCAAAACCTACTACATTTCATATTTTCTATTAAACATATCACTATATTTCATTGTCAGAGGTTAACACCCTGAAAGTCATCCTTGACTCTATACTCTCATTCATCACCACACATATCCATTCAGTTTCCAAATTGTATTCTTTCTATTTTCATAATTTTTCTTGAATCCATACCCTCTCCACTCAAATGGTGACCAATTTAATTCAGGCTCTAATCAATTCTCCCCTAGCAATAAAACAGAATAATAGCAATAGCTTATTAATTGTTCTTTTTCAAAACTCATGCCTCTCCAATCTATCTTCTACAAAAATCACCCAGGTAGTTTTTCTTAATTGCATAGTTGACTGTATCACCTTCTTATCCAAAAGTTCCTTCAGCTTCTTATTCTCTATAGAACAAAATGCAGATTCTTCTATTGAGCATTGCCCCCAACATGTCTAGCTATTGTACATTAAGTTCTTTCCATGCATTTTTTAACCCATTGTTCCTCATACATAGCACAACATCTCTCGTCCATGTACCATTGCACTGACTATTCCCTTGGACCCCTCAATCCCTGATGTAAGCTTAGAATGTACTCCTTCATTTTTGCTTCCTAGAAATCTTTACTCATTTCAAGACTCAGTTCAAACACCAGGTCATTCCTGATCCACCCAACTTCAGTCATTAAAAATATCTTACAATATGGGCTCCTTAAGAACAGGCCTTTCTTTCTATCTCTAGAAAATAAGAAGTACCTGGAAGATAGTAAGCACTTAATCGATGCTTGTTGACTGACTTTAATTTTTGCCCTCCCTCCCTAACTTTTATTTAATTATTTTGTATTTATTTTGCTTATACTTATACATATTATCTCTGAAAATATAATGTAAACTCACTGTGAGCAGGAACTGTTTTATATTTTGTCTTGGTATCCCAAGGACTTAAGCCAATGCCTGGCATAATCTGTAATGATATCCTCATGACCATGACAGAGAAGACAGCATTTGATTAATGTCACTAGAGGAATATATAATTGGTTGAACAAACACACTCCAGTTGTATGGGTTAATTAATCTCAAAGCCAACAAGATATTGGCAACTAATGATCTCCTTGTCCCTGTCATATCCAAAAAAAATTTATTAATGACTTTTATAAAGATTTGAAAGACAGCCTTTGTAACTTATGATTAAGACAAAGTTAGGTGACTAGGAGGCCTAGCTAATACATTGAATAATAGAATAAAAATGGTTAGTCTCAATGAATTGGAAGAATGGATCAATTTCTAAGATGAAATTTAATATGGATAAAGCTAAATAGCTGAAGTTAGGAATTTTAAAATTACCACTACAAATATAGAATAAGGGGGATGTGGCTTAACACAAATTCATGTGACTAAGACTCAGCCTAGAAAAATATAAGATTTGGATGGGGTGGAAGTGAGGTGAAGCAACATGATAACTACTTTTACAGACTATAATATGGCAGAGAGAATGTGTTTCTTTTATGTAAATACCAGAAAGAAGAGTAAGAGCTAAATGTTCTTTCACTAAATGTTAAAGGTACAAAAAGGTAGTAGCTTACTCAATATATAAACCTTTTTTTTTATTAAAGCTATGTAGAAATGGAATAGACTAATATGATAGTATTATTTACTATCATTGCATTTTAAAAAAAAACCCATTACATGCAATTACTTCTAACCTTCATCTCTTAAAATTCCTAAGTCTCTCCAAAATTCAGTTTAAATGTCAACTCAAATACGAGGCCTTTCTTGGTCTTCCCAACTATAGTGCCCCCTCCACATTTACTCTAATTTTACCTTGTATATACTTTGCATTTGCTTATACATCACATTAATCAAAAAGCATTATTATACACTTACTACGTGCTGGCCATTCAGCTAAGTGCTGGATATACACAATGAGGAAAACAAAACAAATAAACAAAAATACAGTGGTCCTCTCTATAAAGGAGCTCACAGTCTAATGGTGGAGGGAACATGAAAATGATTATATAGGAATAAGATATAGGCAGAATAAATGGAAGGTAATTTCAAAAGGAAGGCAATAGCATTAAGTATCTAGAAAGGATATTTGAAAAAACACAAGTCAATAGGAAGGGAGAAGGAGGTGGTGGAAATATAGGCAGACGTCATGGTCAGTGTAAAAGCCTGCATTCAAAAGAAGCAATGTACTGTTAGGGAAATAACAAGATCAGTATCATTAGGTCAAATATAACATGAAGAAGAGGAAGGTTTAAAAACACTGGTCATGTAGGAAGTGGCCTGGTTATGAAGGGCTTTAAAAGCCAAACACAGCATTTTATATTCGATTGTGACTATAGATACATATATTATATTTTGGTTTTCATTCAGATGATTAAATCTATAGGGCAGGATATGATAACCAAGAGAGTGTCAGGAAAGAAGAGAAAGCCAAGGGCAAAGTCTTCAGAGATGACAATATTTAGTAGTGAGAAGGAAGAAACACTGTTAGTGGATAAAGCAAGGATGAAAAACGTTTATCAGCAAGGTAAGTGTGCAGTATCATAAAAATCAAGTGAAAAGAGTAACCTAGAAAATCTAATTATGATTGTGTAAAATTCTACAAAGATGTCAATGTTCTGATGAGTTTGTTATTTTACCTAGGTGGATTTCTATTTCATATATATCTTTGAGGATACAATTTTCAATGCTTCTTCCAAATTCCTTGTTTGTAGCATGCAATGCTACTCTCAGATCTGGAATGTGTTGCTCTGTTTTCTCTGGACTACATCCATTTTCAGTCATATAGTAACACTAACAGCATACTGATATTAAAGAGTTTGGTGTGTGTAAATGTACACACACATATATACATATATACACGCATACATTCATGTATATATATGTGTGTACATATCTTCATAACTTCAATGATTCTCCTTTTACGGTATAGATGGCACCAAAATATGGCTCTAATAATGAATTCACTCCTAAATTGTACATCTATATATTTGATATCTTGATGTCCATTGACACATTGAACTCAATATGACCCAAATCAAATTAACCACCACCTTTCTCTCAAAACCTTTTCCTCTTCCTAACTTCTCTACGATGAGAATAATACTACTATCTTAGTTGCCTGACCACATCAGCATCAGCATCAGCCTTGATTTCTCTCTCTCTCTCTCTCTCTCTCTCTCTCGCTTTTTTTTAATTTATTTTTAATATGTTTAGTTTTCAGCATTGATTTTCACATGCGTTTGAATT
>CM053622.1:213559821-213581236 GCA_028646595.1 Phalanger gymnotis | reverse complement strand
ACACTACTGCCTTCACTTATTTTTCGTGTTTTAGATTCACTTTCATGTTTTGACTCACTTTTTTTTTCAAGTCCAAACATCATGTTCATACTGCAAATTTTTGTGACTCCTGCAAGACAAATTTTGGGTAAAATTTGTCCTCATCCAGGGAAGCATATATAAACCAGGTTACTCTTAAACCGAGGTTCTACTATATAACTATTTAAGAAGCCATTTGGAATTATGGAAGTAAAATGACTAAAATGCTATAGGAACTGATGCAGAAAGTGAAGTAAGCCCAACCAGGAAACTAATACACATTAATTATCACAAGGTAAATGGAAAGAAAAAAATGACAAACCAAAAAAAATCAAAGGTTAATGTGACAAAATTATAAAGATCAAGTGGGACTCCTATGAAGACATATGAAAAGATAGCCCAAAACTATCCCTTTGTGGAAGTGGGAGGTCCATAGGTATTATACATGTTGCACATGCTTTCAGACTTTTTCAATGTCCTGATCAGATGTGGTGACGTCGTTTCCTCTAAAAAATCCTATCTGTTATATGGGAAGGCTTCTTGTCTAGAGGGAAGGATACATGGGATAATATGGTGACATAAAGAATGGAAACTATCAACAAACATTTTAATAAATATATAATTTAAAAATGTAGCTGCTAGAAATGTTTGCATAGATTCTTTTTCTTTCAATAACTTCTTCGAAGTTTAGTCTTATTAATGGGACCACTAGGTTAAAGGATATACCTATTGACTCTCCTTAAAGAAAGTAGTTGTCGGATCCCAGGTTTAAGAATTATAAACTTTTTTAATATAGCATAATATAATAATAATATTAATATATATTATATATAA
Source organism: Phalanger gymnotis (assembly GCA_028646595.1). Classification (NCBI taxonomy): domain Eukaryota; kingdom Metazoa; phylum Chordata; class Mammalia; order Diprotodontia; family Phalangeridae; genus Phalanger; species Phalanger gymnotis. Next base: position 213,580,384 of record CM053622.1, on the reverse strand, counting down.
TATACTTTTTGGTCATTTATCCTAACCATACTTGCCAATCTAAAGTTTTTGCTCACCATTATCCTAGCTTTTGCAAGTCACTGATAATCAAAGTATAGGTTGACTTTGTTGGATTTTGTCAAGTTCTTCATGGAATTTTTCTACTTCTAAATGATACAAGAGATGCTAATGCCTAAGCTGCAATCATTGCAACAGTTCTCTGTATGTTCATGTTTATCAAGAACATTGCAAAGCAAAGTGACTATGTGATCGATGGAATGGGATCTGTCAACTCCTTTATTTGACTCTCCAAATAAAACTTTTGAACCATCCTTTCCTTTAGTTATCTAAGCAAAATACACAGATCTCAAAAATTTCAAAAATTCATTATATGTTTAGATTTCAGAGATGCATAATTTAACATAAAAATACACAAAACCTATCTTGTGGTATAAATTACTATGTAAAATTGGTATTAGTAATTGCCTTAATAAGAAATATAGCTAACATATGTTAATGCTTTAAGATTTGAAGTGTTTTATTAAGACTATATCATTTGAGTCCCATGAAAAGATCATTGGATAGGTACTATTAGCTCCATTTAACAGGTAACACAATTGAGATTCAAAGAGGCTGAGTGACTTCTTCAGCATCATAACAGATTCAGAAGTCAGTTTCATAGGTAGGATTTGAACTCGGTTCTTGCTTACTCCCAGCCTAATGCCATGTATCATGACAAATTGATTTCCTCTGAAAGGCAAAGGGTAAGAAAGATAATAGTACTATCAGAAAAAGAACAAAAAGCAAATGGAAAGATGAGATGTATATGGATCTAGACAGTAGTGTTTTCAAAGACTTTCACACAGCATTTAGAAAACAGGTTGCTGACCCTCTGCTTTATAATGACTATTTCAAGATTATGTAAATCCCCCCTCAGCAAAGACACAGTTAAATCATATCAATTCTACGATTCATCCAGACTTCTCAAAATAAAAATAGCAGAAGAATTGTGATACCAATATTATATGACCAAGACACACATGTGTCAAACTAATGAGAATGGACCACAGATGTATCAAATTTATCTTTCTATGAAAAGAATTGTCCCATTTTAATTAAGAATGATAGCAAATAGCATGCTGTCATATCTGTTACAGGACTTAATATATGCATTAGGACTGTTATGATGAGATCATAGATCCCAGAGAGAAATGAGAAAAGTCATAAGGCCATTTTAGACATACATTAAGGTCTGAGAAATATCACCCTTCTCTTAAATTTCCCTTTCAACTTTTCCACTGTCTGCATTTTGTTAATATTCATTTTCCTGTCTTTTTCATCTAGAAGATTGAGAGACTAGATTAATATTCTTGATAATCATAAAAGGATCAAAATTGATCATAATATAAATGATAAGTGATATTTTTAAAATCTCAGCATTCCAAACTGAACTCCATAATTAAACCTGTAAAAACAAGTCTTAGAAAGAGACACACTCACTTGCATTCCTGAGGTACCCCAACTAGTACAGAAATCTCACATTTATATCCTATATTCCACAGAACACATTTCTTGAGCCTCAGAAGCCTTTATAAAACTACCTATCCTGAAGATAAACTTTAATGTTTACCTTCGGCCTCTGCAAATTATTTTTGTAATGACTAAGAAAACTCGGTATTTAATGAGAAAGTAAAAAAAAAGTTTCACGTTGTTTTGTTTTGTTTTGTTTTGCTTTGTTTTTAACCCTGATCATCCTCCTATCCTCTTCTTAGGAACATAACAAAAATAAGACCTTGGAAAAGAAGAATGAAAGGATAATCCCACACAGACTTCCATTTTGTTCCCCTTTACCAAAGGATCATTCAGATGAATGGAGCACAAGAGAGAAAAAGCAGGCATGCTTTTTAAAACATATTAGCCGGCCAGGCGAAAGATCAGAGAATGGGGTGGGTAACCCTAACCTTTTAAGCCGTTAGTTAGCAAGACAAGGGAGAAGGTATTTGGTGAAGATCAACTTCACTATACAAATACTTGGATCAGAAGTTGCTTCTTTTTTTTAAAAGGTTGTAATAATATCTCCTGCTTTTGACTATCCCAAGTGTCAGACTTCTCCATATCCTAGTATATAATGAGGATATTCATGGAAGGAAACTAATGATTTGTAAGGCCTTGTGCAATTTTGGAAGCATATCTTCAAAGCTGCATCACATTTTCCAAGACTGAAAATGTACTTAAAGGTTTGACATTGTGAGAAATTGAAAATGAGTGTGTAGACAAAGGGGGAAAGGTGGTCATAATTTATTTATATCTTCAAAAAGCTTTCTAACAAAGTTCTACAATTCCTACATTTGAAAAAAGAATTATATTACCATGGGATCAGGAGAAATGCATTGTCATGGATGGAGACAAGCCCTTGTCTTTTGGTGGTCTGGAGGAAGAGGGGATCTGGAAGCATATTCAATTCATATGTAAAGTATGCGAGTATGCCTTGTCTAATGGTAAAACTAAATTCTAATTCTCTGTGAGTAAAAGGATGATCAATTCAGGAGCAAGGGACAAGTAACCTGAGAAGTCAGAGGATAAAGAAGAGGACTTAAAGATGAAAGACTTTTTTAAGGAAAAAAATGTCAGGAAAGATTGGAAAAACAATAGTAGATATCTTCAGGGACCCAAGAGAATCTTTCTCATCCATGAAGCCCAACATAATGTTGTAAGTACAGGCCTTGTCACATTATTAGCTTTTAGGACACTCAATGACAAAATATGTAGCAATGGCCAACCATGACTGGTTGTCAATCATGCATAGATCTTTTCTATATGTCTGTGGAGAAGGTAGTAGATTGAAGGAAAGGGAAAAAGGTGCTAAGAATCAAATTGTTTTAAGCCATCTACAAATAGTAATTTAATTGTACATATTCTACATGTGAGATGACTTTCCATCCAATCACCAAAAAGTACACAGACTACTAAAGAAACCAATCATATCAGTGATTGGCAGATTTGGTTTCAACATGTTCAAAGTTATATGTGTTAACTCACCTATATAATATGTTATGGAAGAGGATAATAGCAGATTACCAGGAATGTTTCAATAATGCATAATGGGAAGGGAAAATGAGATTGTAGAAAGCCTTATATCATATCCAAATAAGTTAGATTCATCTAAGAACATTTCTAGAAGGGTAACAAATGTACAAAACAGTATTTTCATCCTCGGCGATAGTGGAACCACCATATTTTGACTCTAACACTTCTGTACATGATATGTTATACGTGGAAGTGGAAATGTCACTAAAGAAGATAAAGTAAGAAAGAATGGTCAGATGAGGCCACACAATAAATCCATGCTGTAGGTGACAGAACTTTTAAAGCACTAAGATATTGTTTTTCAAGATAACTGAAAGGTAAAAAGATACAAAACAATTAGAAAAAAATGGATTGTAGTATTAGTAAAAATGGCCATCAAGATGACATCAATAATAACATATATTACTACTCTTTAATCTTACAAATTTGTTAAAAAGTAAGATCTATACACAAATGGGAAATATATCTTAAAATGGAGGCTTCAAAAAACAGTTCAAGAGAATATTTAAATTGATGGGATCAAGAATTTATTTGAATATTTGAGAAAGAACATTTAAAGAAAGATTGTGTTCTATTTTCAGGAAATGGAGAAAAGGAGAAAGGAAATGGTCTGGATCTTCAGCAGATTAAGATGAGTGCAGGGATTCAGTCCATAAAAGAGAGGTCATAGAAGTAAAAAGCTAGAAGGGGCATCAGTACAGTCTGATAGCACTAAAAGGTTCTAATAGGCTTGTGGCTTCACATAGTTATTTTTTTAATTTAATTAGATAAAAAAAATATTATCCTGTATTATGGAAGGGTAAAAAGAATTTGATTTACATCTTGGAAATTATAAAGTCAATAAACTATATATAGTAACTTATTGACTCATTTCTAATTGCACATCATATTTTAAAAAATTGAAACTATATATATACATATGTTAAATGCAGTATCAAACTGAATAATTAAAAATAAGTGCAACAGTAGCAGTCAAAATGAGCAGAGAATAAATCGTGGGGTCTTAGATTTGGAACTGGAAAGGAACTTAGAAGCCATATAGTACAACCCTTTCATTAGTAACAATAACTAATAATAATTGTTGTTGTTTATCCTTTTCCTAAGAGTACCAATATCACAGGTAATTTCTTGACATATCCATGAATTAGAACTAAGTGAGGCAGAGTTTCATAAAGTTACCAACCTTAATCTCTCTTCCTGAGTCATCTAGGTCCAGTGGCAGAACAAAAGCCAAGATAACTGGTGATGGCCTAGGATGCACTGCGTGACCTTGGCATCATTGACACCTGGCTAAGCTCTAAACACTGCTCAAGTGTCTACCTCAGCCACCTTCATACTAGTTGGAATGACTTGTTCCCATCCACCCATTCTGCCAGAGAAAATTTTCACATGCTTAAGATAGACACACCACCCCCACCCCAAGTCATCAACAGGTATGAGACCTGTTGGTTACCCTCAACATAATTGAAGTTACCAAGACAGTTTACTAGAGTTTGGCTACTATGCATGCTACAACTTCTTGGAACCACAGGTGAGAATTGGGTGAATCAGGTGGACACCAAAGGTGGATAAGAAGCCCTGAAAAGGGCTTGGCAAATCCTCATACTACAGGTGCTAGTCCTCCTGAACATCCCATATACCTCAACTGATGATGATGATGATGATGATGATGATGATGATGATAGAATCTGAGTCCAAGGGAAGTTGAAGGATTTGTTCAGTATCACATGTGTATTAAAATGAAAGAGGCAAGATTTAAACCCAGGCCGATTGCAAAGTGTGTGTTTCTTCTACTGTTCCATGCTGTCTCTCAGGTGTTATGAAGCTTCAATATGATTTAATTACAATTGTTGTTCGGTCATTTTCACTTGTGTCAGACTTTTTGTGACTCTATTTAGGGCTCTCTCGGCAAAGATACTGGAGTGATTTGCCATTTCCTTCTCCAGCTCATTTTATGGAAGAGGAAACTGAGGCAAACAGGGTTAAGGGATTTGCCCTGGATAACTAGCAAGGATTTGAGGCCAGATTTGAACTTAAGAAGATGAGTCTTCTTGATTCCAGGCCCGACTATCTAGTGTACCACCTGGAAACTGGCATTTATCTCTATTTTTCCTGGATAGGGCATACAAGAAAAAATAAGGATATCTTTCAACAACAAGATACAAAATTGTTGAACTCATTTCCCCAAGAGATTTTACAGGCTAGAAATACAAATGAATTTTAAAAGAGTTTACCTAGATTCACAAAGAATATATTGATTAATGAACTATCAGACTATCTTTGGGCTACATGGGGTAATACAGACATTTTTCAGGATGACAGAATGAAAGGCCACCAAGGTCTCCCTGCAAATATTGATCACTGGTACCATCAAAAGCAGAATGTTGAACTAAATATATGACAAATGTTCTCTTTTTTAAAAGTACTTTTATCTAGGAACTATGAATTTTATTTGGACTAACTCTATATGCTCTGGTTAGTATCAGTTACCAAAGTCTCATTCTCCAAACTCATTTTAGGAAGAAATAGATAAAGACTTCAAAGTAAACTTGTCAACCTCTTAGCCTCTTATTCTGCTAGATGTAATTTTTAACATTTTCAAGTCCATGGATCATCACTGTTTCTTCATAGTGCGATAGTCTTTAAATTATTTAAATATAGGGAAAATTATTGAAATATTTCCAGAAAGTTATTTCTCAATTTCCCCAGTCCTATCTTGAATAAATGAATTTAATGAAAAAAATCAACTTTTATGCATAAATATGGCTCTTATTCGGTAATTGAGATTGCTGCTAATTTATTTTAATAATTTTCTTAATTCTTCTTTTTTAGCCAGTGGAGACATGGCCTGTGAAGTATCATCTCCTGTGAGGACTTGTCATCTAATTAAAATTGTGGTAAAGAACAACACCTTATTATGAAATGTAATTCATTATCGAGCCAACTTACATTCAAGTATTGTTAGGTTTTCATCTCTGAGGAGACCAAAGTATATTTACACAGAAGATCAAAACTGAAGTAGCATTAGAGCCAGGGGAGCTAGTGGATTACATATAAAAAAGAATTAACAGCTGGAGAGTAAAAGTCATCACTTGTAATGGGAAACAGGTCAAAAATTTTCAACATAAAGAAATAGTTTCATAGGATGACTTTAAAAAAAAAAGAATGGTCCAGTTTCTCATCCTAGTTAAATCATAGGTACATGGGAGATTCCCCATAGAGTAAAGTAGGATAAAACAGCTATCCCAGTGGTAACTGTGGCAGTTATCAAATATAACACATATAGGTTCTATGACTTTCTTTCTGAAAGCAAAAAAGGATTGTGTGAGGAAAGGTTAACAGTTACTGTAAGTGGGCCATGCAGAGTCTTTGAGTTCTGGACCTCAGGCAACAGACATCTGGAGTATGGTAGTTCCTGTTCACTTTCTCTTCCTGTCTGGGAAATGGCGCCTCTTCTATGGTGCAGTACCTACAATTTAACTTTGATCTGAAAATGGATCATTGAATTGGTAGTCTCTGTCTTTTAAGGAATCATTTTATCATTAAGAATGAAACCAAACCCACATCTCCTGCTACCTTTGAATTTTGATCTAAGAACCCACTGCTTTCATCGCATAACATCATAACCATACCAAGTTGATGAGAGAGAATAGAAAAAAAAAACACGTTTAAAAAGAAGCAAGAAAAAAAGTTCTAATACAACTTTCTTTGATTTTGTTTGACAAATGCTTTTGTACATATTATCTTCTGTCTTACCACACCCCTGTTTGTTACTGACAAGAACTATTCCCTTTTTTTACTTCAAGGAGTTTGCAAATTGGATACTTTCCTTTTGTGTGCCATCCGTTCATATTTTCAAATGGTCAGAGCCACAGAGTTCCTTGGAAATCTTAGTATTCCCAACTATCAGTGTCTGAAACTTCCAGACACAGAGTTATAAAATGGTGCCAGATGAACTATGCTCATGATTTTCTTTTATGTAACTTCAAGTGGAAATTTTAAAAATAATATTTGGTACTATTTTAAAATTACAGTTATATCAGGGATGGATCCTTTTATATAATTCAAAGATATAAGAATTCTTATATATCTTTCTTTATGTTGAATATTATTTTGAATTGAAGGAAAATTGGCTAACTTTTTTGCTTTACTCCCTCTCAGAATAACAGAGAAACACAGAATATCACAGTTGGAAAGAACCTCAGAGACCATTTTATCCAAACCAAACCATAACCAAGACTTTGTCTACAACATACGTGACAATTGGTCATAAAATTTCTGCTTAAAAAGTGATTTTACTCTACTGATAGGCTGCTGAGAAGTAACCCATTAGTTTCTCCACTTTTAGATAGTTCTAATTATTAGTAAATTTTACCTCAGATCAAGCCTAAATCTGCCTCTTTGTAACTCTGAAGTATTATTTTTAGTTCTAGACTCTGGAGCTAAGTAGAAAAAGTTTAATCCCTCTAAAAGTCAGTCAATGAACATGTATTAAGCCTCTAATAAGTGCCAGACATTGTGCTATACATGATAGCCCTTCAAACACATAAAGAAAGGTTTCATGTGCCTATTAAGTCCCTACACTAAACATTCCCACTTCATATGAAACTTGAGGTTCTCCAACAAACTGATTCTCTTCTCTGGATGCTCTTCAGTTTGTCAGTTTCCTTCATAAAATTACATGTCCAGAACTGAATGCAATACTCTGGCTGTATTACGAGCAAGTACAAGAGGACTCTAGATTCACAGCCTTGAGCACTATGTTTCACATTAGATTAGGGAGAGGGGGTTAAAACTTACAGGCTTTTTTTTCGGATGAACTCATATCTAGAACTATCTCATATCTAAAATTTGTGAAGTTGAAGACTTTATATTTATCTTTCTTGAGGATTAAGCAACTAGATGAGTGATGGGACAGAATTCTGCCTTAGAGAACTCAAGCATTTGCAAGTGGTGTGACCCAAGGCAAGTTACTTAATTTCACTTGGTCATTACCTATAAAGTGGGAATGATAATAGTGTCTACCTCTCAGGATTGTTGTGAGGATCAAATAAGACAAGATGTGTGAAGTGCTTTGCAAACCATAAAGCTATCATTACATGCAATCTTGTTAGATTTAACCCAGTGTTCAAGTCTACTGCAATTTTTGCATCCTTAATTCATTCTTCAGCATGCCACCTATGAATCCCTATGAAAGAGCATCCTAGGTCAAAACAGTCAATTTTATTTCCTCACCTTTGTTCTAATCTTACATCAAGCAAGTGCCCACACATTGCCCAGACATCTTCAATTTAATTTCAAACTCAATATATCCAAAATATTACTCATTCTCCTCCTCCCACACCCCACCAAAGCCCACCCCTTACTCGAATATAAATTCTGAGAGTAGAGATTGTTTCATTTTTTTGTTGTTGTTATTATTGGTAGCCCCAGAACCAAGCACAGTATTTGATCCATAATAAATATTCAAGGAAGGAAGGAAGGAAGGAAGGAAGGAAGGAAGGAAGGAAGGAAGGAAGGAAGGAAGGAAGGAAGGAAGGAAGGAAGGAAGGAAGGAAAGAAGGAAGGAAGGAAGGAAGGAGGGAAAGAGGGAAGGAAGGAAAGAAAGAAAGGAAAGAGGAAAAAAGAAGATATCCATCCCAGCTTTGTGTCATGAGCATAACTACAACTTATTCCATTTTAAATTGTGGTATATGAATACAAATCCATCTTCGGGTATCACCTTCTTATACATTTATTTATTTCTTAAATCTGCCTTTCTCTTCTAAAGAGCTCATCTTTGGCTAGAAGCAGTGATAAAAATACCACCTATGCTTCTAAAGGTTTTTTTTTCCTCTTCTTTTAATACTTCCCTCACACTAGAGCAATTCAGTAGTGAAATTATTGATTCTTTTCAGTCTTATTTTTGGGGTAGCAGGGTGAGAAGTGACATAAAGATATAAAAGTATCTTTCCCTAAGTCCATACTCAGTTATGAGTATAGATTTGCAAAATCAAAAAATCTGATAACTCTGAAGATTTTCTTGTCTAGCTTACTCCATCAGGCCAATGGATCTCAATAATTTTAGGAAAATCGTAGGTGTCGTAACCTCTTGTGCTGATAGATTATAAGGTAGTAACCTAAATCCTAACCAAGGCAATGAAAAGCAAATGTATTTGTCTTGGTCAATCACCTGTGGCAATGAAGGACAAATAATGTCTAACCTTGTCTATAGGAACTACTGGTCATACTACTCTTAGATTCAATTAGACATAAATTCAAATTCCTCATACAAATCATAATTTAATCAGTTTTTAAATATCACCAGAAAAGGTTGTCTTCACATTCCTCTTATTAATTCTATTGTTTTATATTCAATGCCAAAACAACAACAAAATCTTTTTTATAAGAGCAAGAAATTCATACAATGCTTTAAGATTTACAAAACATTTTACAAATGGCATTTAATTTTATTCTCACAGTGACCCTGGGATGTAGTTATTATTATTATCCTGATTTTATAAATGAAGAAACTAAGGCCAGAAGAGATCAGAGGACCTTCCCAGGGTCATACAACTAGTAAATATCTGAGGCAAGATGTGAAGATGTCTTTTGGATTCCAAGTCCTGTACATTCTCTACTCTACCACATACCTTTTGAATTGCTCCTTTAACTTTTCAAAGTATTGCCATTTATATTAACTCATTTTAATTTCACAACATCTCTGAAAGGTATGTAGGCTTTGATATAATTACAGGAATATTTGGAAGATAAGGCATCTGCCTCATTTTAGGCTCCACAATTTTTAAGAGAATTGTTAGAGCTAGAACCCAGGACTTGCCATCCAGTCATAGGGGATCTTCTTTATGCCTCAATCCCTCTCACTGTTTCAGAGAATAAACAGGAGAAAGTTGGATTAGCACATACTCGATATTTAGCTCTCAAAAACTGATTTTTATGTGTGTTGTTTTCCATCTTCTAACCTTCAATAATAACCAAGTGAGTTCTTTGTACAGAGTGGATATTTAAAAATATTATTTTACTTAAATAGAAGTTTCTTGTCTTTTAAATCAGGTTTTTCATTTAATTAATTTTTACATTTCATCAATGTATGGGATTGATGAAAAATACATCTGAAAAGAGAAGCAAAAGACAAAGTGGACAGATTGTTAAAAGCAGATGTCCAGAAGAAGTCAAGGCCACTCTTTTGGACTGGTCAAAAGGATGGTAGAAATAGACGACATAGGAGATGAAAGAGTTGAGGAGAGGAATTGAAGGAAAGGCAAGAAATCACATGTTGCAGGAGCCCAACTGAAAGAAATAATAAGTTTCTCTAATATATGTTTGCTTATTTATCTTTATAAAAATGTCCAGTTGCTAGGGACAATGGGAAATATTAAGCCTCCAGAGAGGTAAATTTCTCAACCACCCAGAAGAGATGATTGTCTAGTTCCATCTTAAAGATCTTTAGTGATGAAAGCTTTACAATAACTTTGACTTTGTCTTTTACTTTGCTAGATTGTTTGGCTTTTCCATTTATTAATCACAAGCATTTATTAAGTGATTCCAATGTTCCAGGCAAGGTGCTAGTAGCTGGAATTAAATAATAAAAATTAGGCTAAACTTGTCTTCAAGGAATTTAGGTTGTATTGTCAGTAAATATCATGTAAGTATAATTATCATATAAGTATACATACAATAAATACAAGATAATTTCATGCAGAGGCACTAACAAGACAGAGGGAGGGATATCAGGAGAGGTTTATGTAAGAGGTAAATCTTTAGCTGAGTTTTGAAGACAATAAGGCATTCTAAGAGGCAGAGGTGAGGTAGAAAAATTCTACCTTACAATAAACCAAAGTGTTTTTTGCTTTAAGTTCATTCCTTGCTCATTTAATCTTTCAAAGATATGTAGAATAAATTATTCAATTATATTAGTGAAATGTTATTTTCTATACATTATTATACTATTCAATTCTCTCTTCATAAAAAAAAGAACTCTTCACATTCTCAAAGACAATAATTACAATACCCTTGGCTTTGTCTTTTCTAGGCTAAAGAGCACTGATTTCTTTAACCTCTTCACAGAGGACATATTTTTCTATCATTTTAATTATCTTTGTTTCATGGTATCTCTCTGGGCTCTGTCCTTTTGTGAGCTTAATCTATACAAGGTAAATGTAACCTAGACTCCAAATATTGATTAAGAAATAAAAAAAAAATCCTTGAGTATTAAATAAAATTGATGAATTTGATGAAAGATAGAGGAATCCCTTTGAAATCTTTAAAGGGCTTTCAAAATGTGAAATATCAGAGATCCCATAAGTTTCTTACATCATCCACAATGCCTAACACAAGACTCTGTATAAGAAGTTCAATAAATAGTAGTTGAACTTTTAAAATGAATGGATGAATGAATGATTCTTGTAAGAATAGACCAGTTTCCTTTTGTAGATTCAGGTGGTATAAAATCTCCATTTTAAACACTTAACAGAAGACAAAGACAAATGAGTTTCTCAAAGTCAAGCTGCTTCCCCTACTTAGTTTTATGAATTCTTTCCAGAGTGGACACCTGTTTGGTAAATGCCACAAGCAAAGTAAGGCTACATATAAAAATTATTATCATATAATTTTACTCTCATCCCCCAACAAACACAAACTTCTGGTACAAAACATGGCATCATTTGCAAGTGTAAAGAATATCTGGGTTTTTTTTTTCTAATTTGGGTCTTTAAAAATGATATGCAATAATGGAAGAATAACTCCATTATTCATTTAAAAGGGAATTAGCATAACAAAGCTTCTTAATGTGAGAGTTCAGAAAACTCTGATTAATACATTAATCCTTACGTTTTACAATAGGTTTCACTTTTGGAGATAATTTCTGTGAGAAATTTTCAATAGACTCAAAGTCATTTTCTTCAGAAACGTTAACTCTTTATATATTGCCTGTACTACTTAGAAAAAGTAATTAATTATGGACTGGGATTGGAAGCCATTGGAAAGGATTTGCTTTCCTATAATGCCATGACCCCTAGCCATATAGGCATATGTTCAGTGGAAAGGAATGCAGGGTTTAATGGGAAAAAGGCATGCCTTGCCTGAGGGTAGCAAGGGCTTTTTTTTGGGGGGGGGGGTTGCAGCTCATAACAGCTACTTAGTAATACAGAACCACTTGGACAAAGAGAACATTCTGCCATCCAAATGGGAAAAAAAGTGGGTGATGCAAGCAAAGTTTAAGAATCTTGACTATTTTGCAGTATTGTATAGAGAACAATTGCTTCAAAGCAGAAGGTTAAGAAGGGTGCAGACTGGATACGCCAGAGTCAGAACAAGAGAGAGAGAAAAAGAGTGAACTGAGACTTCGGGGTAAATAGGTAATAGAAGATGGCACTTTCACTGAAGTCCCAATTCAAACTACTAGAATAACTTCTACGGATCTTGTGAGATCTGTTTCCATGAAAAGACTGACCCTTTGGATAAAAGAGAAGAAAATAGATCTATCCCTGTGGTGTTCAGGTGAACCCCTTTCTGTTCTTCATATAGTTTGAGGTGAGTATGCCTCATGTTCATGTTTGCAGTGAACTTATCATCTTCAGCTTAGAGCCCATCGGGAACAAAAACCCTCTCCCATATCCCCACTCATATAACATTGCCTCTGAATTTGCCTAGGGCCCTGCTCAGTGTGATCTCTAGGGTCAGGGATATCACCTCTTGTAGGGGAGGGGGGGCCTTGTTACAAGGCAGATTTGCTTAAGATAAGACCCTTTTTCATCATTCACATTCCAAGGCCTTGTCCTGGAAAGGTAAGGTGCTCTTGCCTCTTCACATAACTCCTATTCTTCCTCTTTTTCTTCCCTACCATGGCTACATGCTTTAATTGAATTCTTTCCTCAAATAACCTCTCTCTAGTAAATGATTCTTATACTCCTGAGTTATATTGACTCCTTAGTGGTTAGCATACTTCCACCATTTGTAACCTCTGAACCTCCAACTAAGGATGTATGAACCCTGTTCCCCACTGTCAACTGTCCATTCCCTTACTCCTATCTATCTTAACCTTAACCCCTCCCACATATCTCATTCCTTGTCTTCCTGTTCCTCCCACTATCTCTCTGGAGTGCCTGCCAGATAATTAACAAATTTCTTTTTATCTTAGACCAGTGTCTTTTTTCATTCTTCAACCTTCTAGCCCTCTATGAGACCTAACTCTTTTTTGATGACACACTTTATCTTGCTATCTTGCTTTCTCTTGCTTCTCTTGCTATATTACTGCTTCTACTTTCTCTCATGCCTCCCAACTCACTGGTTTTGTTAAGGGAATACTTCTTGTTTCTCATTTCTACTTCTAGACTCTCACTGTACCACTAATCGTTTTACAATTCACACTTTTGAGGTTTACTATATCCAAATTTATGACCTAATTCATAGGCCAATATCTCTTAAGCCCTCTCACTTCCAAGACATTCTCCTTCTTCAGTGAATTCAGTGCTGCCTCATTCATAATTTTTGTCTCCACCTCAAACTCTGCATTATCCTAAGGGAATTCAACATACATATTAATGTCCTTTCAATTATTTTAAGTTCCCGGGTTTTCAGTTATATAATCTATTCATTTCCCTTAACTTATTTCCCTACTTCTACCTCAGCTATACTCAAAGATGGACACACCTTGATCTTGGCATCATTCTCAAATGTTCCTCTTCTTTGTTTATGAAATACCTTTATCTAGTCATATTCTTTTATCATTTAGTCTTTTCAAATTACTTACTACCCTACTACCCTTAAATCTGTTTTTCACCCTCATCATGGCCTCCATTCATTCTAACTTCGACTTCATTCATAGTCACTGCTCCTATATTAGCTATACATTCTTCTCTTCCCTAATTTTAACTTTCATTTTCTCTACTCTCCAATTTCTTGATTTTCCTTTCTCTAATCATGCCAAACTCAAGCACTAGATTCCTTCCACTATCTGCCTCTTTTATTCTTCTTCCCATGTTGCTTAGTGAAACTGGAGGAAATCTATAAGCTATGCTGATTGGTTCCACTACAAACTTGTTATTTAATCTCCACTGGGCCATCAATATGGCAATACAATCATTCCTCTCCTTCCTGACTAATTCTATATCCCACTTGAATCTAACACTTCATTGTATACTACTTGTCCAGTTATTTAATAATATTATTATTACAGAGTTTGAAGTAGCATGTGCCATTATCTGAAAGACAAGTATCATTTCATATACAGTTACATCCTTACTACCTTTATATCTCCAAGGAATGAAGGCCCTGTGTTCTGGGTCTTCTCCATTTATGGTAGAGACAGAGAGTTTTAATCCTGGACTCACAGACTTGAGCAGTATCTTCCCAGCTTGGGCAAACTGTTATCAATAGCTACCCCTCTTTTCTGGTTTTATTGGCAAAGATACTAGAGTAGTTGGTCATTTCCTTCAGCCACTCATTTTGTAGATAAGAAAATGAGGCAGAGTTAAGTGATTTGCCCAGGGTCACACAGCAACTAAGTGTCTGAGGCTAGATTTGAACTCAAGAAGATGACTCTTCCTGACCCCAGGCCTGGTATTCCATATAGTGCACCCTATAGAAATGTGAATTAGTTTTGTTTTCACCACTCTCAAAGGACAATACGATATAATTTTATTTTCTAATCAACCTTACCGATTGTGATTCTGAGTAGAGAGATCAAAGATTTTGTTGCTGATAGGAATGCATAGCAAAAAAAAAGAAATGTAAAGCAAAAGTCACCACCTCATCCTTTGCACTCTTACTCCCGAGTTGGTTTGCATGTAAACAGGTATATGAGAGAGTTTATAAGAATCCCTTATTAGAGTTTTAGAGCAAATGAGTCATGGTTTTAAAGTTGGAAAGGGCCTAAGAAGCCAACTTCATTTAGGATTGTATAGAGGTGGATATCTAACTTGGCAATTCAAAGATCCTATAACTCTTTCTGTTGCTGAAATCTCACTTTTGCTTTTTTTCTTTTTTTCTCTTTTTCTTTTTCCTTTTGCATTTACTAGTTTGCTTGCTAATGAACACAGCCCTCATCTAGTCTTTCTCTGACTGCATCACAATTAAGAAGCTTTACTTTCCTGAGCAACTGTTCTAGATGAAACAAACTCAGAACAAGGAAGAACATTTTTTTTCTTCTAAAGGCAAGCCAGCACACACTCTTTCTCAGTCTTCCTCTGTAAAAAAAAGCCTGCACTTCCCTGTCTCCTCTTTGAAGTTTCTTCCCTGAACTGTTCTTTATGTTTGAATGACTCTTAAAATCATCTTATTGTTGTTTTTTCTATTTTTTATTATTGCTCTAGGTAGGTATAAGTTATTCAGGTTGATGTATAGCATTACTCCATGCCTCTTCTGGATTAACAGTTGTATATAATGACCATTATTTTTACAGCAGGATGTTAATGAAATCAGTGCTTGGTTGATTTTTTTTCCCTCATGCTTTAAATTGAAGACAGGTTTATTGCTCTTCACTCAGTATGGCTCTAGTCTCAGTGGATCCACCTGTTATTTTTAATTCATTCATTTGAAAGGGTAAAGGAGAAAAAGAAGCATTTGTTGTTCTGTTTATCCAGGGAAACATTTACAGGGAGCCTAAGAAAACTCTCATTTGGAAAACAGAGCCTCAGCTTTGTGGAGAGTCTGTAGTGGAAACAGGTACTTCAATTTGTCTCGCCTTAAAAAGACCATAGAGAAGGGTTAATGATTCAGTGATATATCAGGCAAAGGAAGTTACAGGTAATAGCTTTGGGAGGCTGACCTTGAATGGTATCAATGTCATTGTCATTGTGAATATTAAGTGGCTATCATTCTGTAGTTAGTTTGTCAGTGAAGAGAGAAGTTGGAGAGAATACAAACTGACCTTGTAAATCCAAAATTCACATTGGCATGATAATGGAAAGGCTCCACTCCTGGGTTTGTTATTGGTTTTGAGTAACACAGGCAGGGTTTTCTGGTCTGCTGCATCCGTGTCAACATCAGAGAGCCTAACTTTGTCTTAATAATCTAACCAACATGACCTCATTTCTTACAGTACTAACCTTTGTTCAGCCTACAATAGTCTCTTATAAAATCTTGCCTGGCTCTTCTCATCACTGCCTTATGGCATAAATTAAAAGGACAGTACTTTACAATCCCATTAAATCAATAAAAGCTGAAACACACAAAAAAGTCAAGCCAGTAAGAAATCTAGTTAACTACTGTCAGTGGTGGGAGAACAAAGCAACTAGACTATGGATCCAAAGCAAAAGGTATGACTTTCAGAATCAGTTGATTGATTCACTGACACAATAAACAGCATACTACAAAACAGAGGATGGAGCAGTCTTAAAGACTGGTACTTAATTAAAGAAGCATTGCTGCCAATTAATGATGCCAGCATGTTCTTGATGTTCTCTGGATCTGTAGCTGGATTCTGCCCTTTTTAAAAACAGAGGAAGAAGTTAGTTCCTTATTTTTGATTTGCTTCTTTTCAAGAAATAGTGCCACTCATACTAGTTTCTTTAGAAAGAAATGTAAACTCTACATATTTGCAAGAAAAATTGATTTTAAAATAACTGAAAAACAAAGCAATGGGATGGATCAGATAGACGACTAGCTTTGGAGTTACAAGAAGAGGGTTCAAATACTTTCTTTGACACTTAGAACAATGGGTAAGCCACTTACCCAGTCAGCATTCCAGGAAATTCTCTAAAACTAAATTTGGGGCAATTTAAAGATCTACAATCCTACTCAATTTTTACTTCCACAAACCAATGAAGGACAATATCTGGGCAAAAAAATAATAAGGTTCTCAAACTCATCAATTATAGAATAAATTAGATTTCCCTCTAATTTAAAAGTCCAAAAATCTAAGTGAAAACCTCAAAGCTCAAATCTGTCAGTCATTTCATTTTTCCTCATTCTATAAAGAAATGCAAATAAATATCTTTTGGGAGCTTCATTTGTGACCCTTGAAGATAGAAATGACCATAAAGAAGTAGACAGAACCCTGGGGAGGTCCATACCATCACCAAAAAGAACCCTTCCTATCACACTTTTCACCCATCACTATGATTCCCAACATAGTATTTTGGGAGGTTACAATCCCATCTGTGATTCTCTTTTGATCGTCATGCTTCACACAGATGAAGGAGTACGGTGGTAAGTATTCCTGAATATCTTTATTCTCTTTAGTCCCTTCATCATGAATTTGTATATAATTCAGGAGCTGATAGAGAGTTGCCTTTCTAAGGTTTAACTCTTTGATGAGTTCCCAATCATTGCAGCTTTCCTTAAAAGGAAGCATTCTTCTCTAGATCTTTTTTCTGTCATTGAGAACTGGAATGTCACCATGTTTTTGTCTCTCTGATGTATGTAACCTTTAATTACCCTCCCTGTGGCATTAATTGTTGAATCCCTTGAGCTCAGTCCCACTCACCAGATGACTGCCTATTTAACATGAAGTATTCATCAAAAACCAGATTGATTAAGGCTGGGAATCATAAAACAAAATGGGGAACCTAATAGAATGACATTGATTCTCTGTCCTCACCAGAGATAGGCTACAAATTAAGTAATAAAGCATGGGTTGCTGCATATGACATTTCATTTTTGTGGCTCTGGGGTTAGTAATACTTAAGTCAACAGAGGCTACATTAATCTCTTCTTCTCTCTGAATAGGCAACCTGATGGTCAAACAACTTTCTACGACTATTATGACTGTTTGATGAGAGATTTTCCATAATTTCCATAATACAAGTAAATTTAAAGGAAAGGCAACAAAAGTAACAGGGCACACAAGTTTTGCCCATTGAAAACCATGTGTCATTTGTTAGGTTGTGTTTATTGGATGTTAGTATCCCTGTCATCCAAAGCCTCTCAATTCTGCAGTTCAGCTCTTATGGCAATGCTTTTTTTGGGTATTGGTCAAGAGCAGCAGTTTTCAAACATTTGCAGCCTGCAGTCCTTAAAATTCCTAGCAGCTGTTCAAGTATAAAACCTCAAAGCTTCTGACTTCTGTACTACTTTGGAGAGAGAAATCATGAAGCAGGATCGTGGGTGAGAGAAAGAGCAATTTGACGACTTCCAACTGTCAATGTACTACTCAAGGAATAAAAGGATGGTCAGAATAATTCAATTTAGCACTATAAAGGAAGGAGTGAAATGGGCTCCAAAGGCAAGGGACTATAGAAATCTTAGAGACTAGGCTGGTCTCTCCAGTACTTTGTTACTTCCATCACCACTCCTGCCTGCTGCCAGTTAGTAATCATATACAGACCAAAAATGGATTACCATGAATTATTCAAAACATTGTGAGAGATTCAGAAAACAACCCATTTACGATGTATAGCCTATCCTTGGGCAGCTAGAGAGCCAGGCCTTGAGACAGGAAGATCCATATTCCTGAGTTCGAATCTGCCCTCAGACACTTACTAGTTATGTGATCCTGGGCAAGTCACTAAACCTGTTTTCCTGTTTCCTCATTTATAAAAATGAGCTAGAGAAGAAAATGGAAAAGCACTCTAGTATCTTTGCCAAGAAAACTCCAGATGGGGTCACAAAGAGTCAAACACAACTGAACAAAAAGAAACTTATTTCTGACTAGGACGGAGAATCAATGTCATTGTATCAGGTTCCACATTTTCTTTTGTTATTCCCAGCCTTGATCCTCCTGGTTTTGATTGAATACTTTGTATTCCTCTGGTGAGTGCATTTAAGCTCAAGGGATTCAAGAAGATAGATGATGAATGAAAAGATATAGATATAGAGATCGATATTTATCTACATATACTCTCCTTTAACTCCAGCAAAGAGAAAAGGTCTTATTATTGTGCATATGTAATATTAAGGTATCATCTCCCTTCTAGATATAATAGTCACTTTCTAACTGAAGTGCACAGATATCTCAAGCAATCCCTTTCCACTCCAGTGGCTGAATTACTTAGTGTATCAAGTCTCAGGGAAGATATTACATCCTATTTAAAACCACCATATATACCACTAGGTGACTCAGTAGATAGAGCACCGGACCTTGAGCCAGGAAGACTCATCTTCCTGAATTCAAATTCAGCCCCAGACATTTACTAGCTATGTGAACCTGGGCAAGTCACTTAACCCTTTCTGCCTTAGTTTCTTCATCTGTAAAATGAACTGGAGAAGGAAATGGCAAGCCACTCCAGTATCCCTGACAAGAAAACCTTAAATAGAGTTACAAAGAATCAGGCACAGCTGAACAACCACAAATCAAATATCTGCAGAATCAGGCATGATGAAGGCTGTATTTTATGTTTCCATAACTTCTTTTCTGTAACTCTCTCTTCAAGTAAATTTACTTCCCACCTTATGCTAATTCCCCTGCCCAGTTGCCATCCTCTAACTTATTAACAAAACCCATTAAATTTCATTAATTTCTTCAAATAATTTGGGGTAAAGCTTAAAAGGATTCAATTCTGCTGTGCTTTGCTTCAAAGCTTGCTTACCTGTCACTGTGAATGAAAGAGCTTTAGGTATACTGGCAACAACTTTTTTAGACCTTTTAGTGAGCAGTATAGAAATACTTTTCTGAAAAGCTTATAAAATATAATACATGGTAGGTGAGTGGTTGATAAGACAGGGGTTCTTACTTGTCGAAATGGAAACTTTTTCACTGTTATCACTATCTAGCCTCAAGTTGCAAGATTTCTGGTTCCTATCATCAGAGCCTGTGAAATGTTTTCCTATCTTGAAAACCTCCTGCATTGGCCACATAAAATCAACCTCCCAGGCTACTTAGTTTGTGGTTTTACTACTGTGCAGTGTGGAAATATTAAGTGATATCCACTGTGGACTCATGAAAGAGAGTTTATTAAACTTATTTATCTAGGGAAGTCATTACTTCTTGAAAATGATTAGTTATACCTTCTGTAATATGTACACATCAGTGGATGTTAGATCCAAAGCTCAGAAGTCAGCTAGTCTAATCTCCTCATTTTATTGATAAGGAAATTATAGCCCAGGGACATTAGCAAATTCAGCAAATTGCAAAGCTACATTGGTTATACTGGGACCAGAATTTGAATACAACTCTTCTGATGCCTGAGTCAGTATATTTTCCTCTGTACCATACTGCCACTTCTCATATAGACATCAACATTTTTAAATATATATATATATGTATATATTTCATTAAATATTTCCCTAATTGCATGTAAGAAATTTTAACATTTTTTTTAATTTTGAGTTCCACATTCTCTCCCTCTCTTCCTCCTCTAACCTCTTCTTGAGAAGGCAAGTAATTTGATATTATTTATATGTGTGAAGCAACTGGATGGCTCAATGAACAAACTACTGGGCCTGATGATAGGAAAACCTAAGTTCAAAACTAGTCTCAGGACATAGGTCGGGGGGCGGAGCCAAGATGGCGGCTGGGAAGCAGTGACTGGCGTGAGCTCCCCACCAAGTTCCTCCAAAAACCTATAAAACAATGGCTCTGAACCAATTTTAGAGCTGCAGAACCCACAAAGTGGCAGAG
>CM053622.1:213541506-213559321 GCA_028646595.1 Phalanger gymnotis | reverse complement strand
GTTTATAAATACACTTCTGTAGTGTGATAGGCAGAACTGAATGTACTCCAGTTTATCTGACCATGGCAGAGTATATTGGGACTATCACTTCTGAATTGTATTTATTATTCATATGGCCTAAGTTACTGTCAGTATTTTTTTTCTCTCATGTCACAAAGTTGAAATATTGAGCTTTCAAGGAAACTAAAAGCTCTATTTCTTCTTCATATGTACTCTTGTCTAGCTATCTTCTGCCATCCTGGAACAGTGCAATTGATGTTTTAATTTAAGTGCCAGACATTTCATACACACATATTAAATTTCATCTTATTAAATCTGGCCCATCAAGACCCTTTTGCATACCGGTTCTGTCATAAGAAAAAAACTTTTAATCACTTTGTGCCTAGCACATACTTGTTGCATGTCATCTATTTTTTCACCACAAGTATTAAAGTTAGGTTTACTGTTTTTATCTGTTTCATGAGGCACCAAAGCCAAAAAATTTCATGAACTGAGGGCTAACCTTCTGGTGATGAGACTTTTAATCCTTAGCTAAAACAAAGTTGTCTTTTGTTTGTACTGGACTGAAATCCATACTGGTTTGATATTAGATTGAAAGCCTTCAAGACCTTGAGGTCTGCATAAAAGAAATTGAGAAATCAAGATTATCTCTAAATCACTATAATGCAGTACTATATAGCATATAAGCCAATATGCATAAAGCATAGAGTGCCAAACTGAAGTGTTAGGAAGAACTGTGTTCAACTTTAGCCTCATATACTTGGTAGATTTGTAACATAGGGAAGGTCACTTGCCCTCTACTGGCTCAAATACTCATTTGTAAAATAGAGAGGAGGCAGGGGAGAGTGTGGTTCAGATTTCATAGCCCCTTAATTCCTTCCAGTTTAAATCTACAATCTTGGGACTTTTGTCATGGAGTTTTTATAAATGTCTTTTTTCAATCTTAGCTTTTTTTTTTTTATTTTTTTGTTACATTGAAAGTTCTGAACTCTCTCCCTTCCTCTCTCCCTCCCTCTCACTACACTAAACAACACCATTTGACACCCATTTGACACAGATTCATAAATTTATGTAAAACCATACTATGCAAGGTTCTATT
The DNA here is from genome assembly GCA_028646595.1 of Phalanger gymnotis. NCBI lineage: Eukaryota > Metazoa > Chordata > Mammalia > Diprotodontia > Phalangeridae > Phalanger > Phalanger gymnotis. The sequence goes on along the minus strand of CM053622.1, from coordinate 213,558,222 downwards.
TATCAGTTCTTTCTCTGGAGGTGGACAGCATCTTCCTTCATAGGTCTTTTATAGTTAGTTTGAATATTCATAGTACTAAGGATAACTCGATTGTTCATAATTATTCTTTGAATGATATTGCTATTACTTTATAAAACATTCTCTTGGTTCTACTGATTATACTTTTCACTATTTTGGGCAATTCTTCCGGTGCTTTTTTCCCCTAAAATCAACCAGCTCATCGCTTCTTATAGCACAATAGTATTCCATAACAATCACATACCACAACCTGTTTTGCCATTTCCAAATTGATGGGCATCCCCTTAATTTCCAGTTCTTTGTCTTAGCTTGTTTTATAGTTTCCTATGACCCTACTTTGTCCTCTTTTTGTCCCCATTTTTCTTGTTTATTAAGAATTTAGACATCATATTTCCAAAACTTATCAAGGAAAACTAACCTTATATCTTAGATCCAGAGTGTAAAACAGAAACTGAAAGAATCCACCAATCACCTCCTGAAATAGATCCCAAAATGAAAACTCACAGGAACATTATAGTCAAATTCTAGAGGCCCCAGGTCAAAAAGAAAATACTTTAAGCAGTTAGTTATAAAAAAAAATCAAATAGCATGTTGCTGCATTCAGGATCATAGAAGATTTAGATGCTTCCAGATTGATGAAGTGGTGGACTTAGAGTACGATGTTCTGGAAGGCAAAGGAGCTAGGGTGATAACCAAAGATAATCTATCCAGCAAAATTGAGTGTAATCCTTCAAGGGTTGATGGATATTTAACTAAAGAACCTTCAAGCATTAATGATGAAAAGACCAGATCTCAATAGAAATTTTGATATTCAAACACAAGAATGAAGAAAAGCATAAAAAGGTAAACATGAAAGAGTAATCATGAGAGATTCAATAAAGTTAAACTGTTTACATTCTCATATGGGAAGATGATACACGTAACTCCTGAGAACTTTATCATTATTAGGCCAACTAAAAGGAGTTTACATAGATGTAGGACATGGCTGTGAGTTTAATGCATTGCAATGATCTCCAAAAAGAAAAAAGAAATGAAGGGACAGGAAATAAAGATGCACTGGAAGAAGGAGGAAGAAAAACATAAAATGGGGGAAATTTTTTTCAGACAAGAGCTTTTATCATTGAGGGGCGAAGAAGGGTTGGTGGGAAGTGATTAAACCTCACTGTCATTGGCAATGGTTCAAACAGGAAAGGTTATCTGTATAATCTCAGTTGTGTATAGAAATGTAACTTATCCAATAGAGAAACAGGAGCGGAAAGGAATACAAGAAAGGTTGGGGTGATAAAAGGGAAGTTGAATTAAGGGAAGCAGTGGTTAGAAGCAAAATAGACTTTTGAGTAGAGACAGGATAAAAAGAGAGAAAGAAACAGGAAAAAATGGGATGGAAGGAAATACACAGTAATCATAACTGTGAATGTCTATGGGTTGAGAGCACCCATAAAATAGAGGTGGATAGAAGAATGGGTTAGAAACCAGAAACTAACAATATATTGTGCACAAGAGATACACTTGAAACAGAAAAACACACAGAGAATGAAAATAAGGGGCTAGAACAGAATCTAATATGCTTCAGCTGAAGTAAAAAATACTGGAGCAGCAATGATCTCAAGCAAAGCAAAAGCAAAAATAGAGTTAATTTAAAAAGATTATCAGGGAAACTATCTCATTCTAAAAGGTACCATAAAGTACCATAGATGATGTAATATCAAAAATTCTTACAGTGATTTTCTTTGATAAAGGCCACATTTCTCAAACATATACTGAGTTTATAACTGAGTCAAATGTATAAATCATTCTCTTGTTGATAAATGATCAAAAGAAAGAAACAGGCCATTTTAAGAAAAAAAAATCAAAGCTCTCACTAGTCACAAATCTCTAAATAGCTATTGATTCAAGAAATGCAAATTAAAACAACTCTGAGGTACTACCTCACACATGTCAGTAATGACAAATGCTTGAGGTGATGAGGAAAAAAAAATAAGTAAGCTAATGAAGTGCTGGTAGAGTTTTGGACTGGTCAAAACATTCTAGAGAACAATTTGGAACTATAAATAAGGTCTATGAAAGTGTGCATATCCTTTGATCCAGCAATACCACTACTAGGTTTGTATTCCAAAGAAAAGAAAGGAAAAGAAAAGACAAGACAAGACAGGACAGGAAAGGAAAGGGGAAGGGAAAGGGGAAGAGGAAAGGGAAGAGGAAAGGGAAAGGAAGGGGGAAGGGGAAGGGGAAGTGAAGGAAAGGGAAGGGGAAAAAAGCCTTATGTGAATAAATAAATATATTTATAGCAGCTCTTTTTGCGGTGTCAAAGAACTGGAAATCTAATGAATGCTCATCAATTTGGGAATGGCTGAACAAGATGAGACATATGATTGTGATGGAATACTATTATGCTATAAGAAATGATGAGGGGGGGTAGTTTCAGAAAAACATGGCAAAACCCATATGAACTGATACAAAGAACTAGGAGATCGTTGTGCACAGTAACAGGAATGTAGTAATGATAATCAACTATGAAAGACTTGGCTGCTATGATCAATACAATGATCCAAGATGATTCCAAAGGACTCATGATGAAAAAGATGCTATTCACCTCCAGAGAGAAAATTTATGAACCCTGAGTGCAAATTAAAAAATAATTTTCTCACTTGATTTTTCTTGCTTTAAAAAAAAAATACGACTAATATAGAGATACGTATTACATGATTTCACTTTCTATAATGATGTCATATTACTTGCCTTCTTAGTGAGTGGGGAAGCATGAGAGAGGAAGGAAGAAAATTAGGAACTAAATTTTTAGTGTTAAAGATAAATAAATAATAAATTTTAAATGTTATAAAAACTGAAAGCACTAGCTAAATGTTTAAAAAACAAAAAAGTAATTGAGCCTGAAACACACTTGAGTGCCACTGGAACAATGTAAATTAAAATGTAACTGGGAAATCTTTAACAAAATAGATGAAAAAACAATAAAACATGGCATTAAAAATATAAAAAATACCATTTGTCTCAGATTTTACAACTTATTTCTAAGAGAAAGTGATGCGTCTACTTCATAATTACCTGCGTTTTTTTTATCAGTGTAGGTGTGAGAGGAGATAAGGTGGTTCTGAAAACCTATTCAAGGCTTAGAATTCTCCAGTTTGACTAGCTACATTAATTAAATGAGCTACATAACTGCCCACACTCTGTTCCATGTTCGGTTGTTCAGACAGTCTTGATTTTAGATGTAGGTACAATTGAGTGCATGGGCAATGTCTGTAATCTAAGACTCTGAAGGCCTAAACTGGTTCACCAACATCATGACCTCAGTCTAATTACACAATCTCACAGGAGAAACTGAACAATGAGCCTTTCTTCTTGTGCTGTAAGAATAATACTTTAGTAAGTGAAGAGACACACATACAGGTACAATCTTATGTCTTCATTAGCAAAGTTGGTTTTTAAAACTTACAGCTTAATTGTTATTATAGTATTAGTGTAGATCTTTAAAAAAAATAACTATCTCTGATCCTGTCCTTTTAAAAGAATTTTTCTTCTTTCCTTTTGTTTCCTTTTCTTTCCCATTAATTTTTCTCATGGCAATATATAGAGCCAATAGTGATTTCTTTGAGAAATTAAGGATCATAATGTACCATGGCCACCACGATAGAAGCCTATTGTAGAAACCACATTAAGCAATAGGTATTAGGATAGTTTGTACAAAAAAAAAAAAACAAACTATCATGCTATCTGTGCTAGCATGATTGACCCTCTCAACAGTACTGTTGAATTATAGGGTACGGGGAATGACTTATGTGAAAGACTTACAGTTAGGGAAGTGAAGCAAAGTTTAGTTTTTGGACACAAAAGAACACATGTCAATCAGTTCCCTTTTGCTAACGATTGGCAGCTCAGAGCAGGTCATGAAATGGGAACCCCATTAGCCAGTTATCACCACGGTTCCTTGATTCTTCATTACTAGAGGCATGGCTAAGCCTGTCAATGGAAATCTAGGAATATAAAGACATATGCGGTCTCCCTGACCTTTTCAGGTCAAGGCCAAATTGTTTTAAATTATTATATAAGATGACTCTAGTTGTTTTAAAATGGGAAACAACTTTAGCAATGTATTAAAAGCCTAAGGCATGTGCTGTTCATTCTTGCTAACACTACCTGTTTAGTGTCTCTTACTGTCATTTTTCTGAATAAACATTTTGGGCCTTACTATACCAACTTTATTTCATGTTCATTCTATATATCTAGGGATGCCTATGATCAGATTAAGCCTTTGTGCATATCAAAGCTTCTCCCAATATTGTCATTGTGATGGTAAAATTCTCATTGGGTCCAAAGCACATCCATGTCTTAATAACCTTTATTTCAGGATTCTTTTCTATATCATGGTAATATGCTTCTAGGATAGCCTTGTAGAAAGCTATATTGGCTCCCCTTCCAAAATAATGGGTAGACAGAGACTAGAACTAGGTGGAGTCTCTTTCTGAGAAAAATTTAGCAGTGTTTTGCATGACTACACATGTATAACCTATGTCAAATTGCTTACCTTCTCTTTGAGGGGGAAAAGAGGGAGGCACAGAATTCTGAAATCAAAATTTGAAAAAAAAATGTTAAAATTGTTTTTATATGTGATTGGGAAATATAAATTATTAAATAAGAAAAAAATTATAAAGTTTGGGTATGTGAGTAATCATGCGAGCAATCATGAAGGCAGTATAAGATTCTGCCCTTTTGAGTAGTTGTGTTTGGGGATGTAGATCTAAGTTAAAGGAACTTGGTATAAAAGGTAGAGGTCTTGGCCTTTGACTTGGGATCATATTCTGCTTATGACATAATAGCTATGCAACTTGGAGTAGGTGGCTGAATCTCTCAGTTGCCAAAGAACACTAAAACTGTAAGCTACAAAGTAATTTCCAATCTGTATTTATGGAGGTAATTTTCACAAGAGGAAGTGTAAAACCAAAATCAAATCACCCTTCTCTTTATCCCTACCCTGCCTCCACACATACATAACTACATTAAACAGAAATACGTGTATGTATACATATGTGTGTGGGTATATAAATGGATAGCTATAGATATAGCTATAACCATAGCTATACATACGTACACACACATATATCTAAACTTGTGTTTTTCACAAGTGGTAATGATGTTCTGCACTACTACAGGCAAGCAGTGGAACACAATTAGTGTATTGGCTAAAATGGCTATTCCTGTAAGGAGCCACACAGTAGACCAGGAGTGGAGAACCTTCGACCTCAAGGTCACATGTGACGCTCTAGGTCCTTGGATATTGCCCTTTGACTGAATCCAAACTTCACAGAACAAATCCACTTAATAAAAGGATTTGTTTTGTAAAACTTTGACTCAGTCTAAAGGCCATACCTAAGGTTCTAGAAGGGCACATGTGGCCTATGAGGCTGCAGGTTCCCCATTCCTGCTATAACCCAAGTGGTAGAGGTCAGTATTGCTTCCCCTTCTGAGTTGATAAGTTTGCCCATGTGTTGTTGTTGTTGTTGTTTTTTTTTTTTAGCAAGATCCTAGGCACACTTTCACACTAAGTGCCTTGTCCTCTGGTTCCTTGGCAGTCCCAAACAATACCAAGTTTTGTTTGCTTAAGCCTAGGTCACTTAGAACTAACTCTCCAGACAACATATAGGCTAAATGTCTGATTTCCTAAGTGCTTATTGGTTTCCTCACATGGTAAGAGATGGCAAATAACAATATAAATTCCTAAGGAATCACTAAAACCAGCCAGTCTATGCGTAATGGGATAGTCACTTACACCCAGGGCTAACTATCTGAAAAGTCACATTGTCTCCTCTTAGACAAACTTAAGCTACCTCAGAGGGTAGAATCAGACAGTCTTCCTGGAACTACGTTTCCACTGAGCCCAGTGGTCTGCCTTCTTTCATTTAGGTCACAGAGCAGTCAGTTTAAATCAAAGATTATTACCCTGCCAAAGCCTAGTGACTCACATCCCACCAGATACCATAAGGTCTGATATATCAGCTAAGGCTTCCAAATCTTTGCTTTGTTTATTAGAATAGAATGTCTATAGTTAACCACTGTTCAGGACTACATAGGTTACAGAAGAGTCATTAGAATAAATAGGGTACTGGACACATTCCAAGAAACCTAGGCCTTAATTTCAAGATCTCAGGGTTTTTGTTTTGTTTTGTTTTGTTTTTGTAATTAGAAATAATACCGCAGCTATGAAAATATTTGAATAATAGTTCTTTATAAAACAAGATTCCCAGAGTTTATTTCCCAAAGTGGAACCATTGAGTCAAAGCTTATTTATGATTGTTGTTATGTTTATTGAATATAAATTAGATGCCTTTAGAACAAATGAGTACTATGATACTATGCAGTTCCACCAACAATAAATAATTATTTCTGTTTCTCCATAACTCCCTCAGTATCATTTCATTGTTTTTTTATCAGTTTTAACTGATTCGACAAATATGGGGTGAAAACTAAAAAGCTGATTTAATTTATATCTTTTTATTTTTATTGAAGTTAAGATTTTTTAAGTGATTAGTAACAATTTTTAACCATTTCTCTTATCTTCATTTGAAAATTGTCTATTCATAGAATTTTTTTTCATTTGAGACTAGAGATATAGTAATGCTAGTTCAATTGTATTCCCTTGATTATTAGTCAGGAAAGGTATTTTTTCAAGTGATTAACAGTTTCTGTTTTATTTTTCATTTGAAAATTGCCTGCCCCTCTGCTTTGACTATTTTTCCATGATATAAATAATGGAAATAATTTTAGAAATAATTAACAGTTGATTATATGTTTTAGATGTTGTTTTTTATTATAATTTCACAAATATTTCCAAACTTTTTGTTTATTAGATTATTTTTGTTAGAGAGAAGTGTTTTTAAATAATCAGCTCATGCAATCAAGTTTCTCTATTCTGTCCTTAATAATTCCTTCTTTTTTAATAAAAAAAATTCCCCCCAAATTTATATATAAAATTTACACACATGTAGAGTCCAGATGCATGATTTCATCAGTGTGAGGACCTCCCTGTGTGGAAACCCCTTCTCTGATGCATATTAGCAATTTCTCTCTAAGTCAGAAGCTCAGAGTTCCTGGGGTACTGAAAAGTTAAGTGACTTGATCATAGTGGTCAAGCTAAAATGTTTCTATGGTAAGCCATAATCCCAGCCTTCCTTGAATGGAAGTCTTGAATGGAAGTTAGATTATGCTGCCTTTCAATTTCATTAAGTACATTACTTCTATTATTTCACTTAGTTTTTTATGTTTCATTCAATCAAGTGACTGAGTTAGGTATCATGTTATGAAATATGAGTCAAAATTGATTTGCTTTCAAATTGCTGAGTACTTTTTCTGAGAATATTTTCACAAATAAATCCTATCTCTGTTTTCTTAGTTTTCTATAAATTTATCAAACATTAACCACTAATTTGTATTTAAATTTGGTATTTGATATCTATCACACTGATCTGTTTATTTTGTGTCAGACAATAATTTTGATGTAAACCAATTTACAATGTGTTTTAAAGTTCAAGAAGCAAGATCTTTCCCATTAATTTTATTATTCAACATGCTCTTTGGTAATTTTTATTCTTTAATAGTTTATCTGTATAGCTATCTGTATATCTGTGAGTCTATCTATCTATCTATCTATCTATCTATCTGTCTGTCTGTCTGTCTGTCTGTCTGTCTGTCTGTCTGTCTGTCTACTACAGTAGCCTGTTGCTGTGTTTACCTGCCTCCTCTCTCTCCTCTCCAATTTATCATTGATTTAACCACTAAAATTATTTTCCTAAAGGGCAGAACCAACTATGTCACTCCTCCATCCTATAAATTCTAATGCCTCTGTGTCACCTACAAGATCAAATGGACAAAAACCTCTCTTTGTCATTCAAAGCAATTTATAATTTAACCCCCTCATACATTTCTAGGCTTTTTTCACCTTATTCCCCTTCAAATACTTTTCAATTCAATGTCCTCACCGTTCTTTCTGTTTCTCTGACAAGACCTACTCCATTCTCATTTCCAGGCATTTTCTCTGACTTTTCCCCCATGCTTGGAATGCTCTCCCTCTTCTTCTTTTCCTCCTGATTTCTCTAGCTTCCTTTAAATCCCATCATTTATAGGAAGCCTTCCCCAATTCCTCTTCATTCTAGTGCCTTCTCTCTGTTGATTATTCTCTATTTATCTTGTATATAGCTTGTCTGTACATATTAATTTTCTTGTTTTCTCCATCAACAGATTATGAGCTCCATTAGGGCAGAAACTATCTTTTACCTCTTTTTGTATCTCTAGTATTTACTACAATGTCTGGCACATAGTAGGTGTTTAATAAATGTTTAATGACTGAATGTTTATTTTCCACATAAATTTCATTATGATATGTTCAAGTTCTATTTTAGACTTTCTATTTTGATTGTATTATATATAGTTGTCCCTTCCACATTGAAGGGATTAGGGTCACTGTTGTCCCCCCACTCCTCCTTGGCCCTCCTTTAGTACTAGAGAAGTCTGAAATATTGTGGTATTAAAAGAAAAAAATATGTTTATATTATATAATACCATACATATGTTTTATCCATTCCTGAGTTTCTAAACTTCTGTGTCATCTGCTGGCCTTTCTGCTTCATCTGCAGCTTCCAAAATTCCCATCAAATTCTTGTTTAATTTTTTTTATGCCTACTCCAGATATATTGAAACCAGACGGGAGTCTTGGTGTGGAAGGGATAACTGTATATACATATGTAAACTTTTCACTGTTGTCTGAAAACATAGGATGTTTAATTTCTTCATTATTAAAGGATTTATTAAACTGTGTATGGGCATCCTCTACAAATTAGCTAATATGATCAATTCTTGGTAAAATCTAATAAAATTATAATCTGATTTTGAGAGTGAGGTCATTGATTCCTGGGCTATGTTTGTCGATTTCATATTGTATCACTTTGATTTTTATTGTATGCACATAACTTTCCAATTATTGGGTGCCTATAAATTCAGAATTGTTAAATATTAGTTATCGCCTCTTTTACTTAAATGATAATGTAATGCCATCGTTTGCCTATTTAATTTTTTGTTTGAATTCCTCTTTATAAATTACTATCATTTTTCTTGCTTTTAAGTAACTATATGATGTTTTTGCAATAAATCTGTTTCCTAAAAGCAAATCAACTTATCAAGGACTTATAACTATTCTTTGAAATAAAATAATACCTTTCATATTTATTGTCCAAACTAATAATTTTTGTTTGTCTTATAACATTTTCTTCCTACTGTGACTGATGCTGCCTAGCAAGAGTGAAATATATCTTAACCTTACATATTTTTTCAACTATAATAGTTAATAAAACAAATGCTTACTTTAAAAAAAACATTTATTTTGTACTCACCTTGAGATTTAGTCCCTTTTTTAATCATAGGCAAGAGTCTTGATTTGATAATCACTTGTTCCTTTCCTTCTCTTCTTTTTTTATTGGTAAATGCAGATTTGTATTACTGTTCCTTATCCTTTTATAACATATTTTTATGTAAACTCCAATTGATAATCTAAAATGTTATAGGCATATATTATATTTAGTATATATATACATATATATGCAGTCTTTTACAACTTATATATGAAAGTGGGTATGTATGTGTGTGTGTGTGTGTGTGTGTGTGTGTGTGTGTGTGTGTGTGTGTGTGTGCGCGCGCATGTGTGACCTATTACTACTCAGCAGTTCTTGATTTGGAATTTTGTTTCGGGACCAATTTTTAGGACACGCTCAGATGAGTTGTGAAGATCTTTTATTGTCCCTGCATCCTTTTTGGTCTTGGATGCTGCTGCTCTTGTGTTGTTGCCGCTGCTGCTCTAGATGGAATGATTGGTATTAGGTTCCACCCTCTGCTTCAATCCTTTGCTTCTACCTCAGTCTTTTGGTGGTCCACAGGTGGTTTGGGCATCTGATGATCTCTTTCTTCTTCTCTTTACACCATCTTCAACTGGGAATTTGTTCCATCCTCTGTTTGGCCCTAATAGTTCTACCGGGGCACTAGAAATTCATCTGTTTTTCTTCACAGTCATCCTGGACAGCATTGAGCACTCCCTCACTCCTCATTTCATTGGTTTGAGGAGTATACTACCAAGCCTTGTTTCTACATGCAATGACCTACTAAGGTTGATTCTATCTTTTGATTCTATTCTGCCGGGCCAGGGCCAGGATTTCACTTCAAAAGCTGCTTATTGAATCTGCCTCTGGGTTACTAAGCCTGTGTTCAAATTACTGACCAGCTTCAGGATAGTTTGCATGACTAGCTGGTTCCCCTTTTGTCCCCAACCACAGATCATGGTCAGACCCTCAGCACTTAGTTTCCCTAGGATGACCTTTTCCTAGCCTTCTTTACTCTCCATTCCCCTGAATTGGTTATGGCTTCTCTATTTCAACCCATTTATCACCCTCTGGCTTTCTGTGAAGTTGATTTGTTTAACCTAGTGGAATACTTTAAATGTATATTTATTGAATTTCAACCCACAACCACCAGGAATGCTCTTTTGCTCTTGCCTCTGTTGCTACCTCCCTGACCTGGAAAGTTCCAGAATTCCTGATTAGGAAATCCCTAAGGTAGGAAAACCCAGAATCACCAAAAACAGCCTTATTCTTTTCTCTCTCTTTTACCTAGGTTGTTTGCATACAACTTGAGATGAAAGTCAACAACATTACACCATCTATTAAGGAGAACTACCAGACTTTAACATCTCTCTTGCCACCTAAAGATCTTCTGCATGTAATTTTCTGCCCTGACTCCATATCTTACATCGCCTTCCCACCTTTTAATATAACCTAAAGACCTGTGGGCTTTGCCATCTGTCCTATCATTGAACCCTTAGGATTGATAGGCTTTTGCATCTGTCTTGCTATATACTCTCCTTTATGCATTGTCTCCTCCAATTATAGCATCAAGTCCTTTAGAGAAAGGCTATTTTTAGATTTCTGTCTCCTACTTGGTTTTTCTATTTGTATCGCCAGCATTTAGCTCATTGCTTGCTACATAATTAAGGCTTAATAAATGCTTTTGCATTCTTCATAAGATTTGGCCTATAATTCTTGATATAATTTTGGAACCTAACCCTGTCATTCAGTATATTAGCTATCTTTTTTCAGCTTCAATTCACATAAAATTGACCATTTTCTGTTCTTTTTTTAAGGTGGGAAGGCAGGGCAATTGGGGTTAAGTGACTTGCCCAAGGTCACACAGCTAGTAAGTGTGTCAAGTGTCTGAGACTAGATTTGAAATTGGGTCCTCTTGACTCTAGGTCCAGTGCTCTACTCACTGCACCACCTAGCTGCCCCAATTCCTGTAAAATTGTGATAAGAATGCTATATTGCCTTTATCTAAGCAATTGATGAAAATATAAAACCGCGCAGATCCTTGAGGCACTCCCCTAGGGACCTCATTCAAAGTTTACTTCAAACGAATAATATCTTTCAACCTGAATATTCAACCCATACAAATCTACCTCATTGTACTACTATCTACTCTACATCTCTCCAACTTTTTCGCAAGAATTGTTTGAGATACTTTTTTCAAATGCGTTGATCTGTCTTGGTTAATTGTATCTTCAGCCTTTCCCTGATGTACCTATATAGAGATTTACTCTATCCTCTGCTAGGTCAATCTAGATAAAATATTTCAACAGCCTTCCCCAAACCAAATTTAGATGGATATGTACTAGCCCTGCCTTATTGAAGAGAAGGAATAGACCGGTCTAGATGACATTTGTGAAATTGTGCAGCAACTACAATGATTCCAAGCTGCTCCCTGATGCAAATCCCATTTTTTAGCATCTATATTCTTCCAGGAATACTCTAGGACTGCAGATCATAAAAAAAAAATGATCTTCAAAGAATCAAAATTGTGCATGACCGAAAGGGCAATGAATATGCTATGGTGGACATAGATTATGACATATTGATGATGATGACTTTAATGCAAGTGGCATAAAACATACCATTCAGGAAATATGTGACCTGAAAAGAAAGAAGGTCAGTCATACAGAAAGATCAAGCATTCCCTCCAATGGCATTCACAAATTGTTAATAGTCCTAGAGGAAGAATTCCAGGGTATTGTGTAAACCATCTATAAGATCTATGAGAAAACTTGGACAAAAAGTTCTCAAGATGGGCTTGGATGAGTTACAATCCACCCTATTTGAAGAAATACTCCCAAGAAATACCCAAAAGTATGGAAATTTAACTCTGTTGGAAGAAATGGAATCCCAGAACCATTGCAATGTTGAATTGTTCAAATTTATGTTATTAATTCTGTCCCATTGTCCTATTATGTCATGATCTTTTTAGGATTCTGATGTTGCTTCCAATGTGTCAACTAATCTTCCAAGATCTGTGTCATGTGTAAATGTTATAAGAATGGCATTAATGTCTTCATCCAAGTCATTGATAAAAATGTTGATTAGCATGGGGACAGAGTGCTAGAGTTCTCTATTAAAGATCTCTCTTCTTGTTGACATCAATCTTATTAATCACTACTCTTTTGGTCTGATCATTCTGTAAGTTCTGAATCTACCCAGCTGTTGTAAATATAGCTCACAAGGACATTGTTAGAAACTTAATCAAATGCCTTACCAAAATTCAGCTATAAAATTTCTCCATCTTTCCCCTGATCTACAGCATAGTAAGGCTGTCAGAAAAGCGAAAAATAATGGGCTGGATTTAAAATGATGGAATTTAATGGACGTAAGTGTTAAGTCCTTTGCTTAGTTTAAAAAATATCAACTATACAAATACAGGATGGAGAAACATGGTTAGAAAAAGACAAGCATATTAATTGGTTGCAATCTCAATATGAACCAAGAGTATAATTTGATTGCCAAAAAGACAATGCAATCTGAAAAAAAATATATTAATAAAATGAAAGAGTACAGAGCTAAGCAAATGTTATAATGATTAAATAGACTACCCACAAAATATAGAGGATACTACCCAAAGGTTAACTTGGCATTGGTAACATTGATGGAAAGTTCCAATAGAAATGATTATCAGAAACAATTGTTTACATGCCTTTTCTGTCTGAATTGAATACGTTGTGTGGTTTTGTGCCGGAGGAATTTTGAGCTGATTTTATATTTTTCCTATTTTTTAAATGCAAGGACTATAGAATCATAGGATTTTGATACAGCAAAGGGCTGGAGATCATTTAGTTCAACCTATTCATTATTCACCCAGAGAATAAGGTAAGGAAATTAAACACATACACACATAAGCACACATACCTACACTAACACGCATACTCATAGACATACATACACAAAGGCTAATGACTTAAACTCTGTGGTTGTACTAAAACTAAGCAGGCCAGGATGATTACCTTCATATCAATATTTTGTAAGAAAAATGTATTAGACAGAAAATAATTATTTTCTTAACCATTTTCTTTTCAGTTAGTCTGGAATTTGTATGGCAGTATCCTAGCACCATTTGGAAAAGATGTTAGTTACAGAGAACATCTGTTTGTCAATCATTGCTTTTGTTGGGTTTATGCTACATTTCTCTACACTAACGAAATCCTCAGGCCTGACCACTCCTATTCCCTCCCAAAAGAAAACAAGAATTGTCGGTTTCGCTTTAACAGCTAAAACCTTAGTAGAAAAAAAAAGACATGAAAAATTGATCTTTTTTATGAGTCACAATTTAGCAATTAGGTCAAAATGTAATAGTGTCTTTCTCTGAAAAAATTTAAAGAAATTTTATGTTTGAGGAGTATTTCTTCAACGTGATACATGTGTATGTAAATACACACACATATGTGTATGTGTGTATAGGTTCTTGTACCAAAATACATGCTGAAAAAGATTTACCTTTTTTTTCTCTCCTTCAGCTATGTAGATTATTTGTTGCAAATCACTCAGGTACAAAATATGTCCTCTTGGTTCATGAAAGCTTTCTTTGATCTTCATGTAAATAAATAGTCTGCCTTCCTCCTATAGGACTCTTTCTTGAAAATGATTTCTTTCATCAAATAGTTTGTCTCATCTTGGTGAACATCAAGGTAGTTTTCTTCAGAGCTTCAAACAAGCATTTCCTACACATTTACAGGAAATATACTAAACATTATAAATGACAACCTACTTCACCACCTCTTCCTGGGAAGCTGAGTACAGACAGCAGGAGATTTCATGTCACTAACTTTCACACGTTGTAGGAAAGCTGTGGCTGGTCAGACACTGAAGTCATGAGGCTTGAGCTGTGACCTCACATGAGCACATCCTCTTCCTTCATTGAAATTCTAAGATGTCCCTTCAGGGAAAAACAAGAGTCTTAATGTGAGATAAGATGCTATCGGCTATCTTAATATGGCATTGGGAAATAACTGGGAACATGAGAGAACAAAGAATCTAGACTATGAAGAATCAAAAATTCAGATAGGAGGGAAAGCATTTATTATACTAAGAAAGGAATCATGTTGATGCAAAATTCAAAAGAACAAGTACAAAATCCAGAGAATATACATTTTTAGTCTGAATATTTACTATGGATTTAATGTACTTATTTTTTTCTGACATATCTGTAATTTTCTCGAGTTCTCCAATTCCCATTTGGTTCAGCGGCTTTATGATTCTTAGCACTGTATGGAACAATTTTTTTTTTCTAGGTTTTCTGCAAGATGACCGATTTCTTGCTGAATGAACCAGTCAGCCAGCTGTGAAGCCAATTTTCATAGCTTTAGCAGAGTGCCCTTTTCTTTCATTTTTTTCTTAAGAAGCTGAGAAATGTTTTTAATTGAATCAATCCTGTAAATTATAGCAAGACTGGGAAATGGAGTAACATAATATTTTCACTTCATCACATTTTGATAAAATGCTGATGGTCCTGCTAGAAGAATTTTCTTCTAAAACTCATTTTGACTGTGGCAAGGTATGAACATCTCAGAGTGGAAAGTAGGTAATTATATACCAAAAATGTAGGCTATGGGAAGAGCCAATTCTAATCACTCAAAAACTGAGTGTATTTTTTTCATTCCAAATTGTCAGAATTGGTCACCCGACCTCACACTAAATCACTTAGTAGTTCCAACATTTTTCTGCATGTTGGCAAATGCAGTGGTAATCAGGGCAGGTTTTTGGGTTTGTTTTTTTTGTTTGTTTTTTTGTTTTTGTTTTTTTTTTTTGCTATTTTTCTCTTAAGTGCCTTTAATGAGTCTGGCCTTTGTTTGAATGGGGCAGGTAAGTGGTATCTTTTTTGTCTTGGAGTCTTTCTCAACACTAAGACAATCAGGAGTCATTGATTGGAAACAATGTATATGAGGTGGTACTAGTGATTAACTAACTTCCCCACACCCTGGTTTCCCACACCCTAACTGTTAAGTTGACCTCAGCCCCCAGGGCCCTGAACAGGTATGTATACTGGAAGCTTAGTGTTTGACTTTTGGAGGTGTACTCATTGAAAGACTGTGGGTGACAAGACTCTGGGCAAGCCATTGAAATAGGCCCCTCACCCCAGCTTTAAAACCCAGATGTTGGTGCTTCTCTGGTAACTGCTTGTGATTTGATCAGACAAGGTCTGTCTGGTGATCTGTTTGTAATTTCTGTTTGTATTTGCCCTGAAGTTAAGGGGGCTGATCTTTTCCCCCTGAACTAAATGAATGATATAATTAAACTGAGATTGTTAACTCCTTAAAGTTGCTTTCCTTAGAAAAACAGAGCAAAGAACTTGTGTTGGCAGCCTTTCTGTGTGCTCTTGTTGGTCTTAGACAGCCACAGTAGCTGCTAGTAACATCGTTACAGCAATATAATAACAATATTTTTATAAAGTACTTTTATAAACATGATCATTAACAAATCATTAACAATATTTTTATAAAGTACTTTTGTAAACATGATTGTTAACAAACCAATATAATTTAATCCTCACAAATAACCACTGATTTAGGCATAAGAGGTATGATTTTCACCATTTCCTTTCATGGATTAGAAATTTAGGGTCAAAGAGATTTAGTTGCTTGTCTAAGATCATAAGGTTGATAAATTGGATGGTCAAAATTAGAAGCTAATTTTCCAGAGATCTAGCCCAGGTCTCTTTCTCTAGTCCCATGATCCTGTAGCTGGTTGAAACTGTACACCAAGCTTGGGCAATAAGAGTTCAAGCTACTTGTCACCACAGATGTGCTCTACTGAGACAAAATTATAGGTCTTCAGATTAAGACAATAATAAAAATATAATAATAAGTATATTTATTATAATTTTTAGAAAGCTTTCTTATGTGTTGTCTGAAGAAACAACATGAAGTTAGAATAGTATAGTATAGGGCATAACAAAGTCACACTAAAATGCTTTGCCACAAAAGTGAAACAATTGTTTGGTTAGGATATATACCTTCCTCTACAAGAAAAAGATTATGGATAATTAGGAAGAAAAGCCCTACATGGTGGGAAATCAGGAGATATGAGGATCATATCCTAGAGTAGGAATTTGGGTTTAGTTTAAGAAGTACAAATTCACCAGCTAGCAAAAAGTATCCAAGATTTCCTTGTATTCTCTTTCAAAAACAAGGTCATGATTCTCTTATTTCCACTTGGTGACAGGATTCTTATTCTTTTCCTTATAGTACACAAGAATGCTAGAAATAAAAGGACCTTAGACTTTTTGAGATTAGGGAAAAGTTGTAGGGGACTCTCTTACCCCATACTCCCA
>CM053622.1:213518011-213541006 GCA_028646595.1 Phalanger gymnotis | reverse complement strand
ATATGAACTGATGCTGAGTGAAGTAAGCAGAGCCAGGGAAACACTCTATACAGTAACAGTCACAGTGTGCAAGGACTGATTTTGATAGCCTTAGCCCTTCTCAGTAATGCAAGGACCTAAAACATTTCCAAAGGACTCATGATGGAAAATGCTATCCACATCCACAGAAAGAATTATGGAGCTGGAATGCAGAGCAAAGTAGACTCTTTTCTCTTTTGTTTTGTTTTCTTTCTCATGGTTTTTCCCATTCATTATAATTCTTCTATGCAACATGACTAATGTGAAAATGTGTTTAATAGGAATGTATGTTTAGAGCCCATATTGGATTGGATACCATCTTAGGGAGAGAGTGGGAAGGGAAGGGGAGAAACTTATGGAAATGAATGTTGAAAACTGAAAATAAATGAATTAAATATGCAAAAAAGAATGCTTATTGCTATTTTTAACATTCTGTGGGGATAAGTAAATAACAGATGCATACAAATATAAATAAGGATGTGGTACAAATAGAAAAGAAACATAACCATTGAAAGATGAATAAGATTGCATGTTATACTGAGCTTACATAACTTCAATATCCTTCTAGCCTTAATTTGGAGAGTAAGGGTTGGGTTTTGATTTGCTCATTTTTTGAAAAGAGAAGGAATCTGAACTTCTGATTTTACACTGGTGCATAAAAGCGACTCATCTATAACTTATGGGGGAGAACAAAGTGGTGTCTAGTGGGAAATATGCTGAACTTAGAGTCAGAAAGACCTGAGTTAGAATTCTGCTTAAGACACTTCCCAGGGCTAGAATAGTCGAATCTTTTAACCATTTGTCCTCAATTATCTCATCTCTAAAATGAGGCTAAAAATATCACACAATTAATTAGCTTGTTTAGTAAGGATCAAAGGAGATAATATTTGTAAAGTACTTTGTAAAACAAAGTGCTATATAGATGATGATGATGATGATGATGATGATGATGATGATGATGAAAGCACTCCTAGAGAACCTACAGGATGAGTGACTTGCCCATGGTCACACAGCTAGAAGCAGAGCTTGAACCCATATCTTTCTGATTCGATGACCTGCCCCCCATTCACACACCAGATTGCCTGCAATGCATTTATACATAGTTCTTGAGATCTTATTGACTTCTGCACAGTATAGGGCCTGGCATGTAGTAGTCACTTGAGAAATGTTCATTAAGTGAGTGAATGAATGAACAAAAACACTGTAAAATATTTGCTTTCTTTCTGATACCACCATTCCACCCCGAATAAACTAACCTTATGTACTATCATATGAACTACAGAGCTTAGAATTCTCTCTGTGTCTCTCTGTCTCTGTCTCTCGGTATGTGTGTATATACACATGTGCAGCTATGCATATATATACATACACATATATTTATATGTACATATATCTATATACTCACACATACATACATATACCCATATGATATATAGGCACCTGAATCATTGTGGATTGCTAGCCAGCAAGTTGCAGATACTTTTCTTCCTTAGTGTATCACCTACTTCTTGAATCATGTTGGCACACTCAATAACGCCTACTTTGAGTCATGGGGTAATTTTCTACAATTTCTTTAGAAATAATTTACGTGAAGTGCTTTATAAACTTTAAAATGCCATATAAATGTCTACTTTTCCTATTATTATTTATTACCATCACAGTTGTCAACATTGTAATCACATATGAAAATAAACTCCATATAAAAAAATGGATGTTGAACTAGTTTATTTCTAAAGTCCCTTCCAGTTCTCCTCTCATACTCCTCCTTCTCTCTCTCTTTCTGTGTGTGTGTGTGTCATATTCTGTGATTCAATGAACATAGTTCAACATACAAATAGAAACTTGATAAATGATGATTCATAAGCATGACTTAATTATCCAAGACCAACAACAATTAAACCAATTTCTCTTCAGCAATAGTTAGTAACATAGTAATGTAAAATAATAGTGAAAATGTTAAAAATGAATAATTACTAAAATAAGTAATCAGAGAATGCCAGTTATCTGAAGGATCTGGATGGTCAATCCTCTCATTCTGTCAAGAAGAAAATTAAGACTTTGAGAGGTGACTTGCTGAAGGTCACATAGCTAAAGTATGAAGTTGGACTATATGCTAGATTTACTCATGACCAAACAGCTTTTTTAAAAATATCCTTCTTATTAAAAAAAAAGATTCAGTGAAATGAATACGTTGATATTTACATTTAATCTACTTCAGACAAACTAGTTTTTCCACTGCCCATCCTTTTTAAAGCCATATGTTCAAAGATAGATCTGAATTTAGACAAAGTTTGAAGTCATCTTCTTTAAGATCTAAAGTGTAATATGTTCAAATTCTAATACATAGACTAAATT
This sequence comes from Phalanger gymnotis, assembly GCA_028646595.1. Lineage (NCBI taxonomy): Eukaryota > Metazoa > Chordata > Mammalia > Diprotodontia > Phalangeridae > Phalanger > Phalanger gymnotis. Next base: position 213,538,633 of record CM053622.1, on the reverse strand, counting down.
ATTTTCCCCTGTAATTTCCTTCTCAAAGGCGATTATAAAATAGTTTAAAATATTTGTTTTACTCACTCTAGAAGATAGTATAGTGAATGGTTTGGAAGAAAGGAAAGTTCTTGGGGAGAAAATAATGAGCTCTGTTTTGGACATGCAGTGTTCGAGATGCCTATGGTACATTCAGTTGTAAATACCCAAATGATAGCGGGTAATGTATGACTGATGCACTGGAGAAAGAATGTGGTAAGATATAGAGATCAGATTACCACTTGCATAGAAATGAAAAATGAATTTATGGGAGCTTATGGGTGAGACAGTAAAGAGGAAAAAGAGAAGAAAGCTCAAGACAGAGCCTAGAGCTTTGCAGTAGAGATTTATTCTGTAAAATTTGTATTCAGTCCAAAGGGCACACTTAAGGATCTAAAAGGCCACATGTGGCATCAAGGCTACAGGTTCCCCACCCCTAGTCTAGAGGGACACCCAAAGTTATTATTGAATTTACTTAAGAGGGTAGGGTTCATAGTTGTGGCAATCTGCTACAGAAGCAGGTAGGATCAAGGGTAGGTAGGATCAAGGGTGTTATAAGAGGGGGTTTTACCTTGGCAAGGAGAAGTGTCACTTTGCCTGAGAAAAGGGATAAAGAAGAAATAGTGGGAGGAAATATATAAATAAAGATGAGATGAGGGGCAAAGGGGGAGTTCTCATGACTGAGATGCCTACTGTTTTTTTTAATGATATGTAAATTGAAGTCCTCACATGAAAGGGTTAGAGGAGGCGCACTATGGTATGCTTGAAGTGGGATGAAAACTTGGAATAGCTACCATTTTAAGTGGGATAGTGCATTGACTATAGAGGCATAAAATGACAGCCTTGCTTCAGTGAGGGTCTAGTTTACATTATGCAACGTAAATTTGTAGTGGATCTCATCACCATAGTTTCACATTTTTCTGCAGCTTTGTTCAGTTGCACATAATTAGAAACAAAGGGGGTATACTGTGAGAGTAATTCAAAGTTGATGTTTGGCAAAGCATAATGGGCAATTGGGTAAGAACAAAGAGTTAAATGCAAAGAGTGATACATAGCTAAATATTTCCATCAAGGGATTTGAGACAGATAAGGGAGGAAAGTATAGCCAGTGCAGGGGAGATTTCCTGAAAAAGAACTGAGGGGTAGAGGGATTGGAGGCTGAAATGGATGAAAGACAGGGGTAGAGGCCACAAAGGACAGAGAAAGATGAAAAAGGAAAAGATCATATTCAGATGAAGGATAGAGCCCAGATAATAGAGCCAGGATCTGGTTTGGTTGACAAATTCAGATAGGATGAAGCTCAAAGAAGGAAAAGGTTGCAGAATAATGGCTATAGAGTCTGGAAGGCGAGATGGAGAGGAGGAAGTATTCTTACATCCCTGTATCAATTAATTAACTAAACTGTGTTAGTCCTAGAATAAATGACTAGGCAGGATAGAGGTATAATCTGTGATCATGGTCATGTGAAACTTGGAATGAATATCCAGTAAGCTCATCCTCATTTGTATCATAACTTAGTGAGCCAATATAAATGACTATAGACAGAAAGTCTAGGATAGTAAAAAGAAAAGACCTTCTACAAGAAGATGTGACTCTATCATCAGGACCAAATTCTGATATGGAGGAAAAATGGATGATTTATCCATGATTAAGACATGGAAGAAATTTGGCCTCCATAGTAATGTTGCACTAAGGATATCATGGCAGGATCGTCCAAAAGGACAAATATCAAAAGGTAATGGTGGCTGATGGCATGATTGCTACACATATTTGTCTGAATAGCACATTATACTGTGGAAGAAAGATTAGAACTGGTTTGGGCTTCATTGAGGAGAACCAGAATAAAAAATAAATGATACGAAGAAGCAACTTTCCTGTTGAAGTCAAGAAAGCCTTTTTAACAATTAGAATTATGAAAAAGTAGAATTGGATGCCTCAGGGGCCAGAGGTTTTTCCTGCACTTGAGGTTATTAAACAAAGACTGAGTGCCTACTTGTTGAGTATGCTCTAGAAAGTATGCATGTTAAGGTTTCTGCTTTAGTTGGACTAAACCAAGTAATATTCTAGTAAAATATTGGCATCGATGATAAAATATAGGAAAGCAGAACTGATAAAATGAGGACTCAGTGTCCTGGGCCCCACAATTTCATAAGCCCACTGAAATTGCCCTATGCCTAACCCCTCTGATCCTGAGATGAGTTTGATAGATGATAGTTGAAAGAGACCATGCTCAGGTTAATGGGGCAATTTCTCACTATAGCCAAAATTCTCCTCAACATAACTTGAGCACAAGTATCTCTCTCTCTTGCTTAACTAACCTTTCAGACACAGTCAATATGACTGACTCAAAAAGAAAGAGAAAGTCATTACTCTCAAAACTGGCTTCTCTTTTTGTTTTCTGACACCAGTGAGTCCTTAAGAAGAATGGCAACACTTGGTGACATCTTTTATTCTAATTTGCTTGATTCAAGTAAGTGTCCACGGTGTAAATTTGGAGGGGTATATTGTCTATTCTATTTTTTTTTCCAAAGTGGGGAAAGAGCATGTTTTTATTGCCAGTCACTACTTTCTATTCCTTCCTATGTCCTTTATCTTCTTTAGAACTCTGATTCTTTTTTCCCTAAGCTCCCAAAACATAGTCCCTTATAATTGTTTTTTTTATGACTTTAAATCACCATAAGGTTGTTATTTTATTTGATTACTGACTAGAATCAATTAAACTAAAAATAGAGATATGAAATGAGAATGCTTTTAGATATGGAATTAGTCATCATTGTTTAATACATTCTTATTAGTAGAATGAATCATGTAAAAATTGAGAAGTATTACAGATTTTTTTTACCTTAATGGGATCATAGAGGACATTTATTTTCATTCTTTTATCATACAAATGAGAATGTTTTTGAAACACTGATGTTTAAAGTGACTTGCTCAAAACCACCTAGGGATAGTAGCGAGATTAGACCTCCAGTCTCCTGCTTCCCAGTCTCATGCTCATCCATTCTATTCCATCAAGATACCTTGATTTTTAACTTCATTTTCCACCAAAACAAACATATTTTTGGTAACAGTGTTTCCTATGCTAAATCTATACACTCTCTAATCCCTTGTTATTAGTAATATCTACTTACTCTCTATTTTATTCCTTCTTACAGGGGAAAAACAAAAAGCTCTCCAGCAGCCGCATAAAATGAGTGAACATTAAAAAAAATAACTGACTGGTACATTTACACTATCCAAACTGTGAGTCAAATTAATTCAAACTATAGCTAGGTACCAATTATATGAAAGGCACTCCATTAAGTCTTTGTATTAAAAAAGAGAAAAAGTAAAAAACAAACACCTTCTTCCCTTGCATTTTCTAAAGTGTCAGGATTTACAACACCTACAAGTGATAAATATAATACGATGTAGAGAGAAGGCAGTAATAGACAAAATGTTCTAGGAATACATGAAGGAAAGAATACTTTTAGTTTTGGGGGCATCAGTAAGACTGTAGAGATGAGAAGGCACCTGAGTTTTCATACATCTTTCTCCCCTCCATGCAATGAAACTGGACTACTTGAAGTCTGTCAAATGGGACATTCCATGTCCTTTCCACATGCCTTTGTACTAGTTTTTCTCCAAGCTCAGAATGTTCTGTCCCTTTACCTCTTCATTTAGCCTCTCTGACTTCCTTCAAAGTTCAGCTTAAAGTCCACCTCTAATCAATTCAATTATCATAATGACAATGACTTCTTCCTCAGACCCTGGACTTTCTCCAGAGTACGGTCCCACATCACCAACTGCCTTTTAGACATCTCTGTCTTAAAGTTCCATAGTCACCTTCAACTCAACATACCAGAAACAGAACTCACTATCTCTGATCCCCTCTAACTTCCAGACTTACTGCTCATCCAAGTTTGCCTTTTACTGTAGTGAGTTCTACCTTCCTTCCACAATGCCAGATCTACAACCTCAGAATCATTCTTGATCTTTTTCTTTCTCTCTGACAGTCAATTTATTAAACATTTATTAAGTGATTATTTAATCACTTAAGGAAACTAGCCGGTACAGTGGTTACAGCACTGGTCTCAGAATAGGGAAGACTCATCTTCATGAATTCAAATTCAGCCTCAGACACTTAGGAGATGTATGACCTTGGGCAAGTCATTTAACACTTGATTTAGCAAAAATTAAAAAAAAATTGAGCTGCAGGAGGAAATGACAGACCACTACAGTATCTTTGCCAAGAAAACCCCAAAATGTGGTCATGAAGAGGTAAACTTGAATGAAAAAGAACAAAGATTACTGTGTAATGGAAGCTAGGTGGCAGAGTGGATAGAGTGGTAGATTTGAACTCAAGAAGATGCATCTTCCTGAGTTCAAATCTGGCCTCAGACACTTACCAGCTCTGTGACCCTGGGCAAGTCACTTAACCTTGTTTTCCTCAGTTTTTTCATCTGTTAAAAAATGGACCGGAGAAAGAAATGGTGAACCACTCCACTATCTTTGCAAAGAAAACACCAAATGGGGTCATGAAGAATTACATACAACTGAGAAACAACTGAACAACAATATTCCAGGCACGGTGCCAACTGCTAGAAATATAAGGAAAAGCAAAAGACTGTCTAACAGTCTCTGCTTTCAAATAGTTTGCAGACTAGTGGGGGAGTTAACATACAAAAACTATGTACAAACAAGATATATGCAGGATAAAATGGAGATAATTAAGAGTGAGAAAGCACTAGAAGTCATACAAATTGTGGAGGAGGGGACATAAGGCAGTTCTTTGAAAATGGCTTCTTTTTTTAGTGAAAGATGAAAAGTATTTCAGCAGCAAGGATGGAAGTTGGGAGAACTAATGGAGAATTGCGAAGGGAGGAGAAGTTTTGGAAAAGCCACTGTGCCGTATGGGATAGTGAGTCAATTAGGGAGAAAGATTACTTTTCTGCAGGGAGAGTCCAGTTGAGATTACATAATCTGAATCTGTATTGGATTTAGTCAGCCTGGTTTCATGATTTCTCTAGCTTTGTTCAGTTGCACATGAGTAGGTGTGATGACTTTGGGGGGTGGCAATAAGCCAGAACTGAGAGTTTTCCAAACAAGATCAACAAGATGGCAAAAGGAGCAAGTCATTCAAGGAAGAGGAAAACGTATAGTTGAATTGTTTTACTAAGGGGCCAAAGTAGTGAAGGGAAGGAAGCGAAGCCCATGCAGAGGTGATGGTCTTGGGCAGAATTAAGGGTTCAAGGACGTGGATCTCACAGTGAAGATAAGGAGCATTGTTTGAGATTGCAAGGCAGACAAGAGGTAGAATGACAAAGGGGATCAGATAAGGGAATTTTAGGGTTCTTAAACAAGGAAGAGGTGCATTTGTGGGTGAAAGATCAAGAGTATGTCTATTTCTGTGTGTGGTCAAAGTAGGGTGGAAGAGTAGGACATGTGAAATGAGCAAGTTGAGGAACTGGGAGATAAGGTTGTCTGAAGAAGTGTCAATATGTATGTTAAAGTCCTCTAGGAAGAGAGCAAGAGTTGAAGGGGAGAGAAATCCAAGTATTGAACTCATTAAGGAAAGAAAGGGAGTGTCTTAGAGGTTGGTACACAAACAAGTGTCAGAATTTTGATTGGGTGGTAGATGCGGATTGAGTGTAACTCAAAAGAGAGGTGACTGGGGAAGCTAGGTGGCACAGTGAGTAGAGCACTGGCCCTGGAATTGGGAGGACCTGAGCTCAAATCCAGCCTCAGACACTTGACACACTTATTAGCTATGTGACCTTGGGCAAATCATTTAATCCCAATTGCCTTGCCCTCCCCCTTCCAAAAAATGGAGAGGTGACTGAGTGATGGAGGGAGATAGGGATATAAAGGGAGAGAGAAAGAGAGGGAGGGAGAGAGAGACCCTATAAGTGGCAATAGGAAGCAAGGAATATATTTCAACTTCTCAACCTAGAAGAGTGGGTTAGGTGAATGCGTGAAAGTGTAACCATTGTTTTAAAAGATTATCAGAGAGGCTGTGTCATCTGGAAAGGGAGCCAGATCTCAATAAGAGCCAGAAGAAGAAGGGAGTAGGAAAGTTAAAAAAAATAAGATGAAAGAAAGTTTGTTTAGTGTGTATTCCTGATAATACAGTGGATGGAGCACATAACTTTAGAGTGAGAAATTGGTGATAGAAAGCAGGGTTTGTATAATGACAACTGGGTATTTAGGATCACTGTGGTGGAGAAGTCATGACAATGGCAGTTTGTTAACCATTGTCAAATGAGTTCAGAAAGGTTATTAACAAAACTAGCCATCCAGGCTTAAAGTAGTATCCTCAGGGATTAGGCAGCTCAGATAAGGGGACCAGGGGAGGAAGATGATGGGATAGCTATTTCCGTACTCAGCAGACAGGACATGCCAAGAGTAAGGCAAAAGGAGTAAGAAAGAATGGAATCTCTCTGTCCTCTCTCTGCTGGCAGAAATGATACCCAGAAATGATACCCTGATTCCCTCAAAGTAGGAAGATGGCAACCTAGGGGATTGGCATGTGATGGAATGACATCTCTCTGATCCCATGCTGGCAGGAAGAGATCAGGCTATGAGACCAGTATGGGATGGAATGACATCTTTCTGATACCCTGCAGGGAGGAAGAGGGTTCTGCAAGTGAGAAGATGCCAACCTGGAAGACATCCATATATTCTTTGGACTCTCACATTTGTGTTCTCTCCACTCACATGATTTCAACTTCAGTTTAGGCAATCATCATCTCTTGTCAAATATATTACAATGGTTTCCTAATCAGATTTTCTTTTACTTCTAATCTCTCTATTTTCCAATCCATCCCCTAATAGCTACCAAAATAATCTTCCTAAAGTCAGATCATAATGCTGTCTTGCACAAGAATCTTTGGGAGTCCCTTAGTGCCTATAGGATAAAATATAAACTTTTCTGCTTGTAACTGAAAGCCCCTCTCAATCTGGTTACCTTTCCAGAGTTATCCCTAATTACTTCCCTTCGTGCACTCCACATCCCAGTCAGAATTGCTCTTGGTCTTTTGCCTGAACAACACTTCACAGGTGGTTCTAGGCTGATTTCATCTTCTGCTTCCTTTTTCTTTACACAGGCCATCCTTCCCTCCTAGAATTCCCTCCCTCCAACATGTTTACATTTCAGAATTCCTAACTTCCTTCAAAAAGCTCAGTTATCGTGCTGCAACCTCTAGAAAGCCTTGCCTCTAGAGTTGTCTTCCTACTTTTCAAATTACCACATGCATATTTCTCTACTTATATTTTGACTCAGTGGAGAATAAGACCCTCAAGGGAACCAAAGGCTTTTGTTTTATCATAGTTTTGTTTGGTTTTGTCTTTGAGTCTCAATCTAGAGCAACAGTTTCCTGGCACAAGGTAGGATCAAAGGATCATAGATCTAGAGCTGAAAGGCATCTCAGAGGAAATCTAATTCAATCTCATTTTACAGACATGAAAACTGAGGCTCAGGAAGGTTAGTGACTTGCCCTAGGTCACTGAGGTAATTAACATCAGAGTTTAGTTTTGAACCCAGGTCCGTTGATTCTAGAGCCAATATCTTTGGAAGTCAATAAAATCACAAAGGGGCAGCTAGGTGGCATAGTGGATGGAGTGCCAGGTTTGAAGCCAAGAAGACCTGAGTTCAAATCCAGCCTCAGACACTTACCAGCTGTGTGACCCTGGGCAAGTCACTTAACCCTGTTTGTTTCAGTTCCTCATCTTTAAAATGAGCTGGAGAAGCAAATGGCAAACGACTCCAGTACCTCTGTCAAGAAAATCCTAAACAGAGTCACAGAGAGTTGGACATGACCCAACAACAATCTAACTCTTTAGTTCACCTTCTAAACATAATAATAACAAAAACACTAGTAGCTAGCATTTATATAGTACTTTGAGGTGGGAAAAAATACTTTCCAAGTATTTTCTTATTTTATCCTCATAATAACCCTGGAAAGTACATGCTATTATTACAGCTATTTTGCAGTTGAGGAGACTGAGGCAGAGTTGAACCAATTTGCCCTGGGTCTAGTAAGTATATAACTCAAGTCTTCCTGATTCTAGGTGCAGCACTCAATCCACTGAACCACCCAGCTTCCATATTTCTAATGCCTTACAAATAGAGCTAAAATACTAAATTTCATGTAGGGGCTCTTTTAAGCTATCTGTGATGATAATGAAATGCACTTCATTTTCTGCGCTTAACCTTACAATCTAGGCAGGATCACTTACTCACCCTGCAAATCACTTGCAAAATATATGAAATGTTTACAACTCAAGTTGAAAATACTGTATTAAAAATGTTTCTGCAGTCACATTAAACATGATGAAGTAGCTTGAAAGAGTCTATCAGCCTTGTGCTTGGTTGCAGCAGAGAGAGCTCAAATTAATGGTTTGGTATATTGCACGTGAGTTTTAGTGTCAATGGGATAGCAAGCCATGAGGAAATTCTTCTTGAACTGATGAAGGAGTGTACAGTCACTTACGCAAGATACCCTTCTCATTCTCCCATGGGGATGGTCAAACATGAATTTTAAAGGGTTACCATGGGAGAGGATGATATCTCACCTCTGTTCATTCAATATTTTATGAAAAAGAATTAGATGACTATCTATTAGCAATCTTCTAGGCACTGTGTTCATAAAATGAAAGATAAAGACATACTTCTGGCCCTCCAAGAGTCACTGGTCTAGCTGGGGAGACTTGAATATCAGCCATAAACAAAAGTCAAACTTGATTGTAATGTACTCCATATGGGTCCACACTTTCCTTCCTTTGCACATGTCAACTTCTATATCTAGAATATCTAGTCATCTCCCCCACCTGCATCTACTGAAATTCTACTCATTCTATTGTCGGATCTGTTCTTGTAACTCCTACAGCCCCCTGCTGTCTCTAGGACAAAATATAAACTCCATTGTTTCATCTTTTAGACAAAGTCTTTCGCGTCTTGGCCCCAACCTACCTTAGCAGCCTTATTAGGACCCTCTCAGGGAATTCTTTAAACCTCTCAGGAGAGATATCCCCTTATCAGAGATCTGATGACTGTGGGTCAAAGTGGCCAAACTGAAAGTAAAGAGATTTATGAGCATGCTAAGGAATCTGCTCCTCCTGATAGCAAATTTGGTTTTTATAACCTTTCAGGTCTCCCTTAGAGCATGCAACCAATCAGCAGCCTTCTAGGGCAACTTAGGACAGAAAAGTAATGAATTTCACAGGGGAAGGAGGGTTGAAGAAAAAAAAGGAAAGCAGTCAAGGGAGAAAAGGGGAGTATTTGGAATATAAGTAGTAGGATTTATTACCAGAATAAGAAAACATTCCTGATTCAAGGACAAGAGAAAAGAGCAGGGGACTAAATTATTTTTTGATTGTAAAAGCAAGTCTTTTAGGACAAACTGCAGGGTCTCATCCAAAGACAGCAAGTAAATGCTACATGCTGAGTGAGGCTATCTACTTTACTACATCTTTTCATTGACTTTAGAGTCCTTATAGTATTAGGCCACCAATGTGGTTGGAGATGGGTAGCTGAATGGTGCAGGAATGCTGGGCCTGGAGGCCAGGAAGACCTGAGCTAAAATTTAGCATCAGACACTAGCTATGTGACGCCGGGTAAGTCACTTACCCCTGTTTGCCTCTGTTTCCTCATCTGTAAAATTAGGTAGAGAAGGAAATGGCAAACCAATTGCAGTATTTTTGCCAAGAAAACACCAAATGGGTTCAGGAAGAATATGACACAACTGACTACCACCAACAAAAGTAGGTGGGGAATTTCTATGTTGTTAGTTTGTTGAAATGTCACAAAATAATTATGTTTCTTATTTTTTGCCCTACAGTCCTCTCTATATTCTATTTTCCAGTCAAACTGGCCTTACTGTTGTTCTTCACACACACACACACACACACACAAAACCCCTCCATTTCCCAACCCTATGCCTTTAACTGATTTCTTCATGGCTGGAATCCTTCTTTTAGTATCTCCATCTTTTGTATCTTTTTTTCCTTTAAAGCTCAGCTCAAATACCACTTCCTGCAGCAGGCCTTTCCTCATCACCCCAGTTATTCGTGCTTTCCCTCATTACTACATATATAATATAACTATGTTACTCATGTGTGTATACGTATATGGACCTAGTTTGCATATACTTAAGTACATTCATTCTTCCTTGAAGAATGTAAGCTCAAATGTAGAGAATGATTTTTGTCTTCAAACTCCAAGCTCTTAGCGCAGTGCCTGGCAAATAATATATGATTAACAAATGTTAATTGAAGATTGATTGATCTCTTAAGACCAATATCCTCCAGAGGTCAAGGCCCAGTTATTCCCTGAAGCCTTCCTTGATTTTCTGCTCCATCAATGGGAAAATGCTTTCCTACCACACCCCACTCCTTCCTTGGACTTTTCAAATGACTTTGAACTTCTTTTATACACTTAGTATGTCTTATTTTGTATTATAGTTACTATATATCCTAACTATAGTATAAGCTTGACAGCTAGATGGCACAGTGGATAGAACAATGGAACAGAAGTCAGATCTTAATTAAAATCTAATTTCAGATATTTACAAGCTGTGTGACCCTAGGCAAGTCACTTAACATCTGCTTATCAAGTCACTTAACATCTGCAAAATGAAAATAATAGTAGCATCTACCTCCCAGGGTTACTATAAGGATCAAGTGAAATAATATTTGTAAAGTGCTTAGCATAGTGCCTGGCACATAGTAGACTCAATAGAAATTCATTATTGTTGTTGCTATTGTGGTTGTTGTTAGTGATAGCAGAAACCATGTTCGAATTGAACATTGTATCTCCTCTGACATACAGTATATGGCACAGAGTAGGTGCTTAAAGCATGTTTCTTGGATTGAGCAGCAATCAATACCAAACAGCATCTAATTAGGTGCTAAATAGAGTGCTATAGACTCTAAGTGCATTGGGATTTCAAAAGAAAGGACTGCAATGCTCTGGAAGTATTCTATGCTAAGAGACCTCTCTGCTGAGACAAAAAAGAAAAAAACAACAACCATGCAGCAAATGGTTTGTGACATGGGCACCTGTTCACTGGGAATCCAAATGAGTCAGTGAATTCACTCCACATCTACAAAACACCCCAAAATCACAACAACTGCCAGCTGTTACTGAGCTTGATTAGAGTCAAACCAACAGCCAAGAGAGAGCTGACCTTATTGTTGTCTTCTAATTCCCTGTTCTTTCCACTTAGGCTTCTTGGCTCCTGAGTAAGGGCATTGGTCTCCACTGCATTCAGAGACTGTCTAAGATCAATGTTAGCCTCTCGGCTTGTGATGGGGACAGCCATAAACAAATGCAGGCATGTACCTGCAGGTAAATAGAGAAGCACAGATGGCAGAAGAAACCCTATCCATAGGTCTCGAGCCAGACCACATTACTCTCTGTTTCATGTAATAGCCCTGTGCAGTAACTGTAGACCATCCCGCTGCACAGATGGAAGTGAAAGTTAGAGGGCTGTTGAACATGTGAATTTTCCCAGTGTGTCACAATTACAGAAACATCTGTGCTAAATATCTTCAAGCTGATCCACTATAAAAATTGGCAATGTTCAATAACATTCAATGTCTTTCTTTTCCCCAGTGGTAGAGCAGCCTAATGACTGCATTTGGGGCTTCATGATAAAGTGTGTACCTATGCAGATGGCATGCTATTGAAAGGAATTCCTCTTACATTATATTGCCTGTTATCCCCATCTTGTTTCCTCCTTTGTCCTTCCTTGGTTACAAATATAAACTGAAAGGAAAATTGAGCCACTTGCTATATAAACCAGTGAAATAATCTCCAGGGCTCAGGTGATAAGATATGGAGGGGAAAGGGAAAGGAAAAAAAAATGGAACAAGACTTTCAATATCCAGTCTAGAGGATATTCATTCCCTGGAGTCAGGAGTTCTTAATCTGAAGTTTGTGAATACATGTTAAAAAATATTTTGATAACTGCATTTCAATATATTTGGTTTCTTTTGTAAGCCCATCAATTTTATTTTATGCATCAATCTGAGGATTCTATAGGCTTCCTCAAACTGCCAAAAGGATACATCACATACACATTCACACATAGACATACACACACACACACACACAGACAGAGAGAGAGAGAGAGAGTTAAGAATCCTTGCCTTAAAACTATGATGCTTAGTTTCTGAGTATATTGAGTAAAAGTGGCTATAAGACGTTATAATTTTCATCATTAAAATCAACAAACACTTATTAAATGCTTTGAGTACAAGATACTGTATAGGTAGGTGGCAGACTAGATAGAGCACTGGGTCTATGTCAGGAAGTTCAAATCCAGCCTCAGTTACTAGCTGTGTGACCTTGCATAAGTCACTTAACCTCTGCCTACCTCAGTTTCCTCAACCATAAAAATGGGGATAATAATAGCACTTCCCTCCCAGGCTTGTTGTGAGGATCAAATGAGATCATATTTGTAAAGCACTTAGCACAATGCCTGACATATAGAAGATGCTTAATACACGTTTCTTGCATTTCTTTCTCCTAGGTGCTAGACACAGAGACAAGATGGAAATCGTCCCTCAAGGACTTCCTCTTTTTGTTTCCCTACCACTTATCATGGTACCTGGCACACAGTAGGCACTTAATAAATGTTGATTGATTAACTAAGAAAAAAATAAGTAAGCCTATATCACTGCACTCCCAGGAGAGGGCATAGGGAGTCCCCTCCCGAATACAAAAAGGAAGAACATACTGCTTGCCTATGGTTGTGTTTGTCTGTGCATATGTGTGTCTTTTAAACAAATCATTTCCTTAGTGCCCTCTCCCTCAAAGGGTTTACTGTCTACCAGGAGAAGAACCAACATTTTCCTCATCGCCTACAGGATTAAAGATGTGTCAGACACTTTCCTACAATCTGAGGGTCATAGATGTTCTACTGAAAATTGTATGTGTCCTGAAGAAGTTAACAATCTAGAGGAGATACATGACAACAAAACAAGGACAAATATAGATACGCTGTGCTTTCTTTATACTGACTTGCCAGTCATGGTAATTAATTAATACTAAATGAGAAGCTGTGGCAAGATTGAGCCCTGCATTCATGTAGGGTCTACCCACACTGATGAAATGGCAGATCCATTAATTTATCAGAGTAAGCAAATCACTTAATAAACAGACCAAATGCTATAGCGGAGACCTAGAGACGTATGTTACAATCAAGTGAATTAGCAAACTATGATCCATGTTTGGATTATCAGCCCCTCATGAAACCACTAATGGACTGAAAAAAGGACAATTATATTCACTTCTATTTCAGTGCAAAATCTATTGTCTGCATTTTTCACTGTTTTTTTTCAGGGTTTTTTTTTATTAAAAAAATGGAATAGCTGTTGCTTTCAGATATTATCCTATACTAATGATTAGGAAACAGATATGTCTCTAAAGTTCATCTAAATTTCTTATCATACTTGTTAAACTCACCCCACCCATCTACTTCATTATGTCCTTCACAAACTTTTCTAATCACTTCTCATTACTCAAAGTTTTTAGTGGGAACCTGCCTTCCATATTTTCTTCAGTTTCTATTCCCTAAACCCTTCTTCCCACTCCAGTAATCATTGGGTAACATTAGTAGATGCACAAATATCTGCTGCATATTTGCTATTTGCACCTTTTGATATGCTAGGGGACACATAGAAGAACTATGTGACAGAATTACTGGTCCTAAAAGGGCTTATAATCAACTAATCATATCAGGAATAAATATTAAGAACTCTGTTCTCCCTTAACATGCATACAGTGCTGACCATACTATAATTTTAAGGGCTTCTATGTTATATAGATGGAAAAAAGAGGCATAATTGCCATGATGCTCAGAGAAGAACCCTAGGGGGCTCTCTGATCATTCGGGATTAATTACCATAAATTACTCCATCACAGCAGCTTTTTATAAAAGCATATTTCCTGTAATTTCTCTACTTCCTTTTGTCTAGGGTAGGAAAATATATTCCTGGATTGAAAGAATAGCATGAGTCCTCTTAAGCACTCTACAATTTTGTTATGTCACAATGACTTTATGAAAAAGATGGCTCAAGTATCTATTGACATGGCATAGAAGATAGAAGGCTGGCCTTGGAATCAGAAAGTCTTGGGTTCAGTTCCTCAGCTGTATTATGATACCATCCCTGATGTCTAAGCAATGAGATGTTATTACAAAGGACTTAGGGCTCTATGAATGTCCTTGCAGTACTTCTGATAAGTTAAACCTAATGCGATAATGGTCTGCAACTAACCTGTGTGACACTAAATTCTATTGGGACCAGAAGAGTTACATCTTCACAGGAAGCCTTCACCTTTGCCTCTTATTTTTAGTGCTTTCCCTTTGTTAATTAATTTTTATGATCCTGTACATAGCTAGCTTTGTATATACTTGTTTGCATGTTGACCCTGCCAAACTCCTTGAGGGTAGGGACTGTTTTTCTTCCTCTTTTTGTTTCCTCACCACTTATTATGGTGCCTGGCACATAGTAGGCGCTTAATAAATGTTTATTGATCGACTTAAAAAAAGCAAGCCTATTTCCCTCCATCCCCAGGAAAGGAGATAGTGAGTTCCCTCCTGAATATTAAAAGGAATAATATACTGTTTGCCTAGGGTTGTGTTTGTGTGTGTGTGTGTGTGTGTGTGTGTGTGTGCGCGCGCGCGTGAGCGCACACATGCTTCTTTTAAACGAATCAATTTCCTAATCCCCTTGATTTCCACTGCTGAATTCCTGCTGAGTTGTCAACCTCTTCGTAATATTGAAATGATGAACTGGAATACAGGATTCTTTGCTGTGGTCTCATTAGGACTGTACTGAGGGGAACTTTCACCTCCTTATTCAGCAGTACAGTACTTCTGAGCAGGCAGCCCCAAATAAAATTGACCTTTTTGGCAGCTGTATCTCAATATAATTTAATATTTACTTTCCATCTGATATGCCACCACCCCAAGGTGACTAATGGATCTCTTAACTTCTGGGATGAGTATACATATGGTATGTGTGGTTCAAAGATCCGTATATTGCTAAGAAGTATGTTCTCAGAGTCTAAAAGCCTGACCTTTGTTATGTGTAAACAAATGGCTTTTAAATGCAAAGAAGGGAAGAATCTTTCACCTATTTCCAAAACAGTTCACTTATCCCCAGTGTATAGCCATCTTCAAGTCCCTGTCTCAGAGTTTTGCTTTCTCCACTGATTGTAACAACTGCCAACCTGTCAAAACTGGGAGCTTTGGCTTCCCCATAGCAACAGTTTCCTGGTCTGAGTGACAGGATTTCCATATTGTCAACTGGAAAATATCCCAAATAACTCCCAAAAAGCACCTGGAGTTTTCTTTCACATCTAAACATCCAGAAGGATTCTTTTTCATTACTTCTCACATGTTAAAGGAAGGTTATTTATACACCACAGGGCTGATGGTGTGATGACAGTTGAGCTAAACAGGGAGCCTTTGAGAAATTCTCCCAACTAAGCTTCCCTAGAAATGGGGTACTAATGTATTTCAAGGGCTTGTGATGTTATGCCTAAAACAACCACAGATTTCAAGACACCTCTTAAAAAGTCATTGTAGGGGTCATTAAGGAAGGAAAGGAGGAAAGCAGGAGTTAGTATGCCAAGCAGGACACCTATGGTTCACTCGAAAGCTCAGGGAGATGCCAGGGAGCAAGTGAAAAGCCACTGTGTCCCTACTAAAAGCAGATTTCTATTGTGAGTGTGTGTATGTTAAAGATACACATCTGTACTCTCTAATGGTGTCTCTACATTGCTAAAAATAGTATGCTGAAAACTGCCAAAATATTGCATTTTTGAATGAGCCTGAATTATAGATGCTGACCTGAATGGGAGCAATGAACATGATTCAAAGCTATGCATACTTTCAGCTAGTGCCAGAAAAATTCATTAAACACACACAGCCATTGGTGGGCTATAATGAGGAAGGGGGAAGAAAGATAGACAGTCGTAAGTTCAAGATTCCATTTTAAACATTTCCATGATTTTTTTTCTCTATATAATTGATATTGATGGTTTCAATTTAATTAAAGCTATTTCCCTTTGTTTTCATGTTTTCAGCTTTGGAATTTCATAGACCTGGGTAAATAACGATGCCATTATTTGCTCATGGAATTTCCCTCCTTTTCAAAGTTCCTCACCCTTTGCATTTTGAGAAGAAAAATTAAGGGATAATGAGCAAAATCACTTAACTTTCTAAGCTTTTACAACAGTAATAAGAGCTGTCAAATAAGGATGGGAGTGGGGGGAAGGGCTTTAAAAACAACAGTCAACTGAGTGTTTTGTCCTTACCCAGAAACACAAAGGGTTAAAACAAAAGGGACTTTGCTTACTATTCCCTGGGGTTGGAGAGAGTGAGGGAATAGCAAGTCAGCACTAACTCTTGTGTGCAGATTATGATTCTCTCTCCATTTTTCTCTTATATTTATCAAACCACCCCCCATATTATCTGAGCTTAGAATGCAGAATGCAGTTGACACCATGCTGCCCAGTAGTGACCTGTAACTTATCAAAGAATAATTTCATCCAAGGATCAAGGGCATTTTCTTTGCAAGGTCCCAAGTAAAACACTGAAGTAGGATCATAGTAGCTGTGTGTTCTCTTCCCTTGGATCAACCTTGATTAAACTGCAAGCTTGAAGTCCTAAAGCTAGAGGAATTCTAAATACAGAACACTGCAATTCAATCACTTTTGCAAATCATCTCCACCCTCCTCTCTCCTTACACCTTTTTGTTGTTTGGTCATTTTCAGTCTACTCTACTTCTCTTCCCCTTCTCTCTATCTCTCCATTTCCTTCTTTATCTCCCACTCCCTCCCCCTCCTCCACAAGCTCGAAGTTCTAAGTCTAAAGAAATTCTAAATATAGAACACTGTATTTCAATCCCTTTTGCAAATCATCTCTCTCCTCTTCCTTCTCCTCCTTCTCCTCTTCTTCCTCCTCCCCCTCCTTCTTCTTCAGTGTGTTGTTGTTGTGTGTTTCTCTCACACATAAGCAAGCACTCTTTCTCATACATATGCTTACACAATCAGACAATAAAAACTGATTAAACTCCTAGGCACTACTATAACTCCTGGGGATACAAAGAAAAGCAAAAAACCTTGCTCTCAAGGAGTTCAGAGACTAATGGATAGAACAACTATGCACAAACACGTTCATGTTTAGGACAAATTGGAAATCTCAGAAGGAAGGCACTAGCATCAAGGGAGATTGGGAAAGGCATTTTGTCAAAGGTGGGATTTTACCTGGGACTTGAAGGAAGCCAGAAAATTCTGGAGGCAGAAATGAGGAAGGAGAGTATTCCAGGTATGGGGAGAACCAATGAAATCATGGGGAAGGGCGGATACAATATTTTGGTCTAGGAATAGAAAAGTGAGCGGTGTCACTGGGTTGAGGAGTAAATGGGGGAGGAGACAGCCATCTAAAGTGTAAGATTAGAATGATAAGTGTGGGGTGGGGAAGCAGGTGATGAAGGACTTTGAATCTTCGAATGCCAAACAGAGGATTTTATATGTTCATGCTGAGACCTCACAAGAAGTCTTCATTGTAATTCCACACTTAAAGATTTTTTTTTTTCACTCAGTCAAGTTGTTACATCCTGCTATCTGCCTCTGGGCATCCCTTCTCTAGGGACAGGAGATTAGGAGTAAGTACATCCAATAAAATTCATCTAGACAGCTTTAGACTGGATCTTACACATCTTCATCATCATTTACACATGCTGTGTGTGTGTTCAGTTGGCAACAAAAGCCACAACCCTTCACCAACACAAATGCCACAAACAGCATTTCTCCCTCTTCTCTTCCCACCTGCCTTTCATAGACAGATTGGGGGGGGGGGTGGAAATAACTGGGCTAGAACAGTGCAAGGATTGAAATGGAATGGACCCACCCTTTCAGAGTCAGCTAACTTCCCTATCCTCATTCATCACACTCACTCTTCTTATATATATATATATACATATACACCACTTATACCTAATTATAAATATAAACCACTGCTATACCTGCCCCAGTTTCTCTGACTTTCTTAATGTCAAGGTAGAAGCATTCCTTCAATTGTCCTCTGTGCTAATCACATTTCCTATAACCCTAGTGGCACAGGAATTTCTCAATAGAACTTCCTGCACTTAGTTTTTCTACCTTATTCAACCTCCACGTCTCCATTCTCTCTACTATATAAAAAGAAGTAGTTTTAGGAAAACAATGGAAACAAAAGAAAAAGAGAAGTAATGGAAAACCTCCACCATTTCGGGTTAGTTCTAATTATTGTGTGTAATCTAATTGTGTGTATCTTGGGCTCTCAGTGATCTTTGACAGCTTCCAGGAAGAATAGTGGACTAAAACCTAAAAGGCAGCTAGATAGCTCAGTAGACAGAACATTGGACCTGGAGTCAGAAAGTTCAAATCCAGCCTCAGATACTTATTAGCTGTGTGATCCTGGGCAAGTCATGTAACACTGTTTACCTCAATTTCCTCATCTGTAAAATAAACTAGAAAAAGAACTGGCAAATCACTCCAGTATCTTTGCTAAGAAAACTCCCCAAAAGGGGTCCTAAAGAGTCGGACATGACTGAAAACGGCTCAACAACAAAAACCGCAAATATTCATATCTTTTTTACTTTCTGTACTAAGAATATATGAGAAAAAGAAGAAGAAATGACATCACAATAGTATGCTTGCTAGTATTATCAGCTTCTGCTATTTCTTACCCATTTCATTATGTAATATACAATCAGAAAGTATATAAAGTAACGTCACTTTGATTCTATATTTTCCCCCTCAAAAATGTTAAGTGGCTTCTCGTTGCTTAAAGAAAACAGTTCAACATCCTTAACCTGACATTCAAAGCTGTTGGTAATCTGGCCCTGACCTGAGGCATAGTGATAAATTCTGGATTTTAATTCTGTCTCTGCTACTTTCTTGTCAAAGGAAGCTAGGTGCCATAGTAAATAGAGGTCTTGACCTGTACTCAGAAAGACTCCAGTTCAAATTCTGACTCGGACAATTACTAGCTGAGATCTTGGACAATTCATTTACCCTAATTTCTTTTGCTTCATTTTCCTCAACTGTAAAAATAGGGATAATAATAGTACTTACCTCCCAGAGTGCTTGAGAAGATCAAATGAGATATATACCATCACTCTATTCAAGAATTCTGAAATCCACTTGTCCAACCATAATCTATTGACTTTCATCTCTCCCTCTGTGTTCCCTCACAGAACCCTACTCTTGATCTGTACTATGACACCTAATCCCTTCACAACTCAATTCTGTCCCAGGCCATTACCCTTACACTAGCCATTCTCTTCTCTTTCCATCTTAACCCCTTGTTGAATGAAATGTTGAGAGATTTGAAGACAGCCAACAATTTGGTTGGCTCTAAATTCATTTTAGTTGATTGCATGGTTGAAACATACTGTCTTAACAGCAGGCTTGTAGATATTATTTATGAAATGAGAGACTTAATAATCAAGGGAGTCTATCTGAGAGAATGGTTGCCTAAGATTGTCCAGGCAGGCTCTCTTGTTTTCTGAAACAAAACTAGGCCAGTCACATCCATGAGAAGAGGACAAACTTTTCCTGCTGACCTCACAGCCAGCTATACTTTCTCAGGCAGAGGGAACTGTTTGTGTCAGTCCCATGGCTTTTGGACATATGTAGTCTAAAAGTTTCACTGGCTCAGGGATTCAGTTGGTGAAATGTCTAATTGTTCTTCCAGTGACTTTTTTTGGGGCGGGGGGAATATGGGGGATGGGACCCACTGTTCTCTTTTCTTGAATCCCTAGCCACTTTATTATTACATTGATTACACCCAGCCAAGCCTTAACCTTGGATCACTCCCACCATTCAAAGATGGAGAAAATTACACAACCATTCTGACTAGAGCTAAAAACTTATGTTATGCTATCTTAACTGGGTTCTTCATGCAATTAGGTAATCCTATTCTACTTCCCTTATCAACTTACTATCTCACTCTCCACAGAGGCTCTTCCAAACCTTTCTCATCCCTTCTCAACTCCCCAACTACCTGAGTTGAGAACTTTGCCTGACATTTTACAGAAAAGAGAGACATTTGTCATGAACTTCCTCTTCTCCCCTCTTCCACATCTATCATTCAGGTGCCTTCTACCACTGTCTCTTCCTTTACTTCTTTCTCACATCTTGTGGCCTTGTTGCTTGCCAAAGATAAGCCCTCTACTTGTTCCAGCCATCCCATTCCATCCCATCTTCTCCAACAAATTATCTCCTCTGTCATCTATGCTCTTTCATTTATTTTCTTTCCACTACCTCATTCCCCACAGTTTACAAACATGCTCATGTCTCCCCCATCCCCAAAAGCCCTCAATCCTTTTATCCCCACTATTATATCTCTTTTGCCCTTTGTAGTTAACCTCAAAAATGCCATCTGCAATAGATGTCCTCACTTTCTCTCCTCTTGTTCTCCTTTTAACACTTTATAATCTGGCTTATGACATCATTATTCCACTGAAACTTCTCTCCCCAAAGTTAGCAATCATCTCCTAATTGCTAAATCTAATGACCTTTTCTCAATCCTGTGGTTTCCCAAACTTTTTGCTGACCTTCAATCT
>CM053622.1:213503011-213515511 GCA_028646595.1 Phalanger gymnotis | reverse complement strand
TTGGACAAGAAATTAACTAGTTTCCAATATTCAAAATATGACCATGGAGATTACCAAGGATCAGCAAAGATATCTTGCTTAAAGAGACTTGTAAAGAGATGTGATTTTGAGCTATAAGAGCCTTGTCTCTGTGGGTACTCTGTGCTTGTGACATTGACTTACTGATACTCACAGAAGACAATCCATCTCCTTACTCCACATATTTTCACTGGCTGTCCCCCATACATGGAAAGATCTCTCTCATCTCGGCCTCCTGGCTTCCCTTGGCTTCCTCGGAGTCCCAGCACATAGGGATCTTATTAAAACATAACTGGTTTTCTTTCTCATATTCTTTGTTATACTTCTCTCTCTCTCTCTCTCTCTCTCTCTCTCTCTCTCTCTCTCTCTCTTTTTTATTTTAGCTAGGACCAATTAAGTCCCAGGTAAAATTCCACTTCCTACAGGAAACCTATTCTGATCCCTCTAAAATTACCTCTGATTTATCCTAGACATATTTGATTTGTGTGTACTTATTTAGATGTTGTCTCCCCTACAAAACTGTGAGCTCCTTGAGAGCAAGAACCGGCTTTTGCCTTTCTTTGTATCCCCAGTGTTTAGCACAGTGCTGCTATATAGCAAGTGCATAAATAAATGTTTATTGACTGACTACCAAGAGAGTATAGAAAATTAAGAAGAAAATTACGTTTTCAGGAACAAATTAGCTCAGATGTCTTGAGATAATTGGGATTAACAAGATGGTTAAAAATTTCATAAAATTATAGAATTTTAGAATTACAGTAAGCCTTTTAGACTATCTAGTTCAATGTACACACTTCTACAGATGCCACAAATGATTTGCCCAATACTATATGGCTAATTAGTCAAAACTAGACCTCAGATCTCCTGGCTCCTGATCCAATTAAATTTTAACCAGAATGAATATTCAACTTAAAATTAAAATTATTTCATTCCCTATCTAATAGAGAAATTTTTTTCCATAATATTAGTCCTCAAAAATTTTAATATGGATATGGATGTGTACTTGGATTTAAAAATTGCATTTAGCTTAACTATACACAGAGGAAAAAAAGAAATGGATGAAGAATACCCATTGTCCAGATTATGATATACACTTGAAAGACTAAACCAATGATACTTCTGCTTTGTACACCACTGTGACTTCCCAAGAGTTTCTCTCTCTGCCTAGAATTGTCTCTTATAACAAAGAAAATCAACTGAAGCAAAACAAATGAACACAGAGAATATAACTAACAGCATATGCAACAGTCCACATCAGCTTTCTACCAGAAAGAGGCAAAATCATTTAATCATAAGTTCTCTGGCACCAACATTAAATTCGTGTGTAATGTAAATTCTGACATCTTTTGGTGTTCTTTTAATTCATATTATTTCAGCTTTCTTTACTTAGTATCACTTCATAGTAGTCTTCCTGTTTTACTCTATTATTCCTTTTTGTTTTGTTTTTCATCTTCCATCTTTGGGGAGCTTTTCCTTTCATTACTTGAATAAGGAAATGCCCCAGAGAGATCATTAGGTCTTCTAGTACATTCTATAGTAGGTTACAAGGGATAGGAGGTTTACTCATCTTGATGAAGACCTTGAATATTTCTACAAATATACACTATCTACATACAGTACAGGTCTGTACATCACAGCTTTGCCTTTTGTGTATAAAATGGCCTGGCACCCCCAAAATGGCCTAAAGGGAGGTTTCCTTTTCTTGGGATGCTGAGAGCATTTGGGGAAGAAGCAACAGGAAAACCAACAACCATGCAATACACATAGGATGATAAAGAAAGCTTTTATATTACACACAATTCAGGGGGACAGAATGCCACAGATTTGAAGACAGCCAACAATTCAGTTGGCTCTAAATTCATTTTAGTTAATTGCATGGCTGAAACATACTGTCCTAACAGCAGGCCTGTAGAAATTATTTATGAAATGAGAGATTTAATAATCAAGGGAGTTTATCTGAGAGAGTTGCTGCCTAAGAATGTCCAGGCAGGCCTTTCTCTTGTTTTCTAAAACAAAACTGGACCGGTCACATCCATGAGAAGTGGACAAACCTTCCCTGCCGACCTCACAGCCAGCTATACCTTCTCAAACAGAAAGAACCATTTGGGTCAGTCCCATGGCTTTTGGACATATGTATTCTACAAGTTTCACTGGCTCATTGATTCAATTGGTAGAATGGTTATTGTCCTATCAGTGACTTTTTTAGGGGATGGGGGAGGAAAGATGGGAGATGGGACACATTCCATTTAAAAACTATCCTGGTGCTAATTCACAATATACTGATAAGTTGGAGATGTAGATGCTACTGTTTTTGGCCCTAAGAAATCTTCTAATCCAAACCCCTTATCATACAGGGGAAGAAATTGAGGCCCAGAGAGGAGGTGATTTGCCCCTATTTGGTGGGAGCCCCTGACTCAGGACAAGCAACGCATATTGCATCGTCTAAGAATCAGCTGAATTCCATGTTACCAGAATCTGGCTTAGGGAAAAATGCTCAATTATGTAGTGACTCTTCATTCTTCATATTTATCATTCCTTACAGTAAAATGATTTCCATTCCATTGATACAACAATATTTGTTCTTCCATTCCCAGTCATGGAGTTCTCATTTTGCTTCCAGTGTTTTGCTACCATAAAGATTATAACTATGAATATTGGGAGAAGTGCATATGGGCCTTTATTTTTTTTTTTTATTGAAGTCCTAAGTGTATATCTTGAGGAGTTGGGTCACTTCATCAAATGGCATTAAAAATTTGCAATTTTTCTTGCATATTTTCAAGTAAGATAGCTAGGTGGCATAGTGGAGAGAATGCCAGCCTTAGAGTCATAAAGATTAGAATTAAAATCCAGCCTCACTAACTGTATGATCCTAGCCAAGTCATTTTCTCAGCCTCAATTTCTTCATTTGTAAAAGAGGTTAAGAAGGCACCTTCTTCAAAGGTTTATTGTATCAAATTTAAAATGCTTTACAAATAAGAATTGCAATATAAATTCTAAATATTATTATTAACTTACTAAATTGTATTCTTACCTATCTCTTTTTTTTCCAGTCATTCAGTCATGTCCTACTCTTCATGATCCTGTGGACCACACTGTGCCTGGAGTTTTCTTGACCAAGGAACTGGAGTGATTTGCTATTTCCTTCTCCAGTGGATTAAGGCAATCAGAGGTTAAGTGATTTGCCCAGGTCACACAGGTAGTAAGTGTCTGAGGCTGGATTTGAATTCATGTCCTCCCAACTCCGGGCCCAGCACTCTATCCACTGAGGCACCTAGATGCTCTTGACTTCCCATAGACCATCCAGATTTGGCTCTTTCCATCTTCTATCATCTTTGAGAACTTGAGAATTATGAGGGGGAAGTCCAAGAGTCATTTTAATCCATATTTTTGTATTACTAGTGATTTGGAGATTCTCCCACCCACACATACCCCATAGTTATTGACAGTTTGCATTTTTTTTCTTCAAAAAAAAAAACTGATCATCATTTGTCCACCCATAATTAGGGAATAGCTCTTAGGCATACATAATTGCATCAATCCCCATATATGTTGAGTGGCAGAATTTTAGTGGTTGCTTTATACAGAGAGCCTTCTCCTTCCCTACTGCATAGCTCCTCTTAATCTGCTAGAGCTTATTCTTTTTTTTAGCAAAATTAATATATAGTAGAATACAATAGAAATTACTTATCTTATATATATTGTGATCTCTTTTATATCTTGTTTGGTATTGAATTAACCCTTCTAATTTGACCTGTGCTTTTCCTATTCAATTTTCTCACCCAACCTTTTCCTGGGCATACCCTCCAATTTTCGATATGTACACTATATTCTCAAACTTCATGGCTCATCTTTTCTAGTTCCTACTGATTTCTTCCTTTTGAGTTCCCAAACTCTTATCATCTAAACCAAGAATTTTAGTATTTTACTATATTCTCAGTTGCATTGTCTTTTTCAATTATTTCATGTCTACAAATTTTGACTCCAATAATATTTTGAGATGCTTGAGTACAAGGACTGATATAAATTATTTTTTTGTATCTCCCACAATTCCCAGAATATCAATATGAATTTAATTACTACTTTTCAGGCAGATTGAACAGATCTAGTTTAACATAAGGACAGTCTGGCAAACTCTCACTGAAGAAAAACACTTGAAATTTTCTTACAACATGACTAGATTTTCTCTGGTGTATATATCCATCCTTGCTTAGTCATAGAAAAAATTAGTCTTTATTGCTCACAAATGAAAAGGTCCCTAATGCTAGTGTCTCCCCTCTGTAGATTATCTCCAAATTATCAGATAGATAGATAGATAGGTAGACAGACAGACAGACAGACAGACAGATAGATAGATAGATAGATAGATAAGAGTTTATGTGCAGTTGTTTACATGTACTTGCACTCATTAGGGAGTGAGCTCCTTAAGAGCAAGGAATGTGTTTTGCCTTTCTTTGCATCTCTAGTATTTAGAGCAGTCTTGGCACACAATAGGTACTTAATAAACGCTTATTGACTGACTGACTGACTCCCCTTTGTATATAGTCATATCATTACTTGAAATGTGAATTGTCTCTTCAACTTCCCAAAGAAGTTAATATACATAGATATAGATATAGATAGATATCTATATCTATCTATATCTTCTGCTTGAATTCAATTTCAAATTCAACAATGAATTCAATTCATTTTTTTCTGGTATGAGAAGTGTGCAAAAAAAGTAGGAACCAGGGATCCAAAGATGAAATTGGCATAGTCCTTCTCTCAAAAAACTCACAATCCTGTAGTCATATATAACACATGCTCTCTCTCTCTCTCTCTCGCTTTGGGGTTTCAAAAACTTTGGTACACAATTACATATTTTTTTTTCTGGTGATTCTCCCTTTCTCTGCTTGAATAGCTTTCTCTCTATATATTTGAGAAGAACTGGAAAATACAATCCCATATTTCTTGCTCTGAAAATGTTATTTTTTTGGTAAAAAGGGGGTCCCAATGAAGAAAATAGCTCCACCAACAGAGGCAAGGAAATATTTTCCAATTTATAATCCAAGAGAGTAGTCTAGACAACTGGAAATTTAAATGAAAAGTTTGATATCATAAAA
The DNA here is from genome assembly GCA_028646595.1 of Phalanger gymnotis. NCBI lineage: Eukaryota > Metazoa > Chordata > Mammalia > Diprotodontia > Phalangeridae > Phalanger > Phalanger gymnotis. The sequence goes on along the minus strand of CM053622.1, from coordinate 213,510,394 downwards.
TCAATAGTTATAAGAGAAGAAACTTGAATGCAGTTTACCTTATCTCTAAGTCTGGCACTTTATCCATTACCTTAAGCTCTCTCTTATTTCCCACATGATAATTTGGAAAAGAGGATAAACAAATTAATTGAATTTTAAAGTGCTGTAAGATCATATGTTTGAATAATAGAAATAAGCATTTTATTAAAATGAAGAAAAAGAAACATAAAAATCTTTAAAAGATGAACAGGAAACAGGGTGTGTGTGTTGTGTGTGTTTGTGTGTATATGTGTGTGTGTGTGTGTGTGTGTGTTTTCTTTTTGCCCAGCCTTGATAAAGTCAGTCTTAAGCATCTGTCCATTTGAAGTCATTAAAGATTCCAGGATATATTTAAAACTATAAGGACTTTTATCTACCTTGAATAATTATTTGACTCTCACCTAAATCTCCTGGGAATGTCAGTTGGATGTTTCATTCCTTTTGAAAACCACTTCAGGTATCATCCTTATTTAGCTATTAATTATTTCATTCCCTTTCTAAGTTGATGTTTTTCCATGCCAAATAAAATCATTGACCTTATTAAGAAATTTTTTAAACCCTTAGGGTAACACAAGCTATGTAAAGACAGAGACAAAGATATTTTTTAGATTAAACAAGAAAACTAACAAGTAAATTTGATGGATCTATAATCTCACTGACATGAATTCCATCATGTAGATCACAGTTCATTTTAGTTTTTTTCCAAATTTTTCTGTCTTACTAAAAATCCTCCATAGGAGTTCCAGCCAATGTTCTCTTTGATTCTTATCAATGTTTTTTATTTTGGATCTTGTACAGAAGACCTGAAATATTGGAGTGAAATCGAAATAAGTCAAAACATCTTATGAACATTCATAGACAAAGCAGGAAGGAGGGCAAAAAATAGATGTGAAAAGGAGCTGATTACCCTTTTTGTTGAGACTTATTTTCATTGTTGAAGATCGTGAAATATTATTTAGATTTTAGTACATGAGTATTTGTCCTTTCATATTAAAAAGTAGAAATGTCATTCAAGAAAATAGAGTTGGGAAGAGAAACTGGACCTGTGAAATCCAGAAATCTATGCTGAATGCAAAATACTTTTAAAGACACTAAGATTTATTTTCAACATTTTTTAAAGTGGGGGAAGTTTCAAAAGCTCACAAATAAAATTACTTAGACTTCAGCATTTGAATGAATACAAAATAAATATAGTTACTCCTTCAATCAGTGAAAGATGAAATCCATCCACTCCCCTTAAATCCTATCTGTACTCTCCCAGTTCTCCATAGAGGATGTCCTTAATATGCTAGAGGCCTCCTTCTAGGTAATTTTGCTTTACATTGATACTGGTATGGCATTCAGGCTGCCCCTTTATTATCCGTTACTCCATCCACTTGACTGGTTCATCTCCTTTTCCAATCATAAATTTTCGGGGTAATATACCTCACCACATTACTTAGGGATATGTCATCAATAGAAATACACAGCAGTCTACTGACATCTATCAAACATCTCTCCATTGCCACTTAGGACAACAATAAATTTGATTCTTCAGAATTCATGGTGTTCTGGGATTTGTAAATAAATATACAGTATAATCAAGGAAAGCATTTGTAGTTTTAAAATGACCTTTTAGCACTGGAAAATAACTTGAGACTGCATATAAATGCAAATGAAGACTGCATAATTTACTAAATGTTCTCTTTCTCTTGTTCAGTTCTAGGCTCACTTTACTTGGAATCTCCAGTGTCTTCCTTAGGTATTTGTAATGACCAACTAACTGTATAGAATGGCCATGGAACTACACGTCTTAGTTTGAGCAATATACATTTCCATTACTCTTAGGTTTTGTTTCTTTTATATGGAAGGTTATGTCAATCTCTTTTAAAGCACAGTGGATCTATCTCACTGAGAAAATCTTGTAATATTCTGGGTTTTATTTTATATGTATAATATGATTCCAAAACAATAACATAAGAGTAATCCCACATCTATGCAGAAAACCTTTGCAATTTAGATCATTCTCCTGACACTTCTTCATACTATTTATGGGAATGTGTGTGTGTGCGTGCGTGCGTGTGTGTGTGTGTGTGTGTTTATATTTTCCTGTTGTGTTCTTTAAGTTAAAATCAAATGGCTTTGGACAGAGTTCTCTTGGTGTTTGTATTTACAAAGGAAACTTGTATGATCTCAGCATAGAAATATGAGATACTCTTTGTTGGACGAAAACTTTTACAGATACATTTTCCTCTGTAGAGTCAAATAGTTTTTTTTTTTTGTAGTAGTAGAAAAAATAACAAAAGGACAGAATCTTTTATTCACTAAACTCTTCAGTGAATTCTGTAAGTATAAAAAAGGTGGGCTTCTATAGAATACACTTTACCTGTTTTGCTCTCATATGGACACTGAAGATGTTCCCATTATGTTTGAAGATAAGTGATGTCAAACTCAAATAGAAACACCTCCTTGTGGGCTACATATTGACTTGGAAGACAACAAATTAACATTATTTATGTTGTATTTTTATTTTTTTAAATATTCCCCAATTACATTTTAATCTGGTTTGAACAGCACTCAGAAGTTTTCCTGGACATGAATTTGATGCAATTTATGAGTATGAAGATTTGTAGGCTCTCAGAAATTCTAAAGTGGAAAAAAATTTGACAAAAATAAATTAAAATGCAACATTATTAAAAGAATACATGAGTTCTAGATAATTCAAAACAACTGACCTTGAAGACAAGTTATGCATGGGTAATTTAAGTATTATAGTTTTGTCAGAGAAACAAAATGAAGGTAATATTATTTTATTCATGCTTTACAGTGTTATATTCCATATTGTTATAAAGACTAGAATAAAATCTGCTTGAAATATTAGAAACTGAAATTAAAGTAGATTGGTAAAATCTATAAATTGCCACCATAGGGAAACTCCAAGTTTAAAACACAAATAAACATGTTATTTTATATATATCTAGTATGCTATAATATAATATATAGTATTCCTAGTATATGGTATAATATACAGTATGTATCATATATAATATAATGCATATATATGTGTATATGTATATATGCATAAATACACATATTCACATACATACATACACACATATACACATACATATACACATATATACATGCATATGCATGTTCTAGGCATGGGAGCCGACTCTGGGTGTACTAAGATAAGCAAAAGGCCAATGCTTACAAGGAGCTCACAACCTAGTGTGGTGGGAGGGCAACATGCAAATGAGTATGTACAAAATATTATAGATTGAAAAAGTTGCAATTAATGAAGAAAAAGAGGCACTAAAATTAAGAGGGACTTGGAAAGACTTCTTAGAGAAGGAAAATTTTAGCTGGGACTTGAAAGAAACCAAGAGGCAGAGATGAAGATGGAGAGCTTTCCAGGCATGGAAGTTAAATAGTGAAAATGGTTAGAGTTGGGAGGCAGAATATATATGTATGGAGAAAACAGAGACTTACCAGAGCTCTTTTACAAATTCTGTCAAGTACCTCTAAGAAAGTGAATTTGAGCAGATTTGAGAGAAGCAGAAGACACTAGGCAGATTTCCTGCCCAGGAGAGTCCTCAGGGTCGATGAGATAGTTCTGTGGGCTGGGAGAATGCTGGGCAAGTGGAACTAAACCATACTGGAGCGGGAGCAGGAGCAGGCCCAGAGCTGAATTGCTGGCTGTGGTGGCAATCCCCAGGCCTCTCAGCACAGGACTGGAGTCTGGTGGAGCCAGCTGAGAAAGAAGTAGAGAGCCTGCAGCAAAAGCAGCAGCTATTCCTGGAGCTATTTGCCCACAGTGAAAAGGTCTGAAACTCACCTTCTTGAACTTCAAGGAGCCATGATGACCAGGTAAAACAGTTCTCATCCCTCCTTTTAATACCCAGAGAATACTGTATTAGGAGAAACCCTGGAATAGAGGAGCCAGAAGTAGGGGTTTAGTAGTCTTTTAGCTCTGGAAGCTGGAGAGACCCTCTCTTGTGGTGATGGAAGCAGACCAGTGCAGGAAGGGAGGCATCCCAGCAAGGCCCACCTTAGCAGACAAGTGGGAGTTCCTCAGCTCCAGGGGGGTGCAGCAAGCAAGCTCTACCACCAGGGTGCCAGGCATGCCTTTGCAACAACAGGGGAGTTGGCAGACACAAGAGCAGACAATGGCTGAGACCACCCACAGAGCACAGTCCAAGGGGAAGAGGAGACTTCCAGCAGCCAGGCCACCCCTCCCCAACACCTCATGCTGTGACCCCTGGGGAAACTCAGAAAGACTTCACTGGGCTTTGATCCTTGACACACACCCACCAGATGCAGCTCAGCACCAGGTGAACTGCAGCAGTTTATGGCTTCTAGCTGACAAAACCAGAGGGCACAGCACACAAAGCCAGTTACCAGGCCCCTAGGTCCCAAAAAAATAAGTTAGAGATAGAGCCCCTTGGGCCCAAGAAGCATAAATCCACTTAAAAAGCGAGGAAAAAGACAACAACCATGAAGAATAAATCCAGAAAAACAAATTCCATTGATTCTTACTATGGAGACAAGGAATAGCAAAAGACCAATTCAGAAGAGGACAGCATTGACAGTATACCCACATCTGAAACCTCAAAAGGGAATATGAAGTGGTCTCAAGCTCAAAAAGCATTCCTGGAAGTGGTCAAGGAGGATTTTAAAAGCCAATTACAGTGGCAAAAGAAAAAAATGGAAAAAAATCACTGATGAGAACAAATCTTTAAAAAGTAAAATTGGAGAAATGGTTAGGGAGGTTCAGAATCTAATTGGAGAAAATGACTCCTTGAAAAGTAAAATTAAACAAATGGAAAAGGAGGTACAAAAGCTAAATGAAGAAAACAATTTATTAAAAATTTAGAATGGGGCAACTAGAAGCTAATGACTGTGAGGCACCAAGAATCAGTCAAACAAAATCTAAATAATGAAAAAATAGAAGAAAACATAAAATATCTCATTGGAAAAACAAATGACCTGGAAAATAGATCCAGGAGAGAAAAATCTAAGAATTATTGGTCTCCCAGAAAGCCATGATGGAAAAAAAAGAGCCTGCACACTATCTTCCAAGAAATCATCAAGGAAAACTTCCCCTAAGTCCTGGAAACAGAGGGTAAAATATTCATTGAAAGAGATCTCAAATTGAAAATGCCAAGGAATATTGTAGCCTAATTCCAGAATTATCAGGTCAAAGAGAAAATACTGCAAGAAGCTAGAAAGAAAAAATTCAAATATTGCAGAACCAAAATCAAGATCACACAGGACCTTGCAGCTTCTACATTAAAAGATTGGAGGGATTGGAATATGATATTCTGAAAGGCAAAGGAGCTTGGATTACAACCAAGAAGCAACTACCCAGCAAAACTGAGCATAATCTTTCAGGCAAGGAGATGAATATTCAATGAAATAAAGGAATTCCAGACTTTTCTGCTGAAGAGGCCAGACCTCAATGGAAAATTTGATCTTCAAATACAAAACTCAAGGGAGACATAAAAAGGTAAACGGTGGGAAAAAAAACTTGTTATTCAATAAGGGCAAATTGATTACATCCATAAATAGGATTATATTGTTTTATATTTTTTATATATGTGTTAACTTTGAGAATGGTATAGTTATTATGACAATTAAAAGGGGTGTTCATAGACAGAGGATGTGAGTATAAATTAACTGATATGATGATAAAAAATTAATGGGTGCAATGGGATTATTCTGGGAGAATAGTTAAGGAGGTAATAGAAAAGGGTAAATTACATCACATGAAGATGCACAAAAACATATTGTGATAGAGTGAAAGAAGAGAGGGAGAAGAGCAATATTTGAGCTATACTCTCATTGGATTTGGTTCAAGGAGGGAGTAACATACTCTGATAAGTAGAGAAATCAAACTTGTCCTACAGGCAAAAGGAGAGGAAAGGGTAAAGAAGGGGAGTGGTTAGAAGAGAGGGAAGAAGTAGTAAGGGAAAAGGGTAAGATAAAGAAGGGGGTTGATAGGGAAAATTGAGGGAGGCGGTGGTCAAAAGCAAAACTCTTTTAAGGAGGGGAAGGGAAAAGGGAGAAATAAAAGCAAAACTTGGGAGGAAATAGGATGGAGAGAAAGACACAGATTGTAAACATAACTGTAAATGTGAATGAGATGAACTCTCCCATAAAACGGAGGCAGAAAGCAGAATGGATTAAAAACCATAATCCTACAATATGTTGTTTACAAGAAACACATTTGAAATGGGGGGATACACACAGAGTAAAGGTAAAAGGCTGGAGTAGAATATATTATGTTTCAAAGGAAGTAAAAAAAAAAAGCAAGGGTAGGAATCCAAATCTCAGACAAAGCAAAAGCAAAGACAGATCTAGTTAAAAGATATTAGGAAGGACACTATATCCTGCTAAAAAGCACCATAGAAAATGAAGTAATATCATTACTTAACATCTATGCACCAAGTGTTACAGCATTCAAATTCTTACAAGAGAAGTTAAGGGAGTTACAGGAAGAAATAGACAGCAAAACTATACTAGTGGGGGATCTCAACCTCCCCCATTCTGAACTTGATAAATCCAACCTCAAAATAAACAAGAAAGAAGTTAAGGAGGTAAATAGAATTTTGGAAAAGTTAGATATGATAGACATCTGGAAAAAACTGAATGAGGATAGAAAGGAATATATCTTTTTCTCAGTGGTACATGGCACATACACAAAAATTGACCATGTACCAGGGCATAAAAACCTCACAGTCCAGTGCAGAAAGGCAGAAATAGTCAATGCATCCTTTTCAGATCATGATGCAATAAAAATTATTTGTTGTAAAGGGCTATGGACAGGTAAACTAAAAACTAATTGGAAATTAAATGATCTAATCCTAAAGAATGAGTGGGTTAAACAACAAATCATAGAAACAATTAATAACTTCATTCAGGAGAATGACAATAATAAGACAACATACCAAAACTTATGGGATGCAGCAAAAGCAGACATTAAGGGAAGTTTTATATCTATGGGTGCTTACATGAATATAGCAAAGAAGAAAATAAATAAATTGGGTATGCAACTGAAAAAGCTAGAAAAAGAACAAATTGAAAATCCCCAATAAGTGCAAAATTATAAATACTGAAAACCAAAGGAGAGATTAATAAAATTGAAATCCAGAAACCTATCAAACTAATAAATAAAAGAGCTACTTTTATGAAAAATCAATAAAATTTATAAACTTTTGGTAAATTGGATTAAAAAAAGAAATAAGAAAACCAAATTATCAGTATCAAAAATAAAAAGGGTGAATTCACCTCCAATGAAGAAGAAATTAAAACAATAATTAGGAAATACTTTCCCTATTGTATGCTCATAAATTTGATAATCTTTTTATTATTATTATTATTATT
>CM053622.1:213484640-213496439 GCA_028646595.1 Phalanger gymnotis | reverse complement strand
AGGTAAGCCCTGCCTCCGCAGCTTCTGGCTTCCACACCTTCCGCCACTGCCACCGCCACTGAAGTTGTCTCCCGGCTCACCCCTCCTCGCAGCCAGCCGAGCTTCCGCGTTCTCAAGCCCCGCCTCAATGGCCAGAGACCATTGGTTCCCGAGCTGGCCCCTCCTAAGTCACCAATCCACACCCACACAGGTTTCACACCTGACAGGGCCCTGGGCCTGTGCTTAGCACTTAACAGCTGAAAGTACTTCCACTCAAAAGAAACAAAAGCCATGCTAATGAGACAATTTTGCTTAACAACACACACTGTCACTCCCCATCATGTCTATCTGACAAAATACCTCCTTTTCTTTAAGGTCCAACTCACTTACTGCTTGCTCCATAAAGTCTTCCTTTGTGCCCCAGTGAAAGGGCTTTATCCCTCCCCAAATTTCTCAAGGCAGTTTCCCTGATACTTTCTTTTTATGATTATTTCAGTCACATATATCACACTGCAGTGGAATTCTCTTGGCCAACCCAAGAAGAGTTATTGTTTTCTATTCATTCCATCCATAATTGCCAATTCATGGGTATTCTCTTGTATATGAGCTAGGAAAAGATTTTTTTCTATTTATGTTTAGGTTTATGGGATAAAAGAGACAACAAAAGCCATGAGAAGCTATGACTTAGAATGAGCTATAGACAAATAAAATGAATGCTAAACAGGAACAGTATAGGAACACAAAATATTGGAGAGTCATGAAGTACTGGTCACTCAGTCCAGGTATAGCTACATGAACCAAGGTCAGAGTAAGGTGGAGACAGTAGAGTCACGAACCCTAACCTTCCAACTTTCTGGACCCCTTACTAAGTGCAGTAGTTCAGATCACATAAACTATACAAGACTTTGGGGAACATATTAGAGTAAAAGGGGGCTGGAACCCTCTTGAGTCTCCCTGGGTTCTCTAGGTATGTGCTTTTTATCATGTTAATGACAAAAAATTTTAAAATTGATAATAACAAAAGAGACCTAGGCAACACTATCTTACAAATACATGCAGAGTCCCGACCAATTGGGTCAATAATAAAAAGCTTCTTATATGATAAAGGGATAAACTTATAGTTCCTTATTACTGGAAGTCCTTTTCTCCTTTTATATAGTCCTTTTGAAATTCTTTTAGGTATAGCTTTTTACTGGCCTCCTTACAAAGCCCCGAGGCTATCATTTCTCATTTGTCTAGTTGGCTCCTGATGTAGACAATACCATCAACCACTATTGTTCTAGGGATACTGTTAAAGATGCTAACAGGAAGTACAGGCCTTCTAAACTTTCAACGTGTACAAGGTAATACTCTATTCAAGGGTGGGAGGAAGGAGATAGATTTTCTCCTCATTGCCTGTCCCATGAAATTCTTTCTCAGGGGTTTGACTGATACTCTTCTATCAGTAGGCAGGCCTGCTATTGGAATACTAGATTCCGATTTAACTTAATGTCTTCATGTAGGACTCCATATAGGCCTATGACTCATTCTTTTCAGCTATATCTAATATACTTCCTGGTAATGCTATCTCACTTCATCTGAAGCTCAAAGCATTTCACAGCTTTCAAATTGATTAAAGACTTTTTTTTCACATCCAACTTTTTGCCTTTTCTTACATGATTAATTCAATAAAGGTGTCTAGAAATTGCTTGCATCTATTTCATAACTCTGATTGATTCAATGCTGAAATCTGCATCTTCTGTATTCTATTGAAAAGTGTTCTACTGTATTCTACCACCACCACCACCACATATAGGAATTTTAAATAGAAGAATGATTTGAACCCAGGTACTCTGACTCCAAATCTAACACCTTTTCTTGTATATAACATCTCAGGCTGCATTTATTATGCACAACTGGTTTCACTGTTGATTGAATGTGCATTGATTTGTTATACCTATAGAAATTCTCAGAATTATCATGTGACTGCTGGAAATGTAAATCTGCAGAAGCAATACCATTTGGAATGAAGCTTTAATTTGCTGAGGAGCAATGATCTTATCTGTCGCTTCCACTTGACTACTTTTCTCCAAGTTTAAAATTGCCTACGGTACTGAATGCAAGTACTTCTCAAGCTCTTCAAATTTCTGAATCACTTAGAGCTGCTAATCCAAGTATTTGATGCTTAATGTAGCTTGGGAACAACAATTGTTCTCTCCTATGCCTTTATAACATCCTTTGTGAGTGAGGGGAAAGGAGGGCAGGGGAAAGAACTTTATATTGGCAATAAGAATTTCATAGAAAAAAATAAGAAGCCTTTAATTGCTTATAGCTCCTTTAAAATACATCTACCAAGTGAAATATTTTTAAAATACAAAAATATTTCTAACCACTCTACACCTTTTTGAAATTAAGGTTCCCCAACAGTGGACAACCATTGTCCTCATCCTTCAACAGTGTAAGATGTGACAACAACAAAAAAAACCGATTCTTTTTCAAAGAAGACTCCTCAATGCTGGTTCCTTTCTTCTCTTTATTATCTCCAATTTATCTAGCATATATCTTGTTTATAAATAATTGTTCACATGCTGTCTCCCCAATTAGACAATGATTTTACTGAAAACAGAAATTTTTGCTTTCGTTTTTATCCCTAGCACTAAGCATATAATAGATGCTTTAAAAATGTTTGTTGCCCGACTAATTAACATGATTGGAAGCACCCAGCTCTCTGTAAGTTATAAAACTGCATGCCTTTGTGTCAGCTATACCTTCTCAAGTCTCCAGAGACAGTGTTTTGCTTCATTTTGGTGGGGTGCAAATATGCTAACAAAAAAGCTCACATTTTGAGGGATGTTCCTGACTTCGACAAAAAGCAATATACTTTAAAAATAGTTAGCAAAAGGGATAGCTTTTTGTCATACCATACATCCCCATTTGATTCAGAAAATGGAGCTGGCTATTGGTTCAAAGTCCACCAATCTTGTTGCACCACCTTGCTCAGCATCCGGACAAGGAGGAAAGTCACTTTTTCCTTTTTAGCTCAGGCATTTTAGAATGACCCGTATATACTCATGAAAATTGACACATAGGCAGAGAATAGAGCTAAATCTGTGGGAATAAAGGCTTTCTTCTGTGAAAGTTTGATTTTTAAAGAACTTTTTCTTTCATTTATAAATGAAATTTATTTGATGCTTTGACAGAACTACTATACCTTCCATGGATACTGCACTACATTATTTCTCACTAAAATTAGTGCAACATTATCAATTCAAGTAGGATTGAGAGCATTAAATATTAATAAGGTTACCACTCATCTCAATTTTCAAAAGAACAGCCTATATATAGGGCATGAAGACATTCCTAAAATATCTCTGGGACACAGAGAAGGAGCATTGGCTCACAGACAGCTGCTGCAATGACTTAGTTGAGGAAGTCAAACTCTACCAGGGAGTATGCCTAACAGGCAAAGAAAATAAAGTAAAAGAGTTTTACTTCTAAGAAGGAAATAAGTTGATTGGAAAAGCATGGGGGTGGCTACTAGGATATGAGTAGAATCTATTTTAAAGGTTTCTTCAGTCTAAAGTTTTTCTTCTAGGGATGGTTCATTTTATATTGTGTTTTTAAATGGGATACTACACATTCATTCATTCGACAAATATAGAGTGTTCCAAAAGTCTTAATGTAGTTTTAAGCCTTAAGATCTTAAAACTACACTAAATTTTTTTTTTGGAATATCCTGTATTTCTTAAATGGCTATTCTTCAAAATGTATCTTTATGAAAATTCTCAATGTTGCATAATAGTATAGGCCAGTATTTTTGTAATGTGGAGAAAATTATGTTTTCAAAAAGAATTAGGTTATAACACATTTATTACCATTAGTTTTTTAACTACAGTCATTTTAAACACATAAATTATACAATTGATGAGAATCTGAATTAAAGTATAGCCTACTAACAGAACCCAGTGTTAACTCAGTTTCATATCATTTCTGTTCAGTGAAATTTGATGTTAGTTTTTGTCCATTTCACCAAAAATCATTTTTGAATTATGGTCATTCTCCAGGGCAAAAGTGGGTATCTCCGTGTTATTTAGATTTTATTTTATCTGGTAGCTTTCAGAGAGAAAAACCAATAAGATGGAGAGTAATTTAGTTTCTAATTCCACAAATTCTTTAGTTCAATAACCTTTAAATATATTTATTATAGAGCTGCTTTGTTATCCTCTCATTACAGATCCCCACCCCCATGCAAGATAACACCCTAGCATCAACATTACAAGCAGCATTTTATTGGATCCTTTTCTCCATTGTCATAGCAATGTAGCAGTTACATACTCTGCTGGGCTTAGTGAAGGGTTAGGTTGCCCTACATTTGCATGATGATTCCTCTCCATCCCAGACAACACTAGATGAAGAGGATAGCTACACGCTTGCCAGCACAGCTCTGTAACTACTGTGATATCCTCTTTGGCATAATAGAGTTTGAAGCCAAAGCAAGAGTAAGCAAAACAAGACAGTGATTAGTGTAAAGGAAAGGTCTGAGCTCGAACAAAGAACTCATCACGCATCACACTCAATGAGAACAATTCTCTACACTTTACAGCCAAAATACATGGGAATGACAAAGTATCACTGCTGCTCTCCCAATCTGTCAGATGAGTCACTACTGTGGATTTGCGGATTGCTCATTCACCTCTGCTGTCCCCAATATGGGAGGCTGTTTTGTCCACAGGGCCTTGGAAAACTACCAAATTGTGGGTTTAGTGAATTCACCTTAATTTCAAGTCCCCAGGAGCCCTGCAACTAAGGAATTATGAAGATTACTCAAAGATGAAGATATTTTATATCCATAGGTTAGAAAAAAAACTGATTATAACCAGGGGTATACTGGAACCGGTTTGAACTAGCTCAAGAGAGCCAATTGTTAAATTTTCACTGGGAGTATTCACACCTAGGAAATTTGCAAAAGCTACAAATCAAGGCTTAGTTTGAATATGCTTTGAGAATTGGTGAGCCAGGGAAAGAAAAGGGCACCGATGCTATAAAACTTAAGAGTCAGAATCCTGAAAAGAGTTCTCTATACCCTTCTACTGCTGCTGTTGTTCCTGTCATCATTCTCTTTCTCTCCAACTCTCTTCCCTCACATTCCTTTGCAGAGAGATGTAAAAACTGACACAGGAGTGGAAAATTCCACCTCCTAATTCTGATCCTGAGATAGCTTCCTCTCTTCCTGTGCTGGGAAAGAATACAAATTTCATGTTCTCTAGTTCCTTAGTCCCAGTCACAATTTAACTAATCCAAACCTTGCCAGAAGGACATTTACAGGAAGCAGTAGCTCCTGAGAGTCCCATTCAATTTGTGGTTACCTCACCCATTTTAAGCTAGTAGCCAATAATAGACAATCATGGTACTGGGTCTCAGGATTAATATTATGCCTGGGTCTTTTGATTTTCTGGAAAATTAATCACTAATTAATTTTTTCTTTATCTTTACAGGGGAGAAACACAAATAAAAACTACTATGAGGTTTCTTCTCAAACCCTGCATATTGGCAAAGATGACAAAAGGCAGAAATAGTCAGGGCTGAGTGGACTATCAGATGACAGCCCACTGCAGAACTGTTATTAGATCTGTGAACAAGATCAACCATTTTTTTTAAAATGGAATTATGTAACAAAAGTCACTCAACTTTTCATATTCTTTGAACCAAAAAAATCATGTTGTGGCAAATTTATCTCAAGGAGGAGAGAGAGAGAGAGAGAGAAAGAAGAGACAGAGAGAGAGAGAGAGAGAGAGAGAGAGAGAGAGAGAGAGAGAGAGGAGGGAGGAAGGAATAATAATCAATATTTACATAACAAGTACTATGTGGTATCAGACCCTGTACTAAGCACTTTACAATGATTATTTTATTTCATCCTCACAGCAACCTTGGGAGTAAGTTGCTATTATCCTCATTTTGCAGATGAAGAAATTGAAACAAAGACAGCTTAAATGACTTGTCTTGCCTAGGATCACACAGCTTAATTGTCTGAGGCTGAATTTGAACTGAGGATTTCCTGACTCCTGGCCTATAGCTACTGGTGTGGGGAGGGTGAAGAAGACAGAGAGAGAGAGAGAGAGAGAGAGAGAGAGAGAGAGAGAGAGAGAGAGAGAAACAGAGACAGAGTAAGAGACAGAGAGACAAAGAGTCAGAGACACAGGGACACACAGAGAGAAAGACAGAGGCAGACAAAGTATTAAAGCACCGACTATGTGCCAGTATACTCTGGGAATACAAATCTAAGCAAAAAGCCAGACTGCTTCTTCCCTCAAAATTTTATTCTAATGAATAAAAAGGAGCTAAAAAGGTTGAGAGGGGAAGTAAGAGGTATTCACTCATGGCAAGTTCCAGAAAGAGTCCAATGAGTCATTGACTGACAAGGTTTGGAGTAAGCTCTTCTGGCTTGTTCCAGGTTGTTCAACATCTAGACAGGAGGGAAAATCACTCTTCTCTTAGTATTTTAAGCACATATGATGGTCTACATATTCTCATGATAACTAGCATGTGGACTGAGAATAGAGCTAAATCTGTAAGATGAGGGCTTTGCTTTTGAGAATGTCTACTTTCGATCTTGAGAAAAGACTATAAAAAGAGATCCACAGCAGTTATGCACATATTGTGAGTTCCTCCAATTAGATTGTGTGCTCCTTGAAGGCAAGAACTGTATTATGCCTTTTGTTTGCATCCACAGTACTTAGTACAATTTCTGACTCTTCAGATTGTTGAAGGAAAAGACTCTTGAAAGATATGAGTAGATGTTTAATAAATGTTCATTGATTGATTAAATGATACTATAAATTTACAGTCTCAACCAATAAACTTTTATTAAGCACTTACTATGTGCCAGTCAGATAGGTATACAAATATATGCTTATATGTAAGTTTGCAATATAAATACAAATATATGCATAGATATATACAAATTACATGAAATATATGCATGTATTATATGTCTGTTGTCTTCCTTGATAGAATACATGTGTATATACATACAAACATATATACATATATACACATACACACATACATATACATACATACATATGCATGGGCAGTTAGGTAGCATGGTGGATAGAGCACTGGCCCTGGAGTCAGGAGGACCTGAGTTCAAATCAGGCCTCAGACACTTGACACTTACTAGCTGTGCAACCCTGGGCAAGTCAATTAACCCCCTTTGCTTCCCCTCCCCCCACAAAAAAATTCACTTCTTAAAGAGGCCTATTCACTGAATGGACATTACCTCACTCAAAGTGAGAACCTGAAAAGGCCTCAGCCTGAAAGGGTCAGGGTCTCCCATTGCATCCTGGGCCATCTCCAGTCATCCTGGTAAATATCAGGCTGCTGGACCCAGATAACTCTGGAGGAGAAAGTGAGGCTGGTGACCTTGCACAGTCTTCCCTCACCCAAATCAAAAGTCAACCACAAGTCATGTCATCATTTCCCCGATGTCATAGCCCTTTTCAAGAATGAAGGACAAGAACACACACACACACACATATATATGTGCATATATGTGCAGATATATATATATATATACATATATAGGTGCGTGTATATATATGTGTGTATATATATACATACATATACACGCATAAACACACAATATAAACACACACACACACATATATATATTCCTTGTGAGTGGGAATTGTTTGTTTGCTTTTAATCTGGGTCCCCAGAGCCTTCCAGAGTACCCAGAATGTAGAAGAGGCTTAGTAAATCTTTATTTTATGATTAATTCGCTGAAGTGAAATTTTTAAAAAGATTTCAGACATGAATTTTCAAGATATCTGAAAGCACTGAAAATACTAAATGATTAGGAAAAATCATAGATTGTATTCTTACCCCAAAAGGGCAATGGAAAAGACAACAATAACTATCACCCCAAAGGATCACTTTCTCTTTAGGTATTCTTGATGGAAATTTAAAAATTAGAAGCTTCAAAATCCCATTTGATCTTTGTACTAATAGAATGTTCTGTTGGGGTGCTATTACCTGTTTCTGGATGTTCTACTCAGCACCTTTGTCTCCAACAACTGATTGACCCCTGGTTCCTCATAACTGTTCTGAGCAGAAACCACTTGATCAAGGCCGCTACCAACTTTTCAAATAAGGCCTGTTTGTCAGAGATTCTTCAGCCTAGACTATGACAGGTCATGCCCACTACCCCAGAAGTAGACAAGGCCAGAAGGAACAATGCAGTTACCTGTATTTTTTTTCATTTTAAACTTACCAAAATCACTTCATTTTTTTTCTCTTTAACTGCAGATATTTTATGATTCTCTCAAGGCAAACTTATATGGTACAATCATATCTCTGAAATGTTCAGATAAAAATTTCAACACTTCAAAAGTTTGAAATCCAGAGATTAAAATGAACCCGAACATATAATGAAGGGAACACTTATAAAACTTCCTTTTGAATTATAGAATCTTAAAATTGGAAGGAACTTCCAGGCTCACTTGAAAACCTCTCACAATGTTTTACCAACTATCCCCCAAGGCAAATCCATTACACTTTTGGAAAACTATAATTAAATTTTCCTTACATCCAGCCAAAATCTCTTTTCAACTTCATCCTGGTTCTGTCATATGGGGTCAAATAGAACAAATCTAATCCTACCTGCGATTGTGAGTCCTTTGCTATTTAAAGACATCTTTGAGATCCCAAATACATCATCTCTGTTCTAGGCTGTGTTGGTAATCAAAATGGCCTTTGTTTTCTTTGAATAACTCAGTGTATTTCATTAAGCCTTATTAGGTGCTAAGGCCCAAAGCCCTATTAAGTGTGGAACCTATGTGGGTGTGGATTGATGACTGAGGTGGGGCCCAAGGTGGGGTTGGCTAAGGGGAGGTGTTAACTCCAGAGACATGCCCTATTAGGTGTTAACTTAATCTATGTGGATGTGAACCTCCCAGGGTCCTAAGGGGAGGGGCCAGCTCAAGAACCAATAAGCTCTGGTCATTCAGACAATGCTTGATGAGTCAAAAACTCTGTAAGAGGAGAGAAGACAGCTTGAAGATTGAGTTTTTCTGTTGGAGCCAGAGACAGCTACAGCCAAAGCTGAAGACAAAGCAAAGCCGAAGCAGAGCCGACCCAACCCGGAAGCAGAGCCGACCCAACCCGGAAGCAGAGCTGACTCAACCTGTGTATGGACCAAGGAGTGCTGAGCAAGGACTTGAGGCCAGTGAGTAATCTTCTTACCAGGGAGGGGAAGCATGAATATGATTTGGTTTAATGCATCATGTTTTTCTGTGGCCTCCTGGTTATTCTTGTGAGCCAGACTTATTGGGCCTGGAAGCTTTTGATCAAAATATCAAAATGGGGAGGCTGGTTAGTGGGTCTGTTACTTCAGAGCCTGAATAAATGCTTTAATTCTTCTGCCTTCTACTTAGAGAATTCCTTATATCCTGCAGTTCCAAACCATTCAGATATATATAATTCTCTTTGAAATTATAAATTCTTCCTTCATAATACATAGGTTAAACACATATGGTATAGTGTCCACTGCTCTCAATATCCAGGTCCTTATACACCTATATGAGGCAGGTAGGTGGCACAGTGGATAAAAAACTGGGCTTGGACTCAGGAAGACCTGGGTTGAAATTTAGCCTCAGACACTTACTAGTTATGTGACCTTACTTTACCTGTTTGCCTCAATTTCCTCATCTGTAAAATGCACTGAAGAAGGAAATTCCAAACCATTCCAGTATCTTTGCCAAGAAAAGCCCTAAAGGAGCATGAAGAGCCAGGCAAGACTGACAAAGACTAAACAACCAAATAAATTGCATCTATATATCTTTGTCAAACTTCCTAAAATATAGAACCTAGGCCTGATGCAATATCCCAGAAGTTCAAGGCAAAATTCAATGCCTTGTTCCCTTTGTTCTAGACTCTGCCTTTTCTATGCAATCTAACATCAGTTTAGCTGCTTCGGCTTCCATGTCATATCTTTGAATATTGAATTTTCAGTTTATTAAAATACCAACATTTTAATATTTTTAAAAATTTAGATGAATACAAGAACTTAAATACATAAGAAAAGAAAAAGAATTATAAACCTAAATATAAGAAAAGAAAAAAGCATGTCATAAGCACAGCAGAACATAGAAGATGATTCAAAATATATAGCAATAACTTATCATTTCAAGAAAGCCTATATATTAAATACTGTGTGTTAAGTTGAAAGCTGTCAACCTTTTCTTTGCTTCCTTGTAGGTTTTCTTCCATTCTCTGTGGAATACTTTTTATTTTGTTCTTCTTCCCCCCCTCCCTCCCTGCAACCCACCACTCCAAGGTTAGAATTGAGTATGAATATATTTATATATGGGTATTAAGATATACATACATAGACACATACATACATACATACATACATACATAAACATATACTTTCCCTAAGGGACTCTACTCCTAACCTTGTTTTTCTGTTTGTGCATATCTCTTCTTTCCTACCTATCCTAACTCCTCTACTTTACTTTTCCCTGCTACCTTGACCTATTATTTCACTTACCCCGACTCTAGCAATCCCTCCCCTATCCTTCCAATCCCAAAATCTAAACTCCCTTCCATACCCCCTTTGAACCTATTCCCTCACTCTTCCCTCTAAAGATTCCTTCTTTGTCCTCTCCCCCCTCCCTATCCCCTTAGAGTTTTATTTCGTTTTTTAAATTTAGAAGACTTTTATACTCCTCTAAATGTTTGATGTATTTTCCTCTTAAACCTATTCCTGATGAAAGTAGGTTTCCAGAACCAACACCACCCCTTCTAATTCCTCTGTATCGTTTCTTCCTCTTGTAATTCATTTGTATAAGATCATTACTCTTTTAGCTATTCTTCAACAGTTTTACTTTTTGAAGTCATAACATACTCAGTTCTACTCCAATATTTCTTTTTTTTCTTTTTTTTTAAATTTATTTAATATATTTAGTTTTCAGCATTGATTTTCACAAGAGTTTGAATTACAAATTTTCTCCCCATTTCTACCCTCCCGCCCACTCGAAGATGGCATATATTCTGGTTTCCCTGTTCCCCAGTCAGCCCTCCCTTCTGTCACCCCATTCCCCTCCCATCCCGTTTTCCCTTACTTTCTTGTAGGGCAAGATAAATTTCTATGCCCCATTGCCTGTGTTTCTTATTTCCTAGTTGCATGCAAAAACTTTTTTTTGTTTTTGAACATCTATTTTTAAAACCTTGAGTTCCAAATTCTCTCTCCTCTTCCCTCCCTACCCAGCCTCCTTAAGAAGGCAAACAATTCAACATAGGCCACATGCACATCATTATGTAAAACCCTTCCACAGTATTCATGTTGTGAAAGACTAACTATATTTTGCTCTTTCCTAACCTATCCCCCTTTATTGAATTTTCTCCCTTCGCTCTGTCCCTTTTTGAAAGTGTTTGTTTTTGATTACTTCCTCCCCCGTCTACCCTCCCTTCTATTGTCCCCCCTTTTTTATCTTCTTTCCTGTGGGGTAAGATACCCAATTGAGTGTGTATGATATTCCCTCCTCAGGTCAAATCTGATGAGAGCAAGATTCACTCATTCCCCCTCACCTGCCTTCTCTTCTCTTCCTACGAAACTGCTTTTTCTTGCCACTTTTATGCGAGATAATTTACTCCAATCTATCTCTCCTTTCTCCTTTTCTCAATATATTCTTCTCTCATCCCTTAATTTGATTTTATTTTTTTTAGATATCATCCCTTCATATTCAGCTCATCCAATGCTCTCTCTCTATATATATATGTATATGTATACATACATATATACACATACATACACACACATTATATATATATATATAT
>CM053622.1:213450048-213484140 GCA_028646595.1 Phalanger gymnotis | reverse complement strand
GGTCTGGTAGGTCCGGTCTGTTCGCGCCGTGCGCGCTGGGCTCAGCTCCGCTCCCCTTGGCTGGGGGCTGGGAGGTCCATGTGGGACAGACCTTACCCAGAGACCATCCAGGCTGTCCTGGGTTGGGGCCCTGCTTCCCTCTGCCACTTTGTGGGTTCTGCAGCTCTAGAATTGGTTCAGAGCCATTGTTTTATAGGTTTTTGTAGGAACTTGGTGGGGAGCTCACGCCAGTCACTGCTTCCCAGCCGCCATCTTGGCTCCACCCCCACAAGTTTTATTATTAATAATAATAACAATGATAACTATCATTTATATGGCACTGATTATGTTTCAAGTACTGTGCTAAGCATTGACAAATGTTTTATTTGATCCATGCTCAGCTTGAAGCAGGAAGAGAGAGAGGATGGAGAAAGAAAGAGGGAGGGAGGAAGAGAGGGAGGGAGAGAAAAAGGGAGAGAGAGAGGGAGAGAGAGAGAGAGAGAGAGAGAGAGAGAGAGAGAGAGAGAGAGAAAGAATTCACTTTATCTGACCTCAAATCTACTTGCCGCTACTATGGCAGTGTAAGACCAATACCACCAGCACACAGGAGGACTGCTAGCACAGGTTCTTTGATCTGCTTTTCTAAGGAAAGCAATTTTAAGGGGCTTACAATCTCACTTTAATTAAACATACATATATCATTCACTTAGTTCAGGGGGAAAAGTCAGCACCCTGAACTTCAGAGGAAATGCAAAGAGAAATTACAAACAAGAATTATGAGCAGAGAAAAGAACAGAAACCAACAGACAGTCTTCTATCTGTCTGACCAAATCACAATACATAGTGACCAGAGAGAGAAGCACCAAGCGTGGCTCTTAACAGCTACCCAGAGTTGTGTTAGGCCAAACCATGCAATCATTCTTTCAATTAGTGAAACCCCCAAAACACCTCAGATCATATATACAATTCTCAGGGCCCTGGGGCTTAGAACCTACTTAGCAAAAGTGTGTGAGGCTCAGGGGCCTGGGGCTTTCTTGTTTCTTAAGCAGATCATCAAAGACTCCCAACTGAAACAAAAGCAAGACTCTCAAAGGCACTTGATTACCTCAATGCTAAGAAGCATTCCAGAACAAGACAACAAAAAGTCCTGCTTTCCTTGCCATTACATTTGAATGGCAAGACTCTTCAAAGTTACTTGACTGCTTAAGTTCTGAGACCACTCCTAAAGAAAAAACAAAGGCAAAAAAAGGGTTCACCTGCTTGCCATCACACCCCCTCAAACTAATCTCCCTCCTCTTTCTACTTCCAGGATTCTATTCTTGCTTCTATACATTGGATATTTCCTTAAAATGAATATACAATCATTCTACAACCAACAGAAATGAAGCTTAACCTACCAACTAATTTTTAAAATACTCAGCCTTCTAATAACACCTCCACTTTAACCTTGAGAAAAGGTAGTCAAGTGTCTCATTGTGGAATGGAGATTACCTTGGGTTCTAGGAGAATATTCCATCATAATGCTAGTTCTGGTGGTTCTTATTGAGCTGGTAAGTTTTCAGATACATGACCCATGATGGACTGCATGTCCATCCACCTAGTACCAACTACCCTTTTATACACTCATCGCCAGGCTAGACATAGATAATAAAGTTTTTATCTACAGTAACTCTCAAGACCTGCTACTAAGTGACTGAGGATTTGTTACCCATGTTTTTGGAGAAACTACCAATGAAATAACAGCAATTTACCTTTATATGGGATTTTAAAGTTTTAACAAGTTTTACTTCATTTGAATCTCAAAACAATTATCTGTAGTTGAGTCATTTCAGTCCTATTCAAATTTCTGTATGTCCATTGGGGTTTTCGTGGTAAAGATACTTCAGCTCATTTTATAGATAAGGAATTGAGAAAAACAGGATCAAATGACTTGCCCAAGGTCAGACAACTAGTAATCTAAGGCCCACCTGACTCCAGGGCTGGCATTTTATCCACTGCACCATTTAACTACTCTAACACAACTACCATTGGTATTACTTATCCCATATTATACATGAAAAGAGAAAAAAAATTGAGAGGTTAACCTTAGAGGGGTTGAGTGACTTGTTCAAGGTCACAAAATTAGTAAGTGAAAGAGAGGATCAGAATTTAGGTTTTCTGTACACCAAATACAAGACTCTATCTATAATATCATTATGTCATTGATGAATTGAAGTATGAGAATATCTCTTTCTAGTTACAAATCCAAGCTTAAGAAAGAATATGAAATTGAAATATAGCATTCCAAAAGATGACTTATTAGTATAAAATCCCTGTTTTTGTCTCAAAAGGGGATAAAGCTTCAAAATTGATTTCTGGTTAAATCTAGAGCTATTGGTCCATGAGCTCCCTTTTGGTCTTCCCAATCATGTGCCTTCTTTATAGCAAAAAAGTGGCTCAGAATGTAATAAAAAAAATCAGCTTATTTTTATGTAGGGAGGAGATTCATTATAATAGTGTGTGTAGAAAATAAATTTTAAAAGAGTGGGAAAGTCATTAGGATAAAGTGATGGCAGTTCATCATACAAAAATGGGGCAGAGGAGAAAATGGAAGAGGAACAGGGAAAAATTCATTAGGTTCCAACAGCAGCAACAGAAAGAAAAATCATAAAATTTTGTCCTTAATTCATTCAATAGGCCAAATAAAGCTCTCATTCATCAGAATTAAATTTACTTCAGGGTATCTACACCCCTAACTTGAAATCAGATGGACATTGGTGCAGGCATGCATCTACATCCCTGGACCTCACTCCTCTCCCAGGGGCTCAAAAGCTCCTAGGCTTCTGCATATCTCAAATGACTACATACTACAATCCTTTGCCCCCATTCCTTCCAAACTGAAATTTCCTATCAGTCCTCTTACCAATAGAGCGCTACAAGTATTGTCAAATAGAATCATAAAACCTCAAAGGTATAAAGAACTCTAGAACCCAACTAGTCCAATTCATACCTGACTATGAACCCCTTTTCAATATTCCCATATGTGACCATCCAGCCTTGATTTAAAGAACTTTAAAAAGGGACAGATACACTGAAGATTAGTAAAAATCCAAGGGATGTGATTTCTCTCTGCAATTTCATATTTTTATCATTTTGTATAAATATGTGATATATGTAAATAAAATATTTTTGTATTTCATGGACAGGTAGATAAATAGATAGAGCATGCAGGTCAACTCATTGACCTGAGAAAATCTTTCCTTTCCCACTCACTGCTCCATTATTCAGTCATTGGCTTTTAACCTTTCCATTCTTTTATCTTTCTCCATCTGTACCGTATTGCAAATGTCATATCTGTTTCCCACAGAAATTAATATATAATTTTTAGAGTAACCTGATCAATGGGAAAATACATATATATATATATATATATATATATATATATATATATATATATATATATTTCCTCTAGAGTTGTTATCCCAGCTGGACATATTTTTTTTCTTTTTGGTCTTGACACATCATCACCATCTGCATGAAAAGTTCACATCCTGGGGAAGGAAATGCTCAATTAAACGTAATACTGTCTAGTTCCTCTACATATGGGTTACAAATTCAAATACACAAAGTCAATAAGCACAGATGTTACCTTACCTAGGAAGCATTTTCCATACATTACTGATGACTTAACTAATCTATCTGGTATTACAGGATACTTCATTTATATTTTGTTCTGTTGTCTATTTTAAGTTTAGTTGGATTCCATTTATTTGGAACCATGAAAGGTCATTAAGTCATTCAGAATTAAAAGAGAAATTATCTCTTAAATTACAAACTATCATTGTATATGTATATTTGCATAGACATAAAGAAATAATTATATTTTTATGTCAACATACTTTTTTATTGGATCTAGGAAACACATGTATAGGGAGGTGCTGATAAAGATTGCCTTATATTAATGGAGATAGGTAATTTCTCAGTACTTTGTATTTAGAGTTGCTTGAGGATGAGTTACTTGCCCAGAGTCACACATCTAGTAGTCAGAGACAATACTTGAACCCAGGTCTTCTTGATTCTGAGAGCAGCTCTCTACTACGTTCACAGTGACCCTAATCCATATATTTCATTGAAGGCAATCTTGGGCAATTCACATTGCTTGGTTTTACCAAGCTGGAAAGGATTTGACTGCAAGCCTAATGATAGACCATTTGATTTCTAAGGGAGTACAGAGAAAATTATTGTTAATAGGTTTGCTACTAGATAACGAAATTGTTTGGCAACCGGGATCCATGAAATAGACAATACTATAAACCAACTTTTGATCCTATGTAGTTACTGTCCTTTTGCCTTCATAATGACAAAGGATAATGGGTATAAAGTGGTACAAAGGATACAAAAATTACACATATTTCAGACAATTAATTCAATAAGCATATTCTAAGCATCTTCGAGGTGTTAGACAATGTGCTAGCTGCTAAGATTACTCAACAATTCTAAGCTTTTGATTTTTGCCCCATAACCAGTCCTACTGAAGGAATTGTACCCATTCATTCATTCAGTCAGTCAGTTAATAATTATTAAATGTCTACTATATGGCAAGCACAGTGTTAAGTGTTAGGGATACAAGGAAAGGGAAAAGATAGTCCTTGCTCCCAATCACCTTACTGTCAAATGGGGTAGACAATATTCAAGCAGCTGTGTATAAACAAGTTATAAACAGGACAAATTGGAAATAATCAACTAGTATTAATGGGATTCATGAATTTTTTTTTGCAGAAGGCTGATAGGACTGTAGCAAAGATTCGAAGGAAGCCAAGAGGCAGAGAAGAGGGGAGAGAGAATTCCAGGCTTGAGGGAGAGCAAGCAAAACTACCCAGTGCGAAGGTGGGGTTCTTTGTATGAGAAACAGCAAGGAGGCCAAGTGTAAATATATACTGCTCTTAAGAAAAGCTTCAGAAGACATTTCATGTGATGAGCATCAAACTATCATAAAAATTGAAATAATTGAGAGAACTCTAAAGTAACAGAAATAGTAGTAGTTTCAGAATAAGTTATCTCTATGTATTAAAACTTTATTCATGAGTGCAAAGTACAAAGTAAATGACAAATTAAAAGAAATTGTAATTGTTAGATTTTGTCCACGACTGCAGTAGTGCCAAAATGAAGTGTTTTCTTTTCCCTACAATGCTTTCTTGTAATTACAAATAGTTCCATTTCTATGCATTTCTCAATTTGCTTATCTTAAGTGCTGATGAAAAATTAGACCTGTGGCATCTAACTGGCAATATATCTTTTGCCAAGTAGACATTTGACAACATGTGAGGTGGCAGTGATACAGGCAGCTCTCTGAAGCAAATTCAGGTCTCATAGGCTCCAAAAGAGTTATAATTACTCAAATATGACTTTAAATCTCTACTTTCAAAATCTAGCAATGCCCTTATTAACTTTTCTCTAGCTTAAAAAAAAGTGCTGGATTTTTTAGCAAAAGATCTCACCATCCTATTCCTTCATAGTTCTTAACCTGTTATCTCTACAGCACGGAAACAAGTGTCTACTTGGCAAAAGATATATTGCCAGTAAGATGCCATGGGGCCAATTTATCATCAGCTCTTAAGATAAACAAATCAAGGAATGAATAAAAAAGGATTTTTTTGTGATTATGAGGAACTTTGTGGCAAAAAAAGGAATGCTGAGGTTAAAGGAAAACAATCTGGTTTCTTTAAGTTACTTTTCCTGTGAATTGTCAGAATCTCTGTTTTCTCATTGTATCATAAGATGTTCCCAAATAAAATTATCCCCAGATACTGATCTTTGCATTATTTTTACCTCACGGAGTCTTTATGTGAAATACATTTGATAAAATATGAAATGATAAATAACTATGAACTATTATATTGCTATTTCTTTAGAAATTTCAGGCTGCCAGGTTGGTGTGGTGGATAGAGAACTGGTTCTTTCTGGAGTCAGAAAAACCTGAGTTCAAATCTGGTCTCATCTACTAGGTGCATGATCTTAAGCAAGACACTTAACCAGTACTTGCCCCAGTTTCCCCATCTGTAATATAAAGGTAATGATAGCACCTGCCTCTCAGGATTGTTGGGAGGATTAAATGAGATAATATGTGTAAATGACTTAGCACAGTATCTGGCACAGAAAGGACTATATAAATGCAGGAGCAACTAGATGGCACAGTGGATAGAGTGCTGTCCTGGAGTCAGGAAGACTCATGTTCCTGAGTTCAAATCTGGCCTCAGACACTTGGTTATCCTGGGCATGTCATCCAGCCCCATTTGCTTTGGTGTCCTCATCTGTAAAATGAGCTGGAGGAGGAACTGGCAAACTGCTTTAGTATCTCTGCCAAGCAAATCCCAGGCAGGGTCACAAAGAATTAAAAATGACTGAATGACAAATATAAATGCTAGCTATTATTATTATTAATATTATTATAGGAAACTAAGTACTTTATAATTAGTATGCCTAATATTTTTTCTCAACTCTGAAGAGCATCAACACCCTAGGAATGGAGAAGAGAGGTTATGATTGTAATTCACATTTACATAATGCTTTATGGCTTACAAAGCATTTTTCTACTAATAATTTAATGAGTTCAAGGATCATCCCCACTTCACAGATGAGGAAGATGGGGCACAACACCATTGTCCCAGCAATGATGCAGTGAATAACAAAACAAATTAAAAAGTGGGATCTGGAGACAAATGACCTGGAGCCCAAATCCTGCCTTTGCTCGTTACTAGTTATGTGATCTGGGCTTAGTTACCAAATCCCTGTGTCTCAGTTTCCTCATCTATACGGTTGGAGGGAAAAAATCTGTCTTTCTTTACTTGATTTTGTGGTGACCAAAGCAAAACAATAAAAGTTAATTGCTTTGTAAACTCAAAAGTATTATAAAAATATCAACTCATTATTAAAGCTAGCATGATGTAGTGGGAAAAGCCCTGGTCTGGGATAAAAAGAATACCAGAGTTCTAATCCTGCATCTCCCACTGACTGGTCAAGTCATTTGGTCAAATCACTCTTATATCCCTGCATTTCAATTCCTCATCCTTAAAAATGAAGCTAATATGTCTGTAGCTCCTACATCAGGGGTGGAGAACCTGTGGCTTTGAGGCCATTTGTGGCCTTTCTAAGTCCTTGGATATGGCCTTTTAACTGAGTCCAATTTTACAGAATAAATCCTTTTTGTTAAGGGGATTTGTTCTGTGAAGTTTGGATTTAGTCAAAGGGCCAAATTTAAGGACCTAGGGGGCCACATGTGGCCTTGAGGCTGCAGGTTCCCCATCCCTGCCCTACATCATATGGCTGATGAGGGGATTGATTGAGGTATTTGGTTAATGTAATATTAATACAATTTGAAGATCTCCCCATCCATTAATAGGCCCATGTGAACTGTCTGAGTCACATGGAAGCCTGAGTCACATGAGTCTGTGATGAGAAGAGCTTGCGAATTGGATGGAGCAGAAAGGGGTGGAGCAGAGCTGGGAAGAAATGAGACAGAGCAGCCAGAGCTGAGAGAGAAATACACACAGAGCAGCAGCCTGAGTGAGAGCCAGGGAGTGATTTTGCTTGCGGGTATTCATTTGTGGGAAGGCCCTAACAGAGGGAAGCTTTGGGGATGTCAGTGCCCCCTGCATTGCTAATGTGTATGGATTTCTTTGTTGCTATGATGGTGGCTTTCTAGTGTTGGGATTTGGCTTTCTGGTATTTGAATAAATGTTTTAGTTCCGCCTTCAATGAAGAGAATGTATTATATTTTGTGATTCAGAACTACATCAGCATATTCATAGCCACTGTAGGTGCTGTGAATATTGCATTGGCACTACATGAGGTAATTTATATATTTAAAGAATAACTTGACAGTATAGAAACTGGGAAATGGTCTAGCCATTATGCCAAGCATGTTGGAACTATTCTCTTCTATATTACTAAAATGTGTATACCCTTTGCCTAGCTATACTGCTACTAGACCTATTGTCCAAGAAATCAAAAAGGAAAAGGACCTATATGTAATAACAAACACATCATAACAACTCTTTTTGTGGCAGCCCAGAATTGGAGGCTAAGAGGGTATCTTCCTATAGGATAATAATTAAATTGTAGCAAATGAATATAATGGAATGCAATATTACTTTCCCATAAAAAATAGACACTCTGATGAAACTGGGGAGATGTGTGAACTGATACAGATAGAACGTAGTGAAACTATGAGAATAATTTATATGATTTATGCAGTGATAGAATCATCTCAGTAGTATAGTGGATAAAGCCCTAGGCTTGGGATCACGTAAACATGAGTTCAAATCTGACCTCAAATACTTATTAGCTGTGTGACCTTGGGTAATTCACTTAGCCTCTGCTTTCCAAAGTTTCTTCAACTGTAAAAGAAAAGAGAAAAGGGGATAAAAAAGCACTTCCTTCCTAGGGTTCCTGTAAAGATAATGTTTATGAAATAATATGTATAAATATGTGCTTAGCATAGTGCCTGGCACATAGTAGTGCTATATAAATGAGTATAACAGAATACTTAAATAAGGGAAAACTATTCTTGTCTATCCACAAGGCAGCAAAACAGAAAAAGGAGGCAATTGAGTTTGCTGATAAACTGTAGGATTGCATGAAAGGAGACATCAGGGTGTTCTCAAAAAGAGAATGTCTTCAGGATAAGGAAGAGGACTTGCAGCATTATTATGTCAACTGGGGATAGAGTTGTTTGTTCAAGGGTATAAAAACTGGAATGATTTAAAGGATTTTGGAGTTTCTCACAGACTACCTGCGTGCTTGTATCCCTGTATGTATTCAGGCTACTCTATGTGATTACTAACAAATTTCTCAATAACTTGAGATAGTTTCTGCCTCCTGATTTTATATCATCATCATCATCATCATCATCATCATCATCATCATCATCATCATCGTTATTGACTTTAGAACTCTGCTTAGTCCAAGGTAAACCATAGGTCCAAAAGAATGAAGATGAAACATGAAGTTCACCTTGTGACAGACAACTAATAAACTTAAAATGCAGAAAACCACGTAATGCTTAGAAATGACCAAAATTGGAATTCGTCTTTCAGGATGATGCAGCTAAGTATTAGTGGCTTTGTCTTATTTCATTTTTATTTTATTATTGGGAGGGAGAGGTATGAAGGATAGACTAAAAAAAAGAAATAAAAACATTTTGTTATAATATGCCACATTTATTTCAGTATATTTTATCACTGTGCAGTGGTGTTGATCTGAATTAAAAGTCAGGCACTAAAACACAGCTTCTAAAGAGGAATGATTAAAATATATTAGATCATTTTGTACCAAAAAAAATCAGTTGACAGCTACTCTTATTACTGGTATTGGAAATAAATGGAGAATATTTATTTTAAAAAGACTTCCCACCAAAAAAAAATCAGTGCTCAAGGGATCTTTACAGTAATAGGCAATAGGATGTTTGGAGGTGTGAGCCCCAATAGAAAAAATGGGCCATGTTGAGAGACGAAGAGAGAGAGAAAAGTAGGAGGAGGAGGAAGAGGAGGAAAATGATCAGGAGGAGGAGGAAGAGGAATGACATAGATGGGGAAAAGGGATGGATTTTCCCAAGGAATTCTCTGATTAAATGTAAACAAATATGCCCATTAAAATGACTTCTACAAGTGGAAAATTTGATCTTTAACAGTATTCTTAGTGATATAAGACATACAAGGCTCCCTGAGTAAAGGGTGGAAATGGATCACTAAACCTATCTGTTCAAGGGAACCTCCCATACGGCCACCAGGAAAAGATAAAAGATGTAAGAATCATAGGCGCACAGTGTCATAGATCTAAAGTTATAAAGGAGCTCAGAGGCAATCTTGTCCAAACTCTTCATCTTAGAAATGTGGAAACTGAAGCCCAGGGAAGTTAAATGATTTGCCTAAGGTCATATATATAATAAATGTAAGAGACAGGATCTGAACTCAGATTAAGCGTTCCTTTGCCTATCTAGAAAAGAAAAACCCTCATCCAATAGGAAGAAAAGAGTAGGTAAAGAAGCCTTTGCTCTTTCGTTCTTCAAGAAGAGAGAGAGAGTTAGATTAAATGAACCTTCTATTCTTCTGCCTACCAACTAGGAGAGAAGAGCAAATTACTAAACCAATCAGGAAGGAGAGAGAGTGGATGTGATCTGTGTCTTCTTATTACTCCTCCAGTTTCTGTTAGATTCAAATGACATGTTACTAAATCATGATCTTTCTTGCTAGGCTCTATCTAGGTTTTCTCAGCAATACATTTAATCTTGACCACTGGAAATAGTATTATATTTTCTGTGTTCCAAGCTCTTTGGGCCAGTTCTGGAGGTCAAAACCTTTTCTTTCTTTTTCTATGCAACATGTTCATTTTAAATCAGTGGGGTCTTGTTCTGTCAACAACAAAACTCTCCTCTTTCTTGTCAACCTGACTCTTTTGGAACCACTTTTATTCTAAGTAGCCCTACCTACAAATTTTCGCAGATAATTGAGCTGCATTTAGATTCTGGAAAACATGATTTCAAATCCTACCTCAGACATTTTGTTGTTTGTGACTTTGGGTAAGCCACAACCTCTCTTTACCGCATCTGACACAACTCTGTGAATAAGGGTATTAATTCCTTCAATTACATAGAAAAGCCATGTGGTATAGTGGAAAGGAAGGCAGATGAGACAAACCAGGAAAACCAGAAAGACCTACATAAATTGAAGTACTGCTGCTGACACATGCTGGCTGTATGACCCTGGGCAACTTAAATAATCTCTCCATGTTCTAGGGCAGCAGTGTCAAATACAGATAAAAATGGGGGTCATTAAATCATACATGAAGCTGCTGCTCTGTGATACCAAGCCATCAATTTAGAAAACCACACATTATCTATGTTTTATGGTATTTAATTTATTTTGCTAAGTACTTCCCAATTACATTTAAATCTGAGTCAGGCTGCATTCAGGAATGTTTTGGGCCTCATGTATCTGGCTAGTGGGTGTTTGATACCACTGCTCTGACTAAAAGTTCCAGAGAAAACATCAACCTAAATGGGTAAAGGGAGTTAACTCACCTGGGACTTCCCTTTACCAACAACATCACAAACCGAGTCATTCTACTTTTAGCCATGAAAAGATGAATATATTTTGTCACTGATCCTGGATACTTTATAATTTAAGAGACAATGAAAACAGACCTAAGAAAAATGGTTAGCTCTCGGGTGCATTCATACTGCTCCATAACCTCTCCTTTTCTTCTCTCGAATTGTGTTTTCAGCTACCTGTCCCCAGTTCTACACACAGGCAGTGCCTCATAACCCAACATCCTAGGACTATAGTTCCCATTTCCTTGGTATTTGATTTACAGCCAGTCTCAGAAAAGAAAACAATCTAATACATTCCACACCAAAGTAAAATCATTGATCTAAAGCTACACATGACCAAAGAGACAGATAGACATGACAGATCTCTGCTGTAGTATGTGCATTATAAAAGGGAATAATTGTTCACATGAAGGAATAAATAAATAATGATAAAATTTCAGGTCACATGGCTGTTAGACATCAGAGATATTCTTGGTCAGGGAGTTATTCAATATCTCCTTCAAATTATACAATAGAAGAACCCATCTACTCTGCCCATGGATAAAGCCAACCAAGGAGATCCAAGAGGAAGAATGGGTAATATGTTCAAAAGAATTTCTTTCGTATGTTCACATGATGATAGGTGATCACATTCAAACACCTTTTTAACATCTGTAAAATATTTGTTTCAAACATTTTAATTTAAAGTGACTTCAAGTCACATAAGCATTCACAGAACTGGGCTGTACTAACTCCCTCCCTTCTTGGCCTCCCTTTTTTCCCTTGATACTAGCAAGCTGAAGAGCAAATGAAACCATTTCAGGATTTCACTATAATATGTCTCTTCCATCCATGTCCTCACTGACAGCATGATTGTTACAGCTCTTATGCACTTCTTAAAACAGAAAATGAATATTTTCTTCTGCTTAATTTGCAGTGTAGGTGTCTGATTCAATCTCCTGCAGTTATTCCTTATGAAACTGGGTTATTACAAGATGTTGTAAAAAGCTTCTCCTCACTAGCAAGACTATTTTATGCATTTCCAGATATTTTCTTGACTTTTTTGTTTTGAAAAGAGGAATAAAGTGCACTTTATGGCCAAATCCATGTGTGCTTTGGACTACCTCACTCAGAAATTCTGGGGGAACTTAATCAGGAGAGCTTTTACAGGGTTTAATACAGAAAATAAAGTAAAAAAGTAAGCACTGAAAGTAAATTACCTTGAAAACGGTATAAATCCTTTTTATCTATCTGTCTATATTTAATTTCTCTCATTCTAACATGAAAGGAGGTTCTTCTTTGGAGAAGATAATTTTATCTGAAGATTTTACATGCCTTTCTTTTAGTGCCAAAGCAAAGGACAAGGACATTTAAAAAAAAAACTTCTTTTTTTACAGTTTATTTTTCCACCCTTAATTTTGAGTATATTATCATATAGAAATATACACATTGATCTCAGAGACAGCAATCCTAAATCCAAATACAATTCCTTCACTGGTCTATTGTGTGAACTTGGAGAGGCATTTAATAACCTTGAGCTTCAGTTTCCTTATCTATAAATGGGTCAGTAAAACAGACTATCAGGAAATTGAAAAGGAACAATGCATAGTAAGGTATTTGAAAATAGGAAAAGACACAATAAAGGCCAGAATTATTATTACTGAACATAGAAGTCACTAATTTTGTCATAATTATGCCTAAGTCCTCATTTCCATTTGATGAGATATTAACAATAATGAAATTAATCTTTTGAATGTTATATAAAATTGTGGTTGGAAAAGATCAATATGTATAAAGTATTTATAAGTTCTCTATTTTTAATAAAGGAAAAGCATATTTACCCTATATTCCCTAAACCAGGAATTAGAAAATGCATAAATAAGTTGTGACATATTAACGAAGGAAGAAAACATTTTTTTCAGCTCCTACTATGTGCTAGACACTATGCTAAGTGCTTTACAAATATTCTCATTTGATCCTCACATCTAGGAGGCAGGTGCTATTATGATCCTTCTTTAAAGTGAGGAAACTGAAGCAGTTGGGGGCTAAATGACTTGCCCCCAAACCTCCTTCCAAATAACTGTGCAACATGTAAAATATCTGGGAACACCCAAAACACACAGAAGACTTTTAAAAATTCAATTACCAAGAATTAAAGAACAAACTAAATAGCAGGAGAAATATTTCCTAAATCATTAAATAACAAGATAATAGCTGGAGGAATAGTCCTTAAATAATTAAAGAACAACATAAATAGCTGGAGTAATATTCAGTGTTCATGGCTAAGCCATGCCAATATAATAAAAATGACAATACTATCAATTACTTAATACTTTTAATGTTATACCAATAACATTACCAAGAGGATGCTTCACAAAGCTTGATAAAATAATAATGACATTTGTTTGAAAAATCAAAAGATCTAGAACATCAAGGGAGATGATGAAAATAATTAAGGACAAAGGGGGAATAGCATTTCAAGACCTTAACCTGTTTTATAAAGCAGCAATCATTAAAACCATTGGGTATTTCTTTAAAAAAAGAGAAAGATCAATGGAACAGCCTAGCCAAAGGAGATTCAAAAACAATAGAATTCAGTAACTAAGTATTTGATATAAAGTGGAACACATAAATTACCTACAGAAAAAGTCCCCATTTGATAAAAACTGGAAAGACTGAAAAGAAGTCCAATAGAAATAGGGCTTAGACCAACTCCTTATACCACATTCTACAATTCATTCCAAATGAATACATGATCTTAAAGTTAAATGTCATATTGTTAAAAAATAGAAGAGAAACAGATCATATAACTCTCACAGCTATGTATAAGAAATGTAATCTCCACCAAACAAGGGATAGAAGGTTTTACAAAAGATAAAATAGATAACTTTGATTACTCGAAACTGAAAACTTGTGTACAGACAACATTAATGTATCCAAGAGAAGAGAAGCAGTCAAATGTGGAAAAAAAATCTTTGTATCAAATTTCTATAATAAAGGTTTACAATCCAAGATATATAAACCCTGTGTGTGTGTGTGTGTGTGTGTGTGTGTGTGTGTGTGTGTGTGTGATGACCCTTTATGAAGCCATGAACCATAGTAAACCAGTACTGTCTATGCTGTTTTTGTTTTTTTGGCAAAGATATTAGAATGGTTTGCCCTGTCTTTCTCCAGTGGATTAAGGCACGCACACTTTAAGTGATTTACGGGGTTGCATAGGTAGTAAGTGTATTAAGATGGATTTGAGCTCAGGCCTTCCTAACTTGAAGCCCAATGCTCTACCCACTGTGCCATCTAGCTATCTCCATAAATACACATATGTATACACATATATGTATACACATATATATATTTGTATATATATAAAATATGTAACTAACAACAATTCCAATTTGTGTGTGTATATGTATATATACATATATAACAGATAGACAGAGAGATAGATAGACAGATAAAACTAACAGCCATTCCCCAATAGATAAGTGGTCAAAAGATATGAACAAACAGTTCTCAAATGGGGAGCTAAAAAGTGTTCATAGCCACATGAAAAAATGTTCCCAATCACTGAAAAGAGAAACACATATCAAAACAACTCTGAGGTTTCACCACACATCCTGTAAATTGGCAGAAGTTACCAAAAAATAGCAACAATCAATGTTGAAAATATTATGGGAAAATGGGTGCATTAATATATTGTTAGTGGAGTTGTAAAATGGTACAACTATTTTTGAAAGCAATTTTGAATTATACAAATAAAGTGACTAAAATGTCCATACCCTTTTAACCAGAGACTACATTACTGTGTCTATATTCTAAGAAAGCCATTGATAAGAAAAATGTTCCCCTATACTCCAAAATATTTATAGCAACAATTTTTGTCATAGATAAAAATTGGAAACGATGTAGATTCTGACTATCGGTCAGGGAATGGATGAACAAATTGTGGTGTGTGAATGCAATGTAATACTATGGTACTGTAAGAAATTATGTGTGTCATATATACAAATAAAAATGCAAAGATATATATGAAATGAGGCACAGTGAAGTAAAGAGAGAGAAGAAAACAATATACACAGTAACCACAACAATGTAAACAGAAGGAATAACAACAGAAGAAATCAAAGTAAATGTAATAAAATTATGAAGATCAATTGAGATTTGAATGAAGAGATATGAGAAGACACCTCCAACTTATCCCTTCATGGAAGTGGGAGCTTCACAGGTGTTACATATTTTACACATTTTCAGAATTTCTCAATTTATTGATCAGTTATGCTGACATTTTAATCCTCTCTAGAAAAGCAAAACAAAATACTGTTTGTCTTATGAGATGACTCTCAGAGAGGGAAGGATGCAGGGTACATCAGACATTATGATTATGTAAGATACTGAAAACATCAATAAAAATTAGTATGAATTAAAAATCAAATTTTACATGCGTTTAGATTTCTTTTTAAAAAATTAATGATTTACCCAAGGTCACATAGCTAATAAGTGTCTGAGGCTGGATTTTTAACTCAGGCCTTGCTGACTCCAGGCCCAGCAATTTATCCCCTTTTTGATCTAGCTATCATACTAACATTTTGAAATACCATTTCCATTAAAAAAACTAATATGAAGAATAAAATGAGATATGGAAAGGATTATAAAGTCATACTGAGAGGCAGCATGACATAGTGAACAAAAACCTAGCCTGCATGCCAGCAAGATTCAAGTCTCATCTCTGACACACACTGACTGTGTGACCCTGGAAAGTAATTCAACTCTCAATGCTAGAGGAAAATCTCAAAGACGCTAAATTATAGAGAAGGTTTTGAACCTTCATTGATAAAGAATGACTTCCTTGCTTGAGAGCTCCTGAGACCAATGAAATCACAGGTCCAGTCCCTGTCCTTCTAAAGTGATGCAGAATCATAAGGGCATACGCCACGATACAGGCTACATTTAAACTACAACAAAACTAGGGACAGCAGAAAAGTGAGGACAAAGGGGTATACAGAACAAAATACTTTAACAAAATGCTTTTATCAAAATCACTTTACAGAAATTTATGTATTTTTTACTTTATTGAAATATTAAAATTGTGGATTTATGATTTGATTTGCAGATTTATGTTTTTTGTTTGATAGTTTACTTTTATTAAGTTGTAATTAATTTTATAATAAAAAAATAAATTTTAAAATAGATACATTTTTTGTACACTGTTATTTCTGAATAACAGGGTCAATTTTTTTGCAAAAAAAAAGCAAAAAAAAATGTAGACATAAATTTTATCGGATTTCTTAGCATGTTTACCCAACTGTATATTGCTACATGTGTAAGTCCAGAGTCCAGGTGGAAACAGCTGAAAAGTGGGGTTTTAGATAGTCCTAGAGAAGCTAATCACCAAGTTATTTTATCCAATAATAATTCCTGCAACCTGCAACTTCTTCCATCCCGAATATTTTGATTATCAATCTTTTCACCCCTGAAAGAACTTTGACTACTCTGTTGAAAACCCAAGGCTTTTCTTTGTCTTTGCTTCTGAAAAGAAGGGCTCTTTCATACTGTATTCATCACTAAGCTGGGACTGCCAATTATAACTCCACCTGGGCTGGGGAAGAAAGGATGTCAGACTGCAGCTTTTGTCCTTTTCTGACTGCTTTATGCTGCTATTACATTGATTGCTCTTTGTCTCCCTTTAAATGGGGTCTTAGGATTTGGGTCCACTTCCTTCCCTCCCCCTACTCACAATTCCAGTCTAGGCTAACTTTCTTTTTTTCCTAGACTTCTATGATCACCAGAGGAGGCAGCATGTGGATGAGAATGGCTTACTCATCCTTGAAGCCCATACTTATTAGATTTCGAAGCACACTTACAGGCAAGTAGAGGTGATTGAAGCAATAATATCTTCCTTGCCACCAGCTTCATCAGGGAAGTGTTCAGCACCTTTGGTGTAATTTACACCCCTGTCTTTACAAATCCTTTCAAAATCATTTTCTGTTCAGTTTAAAGGCCTAATGTGAATTCTGTTGAATTAGAACTGAATCCCTGTACCTTTTGTGGTCTGCTCACATCTGCCCTAAGCCCTGTGAAAGAAGGCAGCAGGCAGCAATGTCAATAGAGCCCTATAAAGATTAATGGGGCACCTGAAAAGCAACAAGGACTTTGAGTGATTTCAAGGATTCTAGACTCAAGAAATCAATTTCACTGAAAATGTCTTTGCTAATTTAACTGATGGTATTTGACACCCCTCTATTGCAGGGCAATCCATAAGATATGAGAAACAGGTCTTTCTGTGACTTGGCCAGGGTTGTGATGTGAGTCTACCTGCTTTCATGTTTATTTGTGTCTTTATGCACATATAACTGTGCATGTCTAGGAGAACATGGAAGGAATCAGGCAGGATATTTTTGGAAAAAAAATTCTTTGATTTTATTAACAGCTTTTTTTTCTCTCTTCAATTGAAGAAAACCCAACTTTAATAGAAATTATTCTTATTGGTGGTCTTTCATAAGAAAATTCATTTAATGCATAAGCAGTGCTTCTCTAAAATTTTAACCCCAAAGAACCTAAAACCTTATACCAGGTCTTCTTGAAATGTGTGTGTATGTGTGTGTGTGTGTGTGTGTGTGTGTGTGTGTGTGTGTGTGTGTCTGTGTCTGTGTCTGTGTCTGTGTCTGTGTCTGTGTCTGTGTGTGTAATGCTTCGACAATCTGCAGAAGTTCAATATAGCTATGATTTGTTACCTATATGCATAATTGAAAGAAATGCTAAATGTATTTTTCTTCCACACACACATGCTAAGTTCATTGTCCTCAGACATCCATTCAGACCGGACTCCAGTTTAAGTACCCTTGCCTTAGTAGTTTGAATGAAAACTACTTTGGCAGCAGATGGGATGGGGAAATTCTTTCACTAAGTATTAAAGTCATCATCCATAGTCAAGGTGCAAACTAGGATAAAACCAAATCTATAAGATGACCCTCTTTGGATGACTCCTGCAGTATTAAAATTCTATTCATATGAATGTTATTATATTATATACAATTTATATTGCACATCCTAATTATATCTTGGAAGTAACTTTTATCACTTCAGCAGTACAGTGAAAAGATAACATAGAATAGAATACTTAAGCAAGTCTAATAGAAAGTCGTTTGCCATTATGAAAAATTTAGGTTGACTTGATGCCAGTATCTGGGCTTAGTAACTGTTTTCCTCAATATGTAAGGAAGCATTAGGATGAGAAAAATTTGAAATGATGAAGTTAGCAAAAAAGCGAAATAGGTTCCAAAATGTTTTTGAAGTCTTGTTGGTTGGCAGCTGTCATGGTTTAGAAGCACACTTTTTTGAAGTCTCATTGATCTTTGATTTGAGTTCCCAAGATTAATAATAAACTATGATATGATTTCTTTCTCACACTGAAGCTGGACAGTTTACTACAGAAGAAAATGCAAAGTACTAGCAGACTGATTGACTAGGACCTATTCAAAGAACTTATGAAGTTCATCAGACCAGCCCATTACAACTCAGAACTCCTTATTTTCAATTCTGTTATGTCACAGAACTGATAGAGTGTGATACAAATGCTTACATCTTATATCCTCAGTGTGTTGAGGCATGGCCACATAATGCAAAAGATCAATGAAGCACATTATGTCCAAGTGAAGGGGAAATACATGTTTCTTTCTCTCTCTCTCTTTCTCTCTCTCTCTCTCTCTCTCTCTCTCTCTCTCTCTCTCCCTCTCTCTCTGTCTCTCTCAATCTCTCTCTCTCTCTCTCCCTTCCTCCACTTATCCTTCCCTATCTCTTTTGCTTTTCCTAAGTTTATACAGAGTGGTTCTCCTAATGTAGGTCAATGGAAACATTTTAAATAGAAATGAAAAAATATTGGATGGCCGGAATTAGTATCTGCTGGATTGTTAGAAGAGACATTGCAGTTTGATTTTGTAAACTGCAACAACAAAAAGGTCTCCAAATAGATGTATAACAAGAGACTATACTGAACCAAAAATAAAGGGAGGGAGAAAGCAAGAAAGGAAGAGAAAGAAATTGTATTCCTCCTCATCATTCCATCCTCATCAGGTTTGTTAAAGAAATTTGAGTGTGGTAGTCAGAAACTAATTGGCACTTTGGTACAGGCACATCTGCTTCTTCTTTGCCTTTCTTATATTATATCTGCCTTAGCCTATTGACATAGACAATGTTTATTGGTTTCAACTTTGCCAAGCTAACACTGGGGTAATAGAATAGCAAGCAGCACTTTTGTCTTATTCCATCATCACACAAAGCACCACATAAGGCTTCTTTCCATGACCTTAGATCATCACAATGGTGGGTGATGAGTTAGATATAAAGGAACTCTGTTGTTGTTTTGCTATTGTTTTGTTTTGTTGTCTGTCCTTCCTTCTCAAAAAGGACCATGTCAGCAGGAAGGTGATACCATGACTTGCAAGTTAATTGGATTTAAATGAGGGAGGGCTGTGGAACCAAACTGGGGCAGAGGTGGGGGGAGCAGAGTCAAGATGGCAGAATGATAGGTTAGCAACATTGCCTTAATGCTTTAATATCCTCCTCCCCAAGGACTAGATCAAATTCTGATCTGGAAAAAAAGGTATGAGGAGTCATTTTTCTAGTCCAGGGAAGCTTAGGAACACGGATAAAGATTTCTGTCGACAGTGAAATGTTGTCTGACCAAGAGTTCAGGTTGACCATAACAATGTAGTAGTAGGCAGAAGTGGAGTGAGCTGTGATGACAGAAACAGCAGTAGGGAGTAGCTCAGGCATATTATGACTGGAGGCAGGAAAAGGTGTCATTTGGCAGTTCTGTCATCCATTACCCAGTTCTTGGTCAGAGTTCCAGGGCTGAGACAATAGAAGTAATTGTAAGGAGCAAGGGACAAGTTCCAGAATGATAATAGTATGAGTCTAAGTCCAGAGTGGGGACTCATTTCTAAACTTTAGTTTTACATATGGGTCATTCAGTGAAATAAATCAGGGTTGATCAAAACCAAGGGGGAGCCAGCAGCTTAATTTCCTTGAACCTGAAGAGCCTCCTAGTGGGAATAACTGAGTTCAGCAGCAATTGGTGGAAACTCAACCATATACAAGCCAACATATACAAAACAGGTCAGGAATTTACAGAGTGCAGTATAGGAGTGAAATCAATCAATAAGCATTTAATAAATGCTGACTATGTGCCAAGCATGGGAAATACAAAAAAGAGCAGACAGTCTGTACTTAAGGAGTTAAGTACACTTAAGTGTACTTAAGATCACTTAAGTGATCAAATGGGGGAGATGATATGCCTATGAATATATACAAAGCAAGCTACATAAAGAATAAATAGGAAATAATTAACAAAGAGAAGGCACTAGAATTAAGAGGGGTTGAGATGAAATCCTATAGAAAGTGGGATTTTAAAGGATGCCAGGGGGTCAGTAGTCAGAGAAGATAAGGGATAACATTTGTGACATGGGGAAAAGGTTAAAAAATACCCAGAGTGGAGAGATGCTGTCTTGTTCATGGAACGGACAGGAGGCCAGTGTCACTGGATTGACCAGTATGTGTAGATAGGGGAATATATTATAAGACAATTGAAAAGATTAGAGGGGGTTAGGGTATAAATGGTTTTGAATGCCAAGCAGATGGTTTTGTATTGATCCTGGGTGTGATAGGAAGCCACTGGGGTTTAATGAATAGGGAAGTGACATGATCTAACCTGCACTTTAGGAAAATAACTTAAATGACTGAATGGAGGATGAATTGGAATGTGGAAAAACTTGAGGCAGGCAGACCATTCAGAAGGCTATTTAATAATTCAGGCAAGAAGTGATGAAAGCCTGCACTAGAGTGGTGGCAGGGTCAGAGGTGAAAAGGGGGCATGTAGGAGAGAGAGGGCAAAGTTGAAATTGATAGGCCTCTGCAACAGATACGATATGAGAGGTGAGAGATAATGAAGAAACCAGGGTTACTCCTAGGTTTTGGGGGGAGGCAGGGAAATTAGGGTTAAGTGACTTGCCCAAGGTCACACAGCTTGTAAGTGTGTCGAGTGTCTCAGGCCGGATTTGAACTCAGGTCCTCCTGACTCCAGGGCCAGTGCTCTACTCACTGCGCCACCTAACTGCCCCTACTACTAGGTTTTTAACCTTAGGGATTGGGAAAAATGTTATTGCCCTCTATATAAATAGAGATGACAGAAGGTGTGGGAGGGTTTAGGAGGAAAAGTAGTGAGTTCTATTTTGGCATATTGAGTTTAAGATGTCTACCATATGTCTAGCTGCAGATGTCTAAAAGGCAGTTAGAGATTAAAGACTGGAGGTTAACTAAACAGTTTCAGCAGGATACATAAATTTGAGAATTATCAACATAGAAATGATAATTAA
This sequence comes from Phalanger gymnotis, assembly GCA_028646595.1. Classification (NCBI taxonomy): domain Eukaryota; kingdom Metazoa; phylum Chordata; class Mammalia; order Diprotodontia; family Phalangeridae; genus Phalanger; species Phalanger gymnotis. Next base: position 213,462,729 of record CM053622.1, on the reverse strand, counting down.
ATCAATAGGATCTGATTAAATTACAAAGAGAAGTAAAATAGAGGGAGAAGAGAAGATGGCCCAAAGATACTTGGAGTCGATCTGTATAAAGATCCATCAAAGAAGACAAAGAAGGAGCAGTAAGGTAGAAAGTGAACCAGGAGAGAGTGATGTTCTGAAAACCTAAAGAGAAGAGAATATCAATGGGAGAGATAGTGATCAACAGTGACAAAGGCTAGAAAGAGGTCAAAGATAATGAGGACTGATAAAAAGCCATTGGATTTGGCAACTAAGAAATCACTGATAACTTTGGAGAGAGCAGCTTTGATGGAATAATAAGATCAGGAGACAAATTATAAGGGATTAAAAGAGAGAGAAGGGAAAGAAAGTAGAAGTATTTACTGGAGATAGTTTTTTTCAAAAAGTTTAGCTAGAAACTCCTTGTAATGGCAAGCAAAGTGGGACTTTTTGCTGTTTCTTTTCTTTTGAAGTGCTTCTCAGCACTAAGGCAATCAAGTACCTTTGTTTGAATCAAGAATCTTTGATTGAATCAAGACTTTGATGACCTGCTTAAGTCACAAGAAAGCCTAAGCCACCTGAGTTTGAGTCACATGATTGTGATGCCCTCTGATCCTGAAGAAGTATGTGTGTGTGTGTGTGTGTGTGTGTGTGTGTGTGTGTGTGTGTGTATATATATATATATATATTGATGCCTTCTGACCCTGAAGAAGTATGTGTGTGTATATATATATATACACATATATATATATACACATATATATATATACACATATATATACATATACACATATATGTGTATATACACATATATATACATATATACATATATATGTGTATATATATATACTCTGAGGTTAGCATTTGCTTTGGAGGCTCACTAGGTGGAAGAACGTTCATGTAATTTGGCCAGACAAGACTCTGGGTAGCCGTTAAGGAGCCACTTGGCTTTGAAAACCCAGATATTGGTGCTTCTCTCTCTTATAACTATGTATGTATTGCTATGGACAGAAAGAAATCCTGTCTTCTGACTTGTGTTATTTGCTATGTTTAAATAATTTCTGCTTATAATTTCTGTTTGTGTTTTCTCTTAAGTTCAGGGTGCTGCCTTTTTTCCCTGAACTAAGTGAGTGACATATGTATGTTTAATTAAAGTGAGATTGTAAACTCCTTAAAGTTTCTTTCCTTAGAAAAGCAAATCAAAGAATCTGTGCTAGCAGCCTTCCTCTGTGCTGCTGTTATTGGCCTTACACCTCCACAGCAGCTACAAGCATCATTGTTGTTACACTCCTTGAAAGAGGAAATATAAAATATCTCTTTTCAGAAGATATATAGAATAACAGTAAGGATGGAAAGATCAAGTGAAGTTTTTTCAGGATGTGAGACTGGCATATTGTAGACAGTGTAAAATGAGCTGGTAGAGACTGAAAATAAATGAAAGAGTAGGGATGACACAGAGGAGAATCTATAGGGAACAGGATAGAATATGATTGCTTGAATAAGTAGAGGAGTTAACCTTGGTAAAAAAATAAGGCCTCTTCATCATGTGAGGCAAGAGTGAAGGAAAAGAAAGTGGAAAAAGGCATATGATTGGTCGAAGTCAAAGAAGAGGAGGAATTTATGTGAACAACCTCAACTGTTTTCTGTAAAATACAAGGCAATTTTCCCAGCTGTGAGAGTGAAGGAGAGGGGGCTATGGGATATTTAAACACTCAGATCACACCACATTGGAAACACTGAAAACTTATAGATCGCTAAACTGAGCTGTGGAAATAGCAGAAGAACACAAATGATATAAGCTCAGATCACATATCACCCCAGAGGTGAATAAAGCCAAACTCTAAATATAGTCCAAAGTCAAGAAGTACATTGTAAAAATAAGCAAACAAGCAAAAAAGAAACTAACAATAAAAAGTGCTATGGTGACAAGGAAACTCAAGACATAAGCATAAAAGAAGACAGTGACTTGTCACCCTCTAAAGCAAAGACTTAAAGAAAAATTCATATTTGATTCAAGATCCAAAATATTCCTAGAATAGTTAAAGAAAGAGATCAAAAGGGGAAAACTGATTTTGAAAATAAAATAAGATGGTTAGAAGATAAATTGGGGAAACTAGTGACATGCAAGAAAAGAGAATTAACAACTTGGTAAAAGAGATACAAAAAAATATGGAAGACAACTCCTTAAAAATAAGAACTGGCCAAATGGCAAAAGAGGTAGAAAACCTCACTGAAGAAAATAGCTTTGCAAAATTTAAAATTGGCCAAGGGGAAGCTAGTGACCCCATAAGACATCAAGAAACACTAAAATGAAGTCAAAGATTGAAAAAAAATAGAACAAAATGTGAAATATCTCTTAGGAAAAACAACTGACCTGGAAAAATATATGAAGTGGGAATAGTTTAAGAATTGCTGGATTATCTGAAAGTCATAAAAAGAGCATAGACATCATATTCCAAGAAATTATATAGGAAAACTGCCTATATATTTTAAAAGTAGAGGAGAAAGTAGAAATTTAAAAAAATCCAGAATCCCAAAATGAAAACTCACAAGAATATCATAGCCAAAATCCAGAAATCCCAACTTGAGCAGAAAATACCACAAAATACCATAAAGAAATAATTCTTTATGGTGCCATAGTCAGACTCACACAAGATTTAGCAGCTACCACCATAAGGGACTGAAGGGCTTGGGAGGCAAAGGAACTAGGAATACAGCCAAGAATAACCTACCCATCAAAACTCAATATAACCCTACAAACACAAGACTCAAGAGAAGCACTTGAAAAGGTAAACTTGTAGGTTTAATAAGATTAAACTATTTACCTTCCTAAGTAGGAAGATTAAATATGGAACCACTGAGAACATTACCATCACTAGGTCTATTAGAGGGAATCTACATAGGGCATGGTATGATCCTACTATGTTGAGATGAGCTCAAAAGAAGAATGGAAGAGTGAAAAAGAGGGATGCACTGAATGACAGGGGAAAGGAGGATGAATAATGGGGGGAAAGAAATTCTTATAACTGGGGCATACAAGGAAGAGTATTTACAATGTAGGAGAGAATGAGGGGGACCAAGCAACAGTTGAACCTCACTCTCAACTGAAAAGGTTCAAGGAGGGAAGAGAATATGTATATATACAGAGTTGTTTGCAGAAATTCAACTTATCCAACAGGGAAGAGAATGGGAAAAAGGTAAAGAGAAAAGAAGTTGAAAAAAGACACAGGAAAGATTAAGGAAGGCAATGGTCAGATGCCAAAAAGACACTTGAGGAAAGGAAAATATAGAAAAAGGAAGGATAAGTATAAGATAATAGGTTAGAAGGAAATAGTGATTATAAGTGATAATATGAATGGGATGAAATAAAATGAAAGAGGATAGTAGAATGGATTAAATGGATAAAAGCAGAATCCAACAATGTGTTGTTTATAATAAATGTGCTTGAAACAGAAAACAACACAATGTTAAAGTAAAAGGCCAAAGCAGAATCTATTATGCTTCAGCTGAAGTTTAAAAAAAAAAGCTAGAGGTAGCAATCATGATCTCAAACAAAAGCAAAACTAAACCTAAATAAAGTAGATTATCAGGGAAATGTATTTTGTTAAAGGTACCGCAAATGATAAATTAATACCAATATTTAACATATGTGAACCAAATGGAATAGCATTCACATTCTTAAAGAAAACCTTCAATAAGTTGCTGGAGGAAGTACACAATAAAAATATACTAGTGGGGAACATCAATTTACCCTTGTCAGACCTAGATAAATCAAACTGTAAATAAGAAATGCATTAAGTAGATGAATAGAATTTAAGAAAAGCAAAATGTGACAATCATATAAAATATTGAATGGGAACAGAAAATAGTATATCTATTGTATATCTAAATAGTATAACTATCGTATACCTAGTGTACATGATACCTTCACAAAAACTGACCATGTGTTAGGGCATAAAAAATGTCACTAACAAATGCAGAAAAGTATAAATATTAAATATGTTTTTATTGATCATAATGCAATATGGTTACATTCGACGAAGGGCATTTGAAACATAGATTGACTAATTGGAAACTAAATAAAATAATCCTAAAAATGAATGTATAAAAAACAAGTTATAGAGACAATTATTGATTTCATTAAAAGCAATAAAAACAGTAAGAAAATATACTATAATTTCTGGGATGCAGACAAAGAGGTGCTTAGTGGAAAATTTGCATTTCTAAAGACATAAATATCAATAAAAAAGAGAGAAAGAGCAGATCAGTGAATTGGGCATGCAACAAAAAAGAAACAGAAAGCAACAAATTTAAGAGCTCTAATTAAATACCTAATTAGAAATCCAGAAAATCAAAAGAGAGATTAATAAAATTAATAGGAAAACATTGAACTAAAAAATAAAATTAAGAACTATTTAAAAAATAGATAAATTATTTGTTTATTTCATTTTAGAAAAAAAGCAAATTATCAGCATCAAAAATGGAAAAGGAAAAGTTAGAAACAATGATGATATAATAAAAGTAATGAAAAGAATGAATATTTACCATATATGTGTGTATATAAATATGTATACATACCTTCATAGTAGCCCAGATTTATAAAATAAAAAATAGAATATTTACATAATTCTATCTTTAGCAAATAAATTTAAAATCTCTTTAATGAACTCCTTTAGGAAAAAATGAGATGCCTATATAAGCAAATTTTACTGAACATTAAAAAAACCCATTCCAATATTATATAAACTGTTTGAAAAAATAGGTAAAGAAGAGGTCCTACCAACTACTTCTATGACACAAATTTGAGCTTGATACCTAAGTTAAGGAGAATTAGAATAGAGAGAAAATTATGTAACAATGTCCCTAATGAATAATGACATAAAAATTTAAATAAAGTACTAAAAAGGACACTACATCAAAATCTTACAAAGATACTATGACTAGGTAGGATTTATACTGGGAATGCAGGGTTGGTTCAATATTAGGAAAGTTATAAGCATAATTGACTATATCGATAACAAAAAATAACAAAAATCATATGATTATTTCAATAGATGTTGAAAAAGCTTTGGACAAAATACAATATCTATTAATTTTGAATAAACAGAGCCTTTTTAAAATAAGTTGTATTTGTCTAAAACCAAAAGCAAGAATTATTTGTAATAAGGATAAACTATGTCTTCCCAATAAGATCAGGGATCAAGTAAGGATATTGACTATCACCACAATTATTTAATATTATATTAGAAATGCTAGGTATAGCAATAAGACAATAAAAAGAAAAGAAAGTAATAACAATCCACGAGGAGGAAACAAAACATTTTGCAGAGGATATAATGATTTACTTAGAGAATCCTAGAGAATCAACTAAAAAAAAACTAGTAAAATAATTAACAACTTCAGTAAAGTTCAGTATATATAAAATAAAATGATTTGGCTTGGTGCTCTTTGAGGTCCTTTCTAGATTTAAGGTTCTATGGAATCTCTTCTGTTTCTTTTTGTTGTTGTTGTTTGTTTTATTTCTGTCTCATTTAATCCTCCACCCATCCTGTACCATACTGAAAGAATTTTTTTTTCTCATTTTACAGAAGGGGAATCAGAGCCTGAGAGAAGTTAAATAACTACTCCTCAAGTCATACAAAGTTAGTAAATAGCAGTCCTGGCAGTCTAAATTTTCTGAATTCAAGGGTGGTACCCTTTTCATGAGGCCATAATGCCTCCCATCAGCATCTTTATTTCAGTTTCTAGTAGACTGTAATCTAGCATCACACAATCAAGAGCAAAATACTACTGCTCAGGAACTTAACAAACAATAATTTACATTTTTTTCCTTCTTCTCAGGAATATCTGTGGAAAGAAATGCTATTTAATGAAAAAGTCAGGCATTAATTTAAAAAAATGTACTTTTTGTGGAGGGAAGCAAGGGAAGAAGAGATGTGAATCAATACCATTCATCTCAAGTGTGCCTACAGATTGTCTGAATAGCCTCTACTTTCCCAGCTTGCAGCATTCCTCAGGGCAGAATCCAAATGATTCAAAGAAGGCCCTGCTACTAGACATAAGGGATAATGATGTTGCATCCTTAGGGGAAAGAAATATCAGTCATTACAGACAAACACCATGGACATATGTAACAGACAGAAAAGTGCCAGTCTTTTTTGTAGCATTTCCCTTCATTTCCTTTTCTGCTACTGATCCAGTCCAATAACTAAGATTTAGGTTTTCTCATTTTTTTATGTTCTACATAACCAGTCATATATAAGTCGTTTTCTAGGATTATGTAATATATGTTGTTTTGAACAAACTTCAATACTATGAGAAATACAAGTGATTTGGAAAATATTGAGCTCCAATACCACTAAAATATTTTAATCCCTTCTTTTTTACATCCAGGCACTTCCTTTTATTGTCTGAGATAGACCTCTGAGTGACTCCCAGTAGTCTTTGTGGAGCCCAATGGGGTTGGAGCTGGGGTGGGGAATACAGGAGTAGATAAGTCTGATCCAAAGCAAATGTCAAGATTTGTTCTTCCTTCTTTCAACACTATCATGCCCAGGCTCACTGTGGTCCAAAAGGCATCTATATTCCAGAACAATTTCTTCTTTCCTTCTCATCACCTGAGAAGAGGTTGACGTTGTTGAAGCAGAGAGTATTCTGTAGGATCAGTTTATTTTATTCCTTCCATTAGTGAATGGGATATCCCTCACTGTTTCTCACTGCATCGAGCTAGATGAGGCCAATCCAAAAAGTTGTGTTGGCATTCTGCAGACACAGCCTGAGGAAAAAATCAGCAGCCTAACTGACAGAACTTAAGACAACATGATTTCAACTATTCTAGGGGCTCAGGAGGAATGCTACATCAGCTTGTGAAAATATAATGTTTTGTTCTTCTAGCTCCATTTACGAATGGACTAGGGAAAAAGTGGAAATATACTCCTGAGTATGAGTTTACAGTTTCAAAATTCTTACCAAATCTTTTCTATAAGACAGATATTATGATATATAAAAGTTCACTCTTAAGAGACAGAAAAGAGTATTACCACTTTATTGAATGAATGAATTGGGCGTTTATCAAACTCAGACAACATAGGGACACAGATGTAAAAGGTGAGTCAATCTCTCCTCCAGGAGTTTCTACACGAATTGGTGGAGATAATACATTTTAAAAATTCTTCCACTACAGGGCAGATGGGAAGGCCTTGAAGATCTAAGGGTGCCATGGCAGAGTGGATGGCAAAGCCATCATTAGGTTGCATCAATAGTTCTGCCAATGAAGATGGATATCTGTAAAATGTAAGGTCAAGGAAATTCATAAGGCCTGGTTGACTTCCATCTAATTGGAAGGAATGGAGATCATGACTCACACCTTGTCCAAATGTTGTGAATGATAAAGCAGCCTGCATGAATTCAAGATAGCCTAGAGACCAGGCTAAGGGTGGAGTATAGGAGAAAGGGAGACACAATGGAAGATGGATGGAGTCACGAGGAGGAAAGTGATGATACTCCACTGGTTTGCGTGACTTAATGGACCTTTCAGTAAAATCCAGTGAGTAAGCAAGGTGTTAAGAGTATGAAAACTATTGTACATAATTGTGGATTTCTTGGGAGCATAAAATGCAAAGGTCATACTCCATGCCACAAAACTCCATTTTAAGACTATGAGTGGTAGAACAATGTTATAATGACATCTTTCTGTTCTTTTGGTAGCTATTTTCATTCAGATAGAATCCAAGGCAGAATGAAATTATGCTAAATTCTATTCAGTGCTGCTCATGTTAAAGGGGAAGGGCAGAAAAGAAGGAGTAACCATTCATACACAGCCTATTATGCTCCAGGCACCATGCTAAATGCTTTACAAATATTATTTCATGTGAGCCTTACCACAACCCCGTGAGGTAGGTGCTATTATTATCCCCATTTTACAGCTGAGGAAACTGAGATCAACAGATAACCTCTGACTTGCCCAGAGTCACAAAGCTAATAAGTGTCTAAGGTCAGAATTGAATTCAGGGCTTCCTAAGAAATCATGTCCCTATTCCAAGCCCAGTGCTCTATCAATTTGGCCACCTAGCTGCTTCAATGACCAATATATGTGTAATGTACCTTACTTATTAAATTCTTTCTTTTTTGTGTGATGTAATGTGCACAACTGAAGACCAAAAAGGGAAATAGATTTTTTTTCTTCCATTTCTGCCATACTAGCTCCCAATTGAACATGGACAAGTAATCCTAAAACATGAACTTTGTACAATCCCCCCCCAAGCACACACCATTTATTCATGTAGTTATCTATATATGTATCATGTATATATGGTATTCTATATTGTTGTTGTGGTTCATCAGTCATTTGGTCATGTCTGACTCTTTGTGACTTCATGGACCACACTGTTTGTGGAGTTTTCGTGGCAAAGATACTAGAGTGGCTTGTCATTTCCTTCTTCAGTGGATTAAGGCAATGTAGTAGGAAGGCCAAATTTATAATCTCAAATATAATCATGTAAATGTTTGAATGGCTCGAAATCGCAAGGTATGAGAGATTCTCTAGGGAGAAAACAACAAGAAATTTATTTAGGCCCCACCGCAGCTGATCTGTGAACCAGCCTCCCCATTCTGACATCTTGACAAAAAGACTCCAGGCCCAGAAAGCCCATCTCACAAGAGTAACCAGGAGGCCACAGAAAAACAAGATAGTATTTAGCCAAATCATTTTTACTGGCCTCACGTTCCTGCTCGAGCTCCTGGGTCTACACACAGGTCAGCTCTGCCTCCGCACCTTCCAGCTTCCGTAGCAGCTTCCACCTTCCACTTCCACTGTAGTTGTCTCTTGCCTTGCCTTTCCTCGCAGCCGAGCCTCTGGCGTTCTCAAGCCCCGCCTCTTTGGTTCCCGAGTTGGCCCCTCTTAAGTCATTAATCTACACCCACACAGGTTTCACACCTGATAGGGCTTTGGGCCTGGAGCTTAGCACTTAACAGCTGAAAGTACTTCCACTCAAAAGAAACAAAAGCCATGCTAAGGAGACAATTTTGCTTAACAACACAGGCAAACAGAGGTTAAGTGACTTGCTCAAGGTCACACACTGTCTTAGGTCAGATTTGAACTCAGGTCTTCCTGACTAGGCCCAGTGCTCTATTTACTGAGCCACCTAGCTGCCTCCTGTTCTATGTCGTAGCAACATTTAATTTAAAGTCAAATTTGGGTAGTATTCATGAATGCTAATATTTTATTGATATGAGCCACTAGAATCAATTAATCAATGAAATAGTATTTTTAACTCCCTTCTATATAACAGAATCTGTGCTAGGTGCTGGGGATACACGTGTAATGAATGAAACAATCCCAATTAATAAGAAGCTTATGATTTCTTAAACTAATAAGATATCTTGATAATCCCCTAAACTCAACATTAGGCTGAATTTGTGCTCACACCTTCTAATCTTAATCTCTACTACTCTTGTGATGAATGAAGATAAATAGATAAACAGGTAGGAAGTTGCCAGATGAATAGATAAATGTTCCTCTCCCATGTTTTAAGCCATTTATTAATTAGTATATGTTCCCAGGTGATTAGAGATGCCTATGCTATAAAGCCCACAAAGGCTCATACCACACACAGAAAATAAATAGGCTCCTGATAGAATTTAAAATGATTCAAAAAAAGATTAAATGCAAACTGCAAATACAGAAACATAAGTGAAAAACCCCACACATTAAGTATCAAATTTAAATCTGCTTTGCAGAAGGATTAAACACTCACTGTGGACTGTGAGGGAATGGTGAATTTATATCAGTCCACAGGGAACCCTATCAAGGCACAGCTGACTAATGACTATCATTTTCCGTTGATTTCATTAGTATTTAAGTTATAACGTGAAGTACGCTCCCTTTGGTGCTCTGAAAGTTAGTGATTTACATACATTCATTGTGAAGATTTTGATTTTGATAATATAAAAATGATTTGCTAGTTGAGAGAAAATTTTTCTTCTATCTACCTATGTCCACTTACTCAAAATATTAACTTTCAATAAAGTCTCTTTTGTTGCATTATTTCCACACATTAAAATAAAACAAATGATACTGCCAAACTGCCACATTGAATGAAAATTCACTGCCACATCTTGATTTTTATCCAGAGTAGTTAATCATCTTGGATTAAGAGCATAAAACCCATTAATGATGCACATCTTAATTTTAAAAAGGTCCAGGTTCAGAGCATTTTTATACTTTCCTGGGATGCTAACATTGGCTGGCCTACCAATGAAAAATCATTAGTAAAGATGAATGTTTACCTAAAAACAAAGATACCACCCCCCCCCAACTTACCCAAGAATGTTTAAGGTAAGGAAAGGCTGTCATTTAGTGTTCGTAATAGAAAAGAAAGCTCATCAATTTCTGGTCAAGCCTCCATGTTTATTTCCCAGGACTTTTAGGCAAAAGAGTCATGGACATTAGAGATTACCTACTCCAATGTGATCATTTTGTAGAAAAGGAAACCAACACTTAGGAAGATTATGTGACTTATAATTGGGTAAAACAGACAGTTAATTGTTGAACCAGGAAAGGAACTCAGACCCCAACTCACATTATAACCATTCTTGTTTATGTCCGCAAATACTGCTTGAATGTACTATTATAAAAGTCCCAAAGTTACTTCCCTTTCACCAGGATCTCCTCTCACCAATCTATCCGAATAATGATATTATGTTAACAGTTGGACATGTTATCAGTTCGACTTCAAACCTTGATTTTAGAAAAAAAAATTACCTTGCCTAGCATTTATGTCCTCATGGTATTATTCCCACCAGTCAAAGAATCAATCAACAAACATTTATTAAGCATCTAATATGTTCACAATGTATACAAAGATGTAAGTGATCCAGTCCCTGTGCTCAATGAGTTTATTTTTAATGGGAGAAGATAATAGAAGTAGATCTGATATATGGCATGTATATGATGAAATAATATACCTGCATGTGTATTTGTGTTCATGCATATGTATGTGGGAATTGTGTATATGCATGTGTGTGTGCTGTGTGTAAACATATAAAATAAAGGGAGCATGGGAAGGCATAGCACTAGCAGATGGTAAAATCAGAAAAGCTTCATGTAGAAGGTAGAGCTTTGGCTGAGTGTTGAAAGAAGTAAGAGATAAGGGAGAGGTGAAGAGTCACTGATTCCTGGCCATGAATCATAGCCAGTGCAAAGGTGCAGACATAGGAGATGAGGTATTGTGTGTTTGCAGTATCAAGTATAGCAGTGTGGCTGGATTGCAAGTTCTATGAAGGGATATGGTATGAAAGAAGACGTAAAAGGTAGGAAGTTGTCAGGTGATAAAGAGTTCTAAATGTCAAACAGAATAGTTTATATTTGAACTTAAAGGTAATAGGAAGTCACTGAAATCACTTTAGTTAGAAGGATGTGTGACACAGTCAGGTACATGCTTTAGGAAAATCACTTTGCATTTATATGGAGGATGGAATTGGATCAGAGAATCATCTGAGACAGGGAGAATAAATAGGAGACTCTTACAATAAATAGTCCAGGTCAAAGGTGATGAAGATCTCAACTAGGCCAATGATTGTTTGAGTTTAAAGGAAGGGACATCTGTGAGAGACATTGTGAAATAGAAACAAAACTTTACAAGTGAGGAGTCAAGGATGACCTTGAGACTATAATCCTGGGTAATTGAAAAGATCATGACTCCATGGAGAATAAAAGGGAAGTCTGAAAGATGAGTGGGTTTAAGAAAAAGATATATCCTCTTTTGGACATGTTGAGCTTGAGATGCCTATAAGAAATACATTTGAAAATTGTCCAAAAAGTGGTTGGTAATACAAAGCAGGAAGAAAAAAAAAGGCTAAACTTCTAGATCTTGGAGTCATATGAACAAAGATCATAATAAAATCCGTGAAAGTTGATGAAGTACCCAAGTGAGAGAGCATAATGAGAAAAGAGAAGAGAAGCCAGAACTTATATTTAGTGTAAAGCTGCTATCATTGACTATGACAATGGATGATGAATTGGGAAGACTGAGAAGGAGCAGTGAGACTGAAAGAAGAAATTATCTTCCCAGCTTCGGTTCATATTACTTCTCTTCGCACACTCTATTCAAATCAAACTGGACTAGTGGCTACGCTTAGATTTTTATCCTGTATTAGTCTAACTATCTGCTTTTGTGAAGGCTGTCCTCTATAGCTGGAATTCATTAGGGTAAGGCATCTTTGCTTTTCAGAATGCTTATCTTCCTTCAAGGTCCAGTTTAGTTGGTCCTCTTCCATAAAGCCCTCCTTGAATCCTCCAATTGAAAATAATTTCTCCTTCTTCATGACTTTTGTAGCACACTTCCATTTTTGCTAGAACATTTTTGTTTTTATAACTCACATGTGATATTTTATCCCACCTATTTATAGTCATTCTTTATGTCCTTTATTTAACTGTAGCATAGTGCTTTGAGCTTAGGAGATCCCAAACAAAGTTTGTTAAATTGCATTGAATTCAATCCCCTCACTCTTTTACTGCTTCCCAATTCTTTTTTTTTATGAATTTTATTTAATATATTTAGTTTTCGGCATCAATTTTCACAGGAGTTTGAATTACAAATTTTCTCCCCATTTCTACCGTGCCCCCCACTCCAAGATGGCGTATATTCTGGTTTCCCTGTTCCCCAGTCTGCCCTCCCATCTGTC
>CM053622.1:213409027-213449548 GCA_028646595.1 Phalanger gymnotis | reverse complement strand
TCTAACTTGCTTTTCCAGATCCTTTTTGAGCTCTTCCATGGCCTGAGACCAGTTCATGTTTTTCTTGGAGGCTTTTGATGTAGGCTCTTTGACTTTGTTGACTTCTTCTGTTTATATGTTATGGTCTTCTTTGTCACCAAAGAAGGATTCTAGAGTCTGAGACTGAATCTGGGTGCATTTTCCCTGCCTGGACATGTTCCCAGCCAACTTACTTGACCCTTGAGTTTTTCAGCGGGGTATGACTGCTTGTACACTAAAGAGTTCTATGTTCCAAGCCTGGGGGGATGTGCCAGCTCTGCCGCACCAGCACTCCTCCTTCCCCAAGAACCCCCAACCTGGACTGGACTTAGATCTTCAGCAGGCTCTTCACTCCTGCTCTGATCTGCCACTTAATTCCTCCCACCAGGTGGGCCTGGGGCCAGAAGCAACTGCAGCTGTAGTTCTAAAGATGCCCCACCTCTGCTGCCCCCAGGTGGTGGCTGAACTGCAAACTCTATCCCAGTCCCCAACAGCTTCTCCCACTAACCTTCTCTGTTGTCCTTGGTGTTTGTGGGTTGAGAAGTCTGGTAACTGCTGCAGCTCACTGATTCAGGGTGCTAGGGCATACTTCACCCGGCTCCCGGTCTGGGAGGTCCGTGCCGCCCACTCTGGGCTCCGCTCTGCTCAGCTCCACTCCTCTCCGCTCCCAGCTCTGTGTGGGATAGACCTTACCCAGAGGCCATCCAGGCTGTCCTGGGCTAAAGCCCTGCTTCTCTCTGCTATTTTGTGGGTTCTGCAGTTCTAGAATTGGTTCAGAGCCATTTTTATAGGTTTTTAGAGGGACTTGGTGGGGAGCTCATGCTAGTCCCTGCTTTCCCGCCACCATCTTCCAACCTGAATTATTTAAATGCTTTTTTAAAGAAACAAATCTTTCTCATTTGTGTTATTCATGCTGATTCTACTATAGAATTGTCTAGCATTAAGAGCACCAGACTTAAAAAATGTGACAGAGGAAAGGTCAAGATTTTATTTTCTAAGATATAAATCTATTTCACAAATGTCATAACCAGTAATTCATTAATAATCAACATTTTGGATTGAACCCATAAATTTACTCTATGATTTTTTGGGGGAACCATAAAACAAAATAAGAAGTTTGATTTCTTAACCACATCCTGAAGTAAAATGACTTAGTATGTATGATCAGCTAACTAGACATTGTCACAGAGTTGATACATTTATCAAGATCTTGGCTTGATGTTTATTTTTATATCTTCTGTGGATTCCTAACTGTGCTATAATAGAGAAACACATTTTGTATTTAGGATTTGGGAAACTGTACCATTCATTTTATTGGGTAGGGAACTCCATATTCTAATTCAGAGCAGAATCTGATCTTCACATTATAGTTTTGCAGAGTTACCTGGAGAACTAAGAGGTCAAGTGACTTGCCCTGGGTCACACAGCTAGTTTGCAGAACTCAAATCCTGATCTTTCTAACATTAGGGGCTGATGAGTGTCCGTTATACTTTTTTTTTATTCCAGATAGACTTGGGGAGATCAGAAAATCACTGTAGCCTACTTGACGATGTTTAAAAAGCATGACCGTTTGGTTTGTTAAACTGACACCTGAAATAGTTGTTATGAGGTAGAGTGACTATCCCAGGGTACTGAAAAAAAGAAGCATGCAACACTGATTCTTAATTATTGGAAAGTCTCCTTTTTGAGTAGAATATTTCACAGGAAATCGGTCGAAATGACTACTATTGTTCTATGCTATTCAATAATTATTTCCATCATTTTTTCTTGCTTTGGATAAATTTTGCTATTTTAGGATTCATACTATTCAGATAAGATGCAATTACCCTATAAGTTTTAGACCTAGTAGCATGAAATATGACATATGTCAAAGTACCCAGAAATAAATGAAAAACCTCTTAAATGTTGGCCTTGCAGATCTAAACCTATAAAGTGACAGCAAAATTACACTCCTGGATATCATATTATATTATCCAAAATTTCCTAGCTCATTAATATCTCTATTCCTAATAACCTTGGGGGTGAGAAATCAATCAGACCTTTCTAAGTAGGAACCTCCCTTCCCTGTTAAATTCCCTCTGACTTTAATGAGAGAATGTTCATGATACTCAAACTGGCCTAGAAACTATCCTGATCTGAGAGTTGCCTAAGATCCCTAAAGCAATAATCCCCAAATGCTATACCATCATGGATTCTCCCTTCCTACTATACCCTAAAGACTATTGTGCCCAAGTATCCAGTGATATTCCATGTTATATCTTCTCCCTATACGTTCCCAGTTCCATTGTGGGGGTTAACCGCTTTACAAATATCAGTGGGGAGGGTATCATTTGAAGATGCTGACTCCAGCATCATAGTGATAAGGTTTTTGAAGGGCTACCCTGATTTGGCAAATTTAGTTCCAGCTCCCTGGACTGCCCATTTCTTCCACTTTCTTAGGGGTCTCTAGTTAAGCCATTTAGCTTTCTCTGGGGTCTTCCTTTAAACTTACCAACTAAAAGAGCTTGCTCCCTTCAAAATTGAATGAACTCTTTTAATTTCAGTAATGAACTCTGATATTAATTTGTCCATCAAGGATGCAGTCACACTCAAGGTCCTGAAAGCTACCAGAATCACAGAATCTTAGATTTAGTATAATGATAGGAATGAAGATAATAATAATAACTAACTAGCATTGCATACATTGCATGTATATATGTATATGTATGTACATATATAGGAAAAGTCTTACTGTTTGATGTAACATCACTAGAACTCAGTTTATTCATCTTGAAAATGAGGTGAATGGACTAGATTGACCTGTAAGTAGCCTTCCATATTTTAATTGATGATCCTATAGCTCTCTCTTATCTTCACTTTCAACTTCTATTTAGCAATTATTTTTCTATTTGTTTCACCCCAAAGTTCATTCCCCTAGTCAGGTATAATGGAAATGAATGAAAATCTGAATGGTTCTACTTTCTCTCAGTTATGAATTATCCTTATCCCAACCAAACTAAATGGCGAACCCATTTATTCTTTGAGTCTTTTCCTCCATTTAAAATAACTAAAAATATCTTTTTCATTCATGCTCACCACCAGCCTTGGCTCTTTACAGGACCATACAATTCTTTTCTATCTACCTTCTACTTTTAAAAAATTTTTTATATTCTTTACTTGTATTTGTAAGAGGACAGTTAGTCTGTGATCATTTCTTTTTCTCCATACCTTCCACATACATCTATAGTTGATAGAGTTACCAAAAGCAAAAGGAAGATAACAGAGGTAAGAGGTATCAATATTTTAATAAAGAATCAAATTAACTATAAAGATGTATCTATACCCTGTGTTCTCTTACAAAAATATTTTAAAAACATTTCTCTAATTGAATTACAAAGGAGATTGGGATTGACTGAAAGAAGATTGACCACATCCCCAGAGGCCTTTAAGTAGTTCAGCCTGCCAGTCCTAGAGACAATCGATGCAGTTTGAGTGTTCAGGCAAGTCCAGGATGGAAGTAGCTTTGGAAAGTGTTTTCCCTTGCCTATCCCAGAGGGTCATGGGGAGAACAGATTTTTCTCTCCCCTTCAACAAGCTATGGAGTCTAACAGTGAAACTTTTACCCAATAGGAGGTATTGTGCCCAGCAATTCAGGAGTCAATTTGAGAAAATTTAAGGCCCAGTTGAAGGAGTAGAAAGCCACACTTTCTAATAAAACTTGGACACAGAGAGGCAGTAACTGAAGGAAGGAAATAATTTCAATAAGCTTGGCCTCAGGCATGCTTAGAATGTGTTTATTTTCAGGCATAGACAAGACATTGATGTGCATTCAACTAGCCCTGGCAATTGAGAGGAGAGATGCACAGGACAACCATTGGGAAGACAGCTGAGTAAATCACCTAGGGAAAACACTGCACCCAGAGGGTAGCTGTGTGGTGATTCCCCTCCAAAAGAAAGCTCACTGAGATCCTGTGATACTAGAAGTGTGAGTTGCCTTGACCATGTACGTTACTAATGTGTGTGCTTCACCATTGCTATATTCTATGTCCACTCTTCTTACTGATTTTGCATGAATTTTTATGAATATTCCCAGATTAATGTTGGGAATATTTCGTAGTAGCATATTAGCATACTGTCACATACTGTGACAAATTAGCAAATATTTTTGATTCAGGCTAATTGTGTTTATTTGGTGACTTAATAGGAAGCATACTACTAAGGATAGAGATTTTAGAGTATGGACCCATATGTAATCTCTTGAAACTGGAAATAGCACACACAATGTAGAGACTTGATCCTTGAGTGTGAGTAATATAGAAGGGGATACTAGATCTTTATTAAGTCTGTATTGGTCATTGAGATCCCTTTGCACTTCTACCTACTTAAACAACCCTTCCTTTTATTCTTCAATGGTATTGTTTTTCTACTTGCATCATTCTGGAGAGCTTTGTATCTCTGTGGATCTGACTACTATAGAATTTTAAGCCTATACTTCTTCCAAATCCTTTTGGGATGTACTTGTATCAAAATCTTGATCTTCTCTGGATGAAGTCTAAGGGAAGTCGCTTCTTCCCAGGTTTCCTATTTTTATTTTTTTTTTAAACGGGAGTTCACATTGATTTTAAATTTACCATTTCTCCCAATATATCTCTCCCTACCCACCTAGCGACTCATCACATATAAAAATTTTATTTAAAAAAAATCAGTCTAACATCAATACACCAGAAAAGTCTGAGAATATATTCATATGAAACAATTTTGAACCTCTAAAATCTGTAAATAGGTAGGGTGGGGGTGTTTTATTTTATCTCTTCTTTCAAGCCACACTGTATTCTTTACAATTTTATAATATTCTTTTTTGTGGTTGTCCATTTATATTGTTGTAGTCACTGTGAATATTTTTCTTGACTGTTTACTTCACTCTGCACCAATTCACTAGATCTTTTGAAGCTACATTGTATTTGTCACAGTCATTTCCCACAGCACAGTACTGTTCCATTACATTTATGTGCTCAATTCATTAGCTATTCCCCAAGTAGTGGTCATCAACTTTGTTTCCAAATCTTTGCTACACAAGTAGTACTGTAGATGTTTGATTGTATATGAGGATTTTCTCATTATCCAAGGTTTCCTTTGTCTACAAGTCTAGTAATGGAATCTCTAGGTCGAACAGTATGGCCATTTTAGTCACCTTATTTGCCCAAATCCAAATTATTCAACAAAAGGGTTGTACTAATTCATAACACCATCAACAATGCACTAAATCATTTATATTCCCACCATAACTTCAACACTGATTACTTGCAAATTTGGTCACATATGCCAGTTTTATTGGCATGAGTTGAAATCTTATGGTTTTTTTGAGTTGCATTTCACTACATTAAATTATTTTATGAAGAAGCTTTTCGGTTTCATGCAATCAAAACTTTTATCTTTTGTAATTATTCTATCTTTTTTTGGTTAAGAATACATCTCATACCCAAGAAGGTGCCTCTTCAATTTTTTTTAAAGTATGATTTTTAATATTAAGGCCATGTATCCAAATAGACCGTATTGCGAAATATGATGTAAGATGTTGGTCTGCGCCTAATTTCTGCCAGATTGCTTTCCAGTTTTCCCAGCAGTCTTTTTTTCTTAAATAAACTAGAGAGAACTTCACTATAAAGTATTTTTTGGTTTTTTCTACTTTACCCAGTTATAGAGTTTGGATTTTTTTTTCTGGTTTTTCCTTTTACTAGCCTATTCCACTTACCCGCCTCTCTAGTTTTTGTCAATACCAGATGATTGTGATGACTCCTGCTTTATAATATAGCACAGAAGTGCTAATTTGTCCTCATCTTTAAATTTTTTAATAATTTCCATTGATGCATTTGATCTTTTATTTTTCTAAATGAATTTTGCTATTTATGAAGTTCCAAAAAGCATCCTTTTAATAGTTTTATTACTAAGACATTGAAAATAATTTTACTTGGATAGTATTGCCATTTTTGTTATATTGGGATTGTCCAGCCAAAAGTGCTAAATACTTCCATCTCTATTAACTGCTTATTTATCTAAGCAGTTCTTTGAAATTAAATCAATACAAGCCTTTGTGTCCTTTGGTAGATTGAACTCCAGGTACTTTTTTATGCCTTGGTTTTTTTGGGAAAGAGATTTCTTTATTATTGTCTCACCAATCTTGTAATTATTACATAAAAATGTAGTTGACATTTAAGGGTTTGTTTTTTACTCTGTGACTTTGCTGAAGTTGTGTCAATTGGTATCTTTGCTTGGTGCCTTAGGATTTTTTTAAGTACGTCATCATATCGTCAGCAAATAGGGGTAGTCTTCTTAAGCTTTATTTGTGCCTTTAATTCATTTTTCTTGATTAATTGAGATTGCTAACATTTTTAAAAATGTATCAAATAAAATGGAGGGAGTGGATGTCTTTGCTTTATCTCCATAATTATTGGGAAAGGTTCTCACTTAATATGATACTTCCTTTTGGTTTTGGATAGAAACATAATATTTAAAAGCTGCCTTTATACTCATACAATGGAGGGTTTTGTGAAGCTTTGTAGCACAGTGCTAGAGCTGAACTCTGAAAGTCTTGAGTTCAAATTTGAAAATAAACACATATCAACTCCGTGACCATGTGTAAGTCATTTAACCTCTATCTACCTTACTTTCCTCATTTGTAAAATGGGAATAATAATTATACCTGTCTTCCAGGATTGTTGTGAGGATAAAATAAGATACTATTTGCAAAATGCTTTGCAAAAGCTGAAAGTTCTATATAAATGAAAGTTATTAAGTGTTAGCTATAGTGTAAATGGGCATTGTATTTTGTCAAAAGGTTTTTCCACGCCTATTGATATAGTCATGTGATTTTGCAAGTTCTTTATAAAAATATGATTAATTGTGTAATTTTCCTAATGTTGGAACATCCTTGATTCTCTGCCATAAATACAAGTGATTATTTTGTGTATTAACCTATATAATCTGACCGAATTTTATTTTAATATTTTGAACCAATAGTCATTTTTAATATTGATTCATAGTTCTACTTTGCTTTATTCCTTCCTTGGTTTAGCTATTAACTATACTAGTCTCATAAAAAGAATCTGGTAGTATGTTTTCTTTCTCAATTTTTGAAAACAATTTATGTAGTATAAGTGCTAAATTTTCTTTAAAAGTTTGATATAATGCACTGTGAAACAGAATCAGGAGTCCTTCCTTCCTTATCCACAAAGCAGTTTCTTTATAGCTAATTATATTTCCTTTTCTATGATTTGTTTAATAAAAATTTTAATTTAATCCTATGTTGCTTTGAACATTTCATGTTTTAAAAAATATTCCTCTATTTCTTTCATGTCAGTTATATTATACATTTATGTAATAGGTTCTTATTATTCTTTTTATTTCTTCTGATATTTTTATGATTTTGCCAAATTCATTTACTATTTTGCTGATTTTATTTTCTGCCCCCTTCTTTTTAATCAGATTAGCTAAAGGTTTATGAATTTTACCAGCCTTTTCAGAGAATAAGCTTTTAGTTTTATTTATAATTTTCATATTTTTGTTGTTTCTTTCTTGGCTTTCTAATTTTTAAAAAATGCATATTTAGTTCATCAGTTCTCTTTTTTTTCTAGTTTGTTTCATATGTCGGTAGCACTGTATTTTCCCCCTGGGGGCTGCTTTAGTTACAACCTAGGAAGGCCGATTAGTTGTTTCATTATTATAATTTTCTCTCACATAATTGTTATTTTTTATGATTTTTTCTTTAATCCACTCATTATTGCAGATTTCATTGTCCATTTGAGTCTGGGGTTTTATTTGTGATCCTGGAACCAATTACTATCTTTATTGGATTATGGTACAGAAAGAATGTATTTAATATTTCTTTTTACATTGTTTGCAATATCTCTATGCCCTAATACATGGTCAATTTTTCTAAAAGTTTCCTTTGGTGCTGAGAAATATTTATACTCTTTAATAGCCTCATTTTCAAAGTGCCATGATTTTTTAAACCTCTAGTTTCTCCAGCAATTTGTTCATTCTACATTTTTCATTTTTTTTTTTTTGCTTATTCCTGGCTATGCCTTCTTGTATTTGCTTTATTTTTTTCTTAATGAATTCATATGCTAATGTATTTTTGGAATACATAAGTTTAATAATGATTTTGGTTTCTCATCGATGGTCAATTTCAGCATAATGTCTGCAATTTCCTTTTTATTCTTTTTTATATTTTGAATGTTTGTTTTTGTCTGATAGCACGACTAAAGCTTTTACTTTGGGGGATTCATGTGATGTATTTTTGGTACAGTGGATAGAGAATTGGGCTTGGAATCAAGAAGACTCATTTTTCTGAGTTCTAATCTGGTTCCAGACACTTACTAGTTATGTGACCCTGGGAAAGTCACTTAACCCTGTTAGCCTCAGTTTCCTCATCTGTAAAATGAGCTGGAGAAGGAAATGGCAAATTGTTCCAGTATCTTTGCCAAGAAAATCCCAAATAGGGTGATGGAGTGAAAAATGATTGACAAATGACTGAACAACTGAAATGCCTTTAAAAATATTCTTCAACAAACCATGACTTTAAACAGTATTGTTCTCTCCATTTCTGAATGAATGAAATTATCACTAAAATAAATAAAGTTTTAATTAGCTACTCTGCTTTTGGCAGAGAAGAAATTCTAGCATATATTTGAATAATCTAAGTCCCTAATCACTGCTTTATCATTTCTCCATGCCACTTAGTGGTTGATTTCCCCATACTCCTGATCTATTCCAAAATTCTTGTCACAGAATTCTGGTGTATATATTTATAAAAATGTCATTTCGGTTTCATCATCATTGATTTTCAACCAAAAGATCTCAACCATATACACTACCTCCACTGCCAGATTTCCTCACACACACACACACACACACACACACACACACACACACACACACGTGTATGTGTATATGTTTTTATGTGTGTGTTCTTAATGTACCATGTTATTCTATAGCCATTTTATCTATTTTTATTAATATTATATGAAAAATATTTTATAGAGCTGTATAACAGCAGTTAGTACAGTGCACCTGTGTGTGCCTGTGTATCTGAGGTCACAAATTTTATTTCTACATGATTTTTCCCCCTTTAGTAGATCACTAGGCAACTCAATTGCTATTCTTCATGTGGTAAAATTCTAATATTCTTTACAATATCTAAATTAGTAAACAAATGTAGATGAATTTTTTATTAAATTTGCAATAATTCAAATAAACAGGATGATAATATATATTAACTATGTTGATACTAATGGAAACCTGAATAACAATAATAAGGAGCAGCATCAAAAGACTGACTCAAGAATATTTCTTTTAAGGAGGCAGAGCCAAGATGGCCATGTAAAAACAGCGTCTTACAGCAGCGCTCATACAAAGTCTGTCAGATACCTTTAAAAAAGAGAATCTTAGCAGATTTGAGAGAATTAGAAGCCACTAGTAGACTGAGTGTGGCAAAATTCCAAGCCAGGAGAGTTCTCAGGGTTAACAGGATGGATCTGTAGACTGGGAGAGCACCCAGCGCACAGAGCTACACAAGACCAGACCAAAGCTGAAGCAGCTGTGGAAATCAGTCAGCCATCCAGGCTGGGAGAATGTTGGGCATGAGAAACTGGTAGTGCTCCCCAGGCCTCCCAGTCCAGGATGAGAGTCTGTGGGAGGTACAGGAGGAAACAGCACAGTGCCTGAGGCCATGAGAACAACTCCTCCAGAGGCTTGAAACCATCAGTCTAAAGGTTTGAAATGCACCTCCTTCAACTTCCAGGAGCCATAATGGCAAGTTAAAACAGCTATCATCCCTCCCTCTCTACCTAACAGAGATAATACATACTTCTTCGGGAGAAACTTTGAAACGGAAGAGCCAGAAGTGGGGCTTCAGTAGACTTTTAGCTTGAGAAGTTGGGGAGAAGGCCCTTCTTGTGGTGGCAGAAGGAGACTACTGAAGGAAGAGAGGTGTCCCAACAGGACCCACTCAGTAGAACAGTGGGAGTTCTCAAGCCTCAGGAGGGCGGAGCCAGCAATCATCAACACCAGGACCCCAGATGTGCCTTTGCACAGCCAAGGGAAGTGGCAGACATCAGACATCAGTGCAGAAAAAGGCTGTACCATAGCAGTAAGGGAAGAGGAGACTTCCAGTAGCCAAACCACTCCTCCCCTACACCTCAGGAAACCAGAGGCCATAACACCCAAAGCCAATAACTATGCCCACAATTCCCAGAACAAGAAGCCTGGGACAGAGCCCCCTGAACCCCAGCAGCAGAAATCCACTTTAAAGCCAGGAAAAAGTTAATCAACATGAAGAACTCTAGGAAACCAAGGACTATTGGTTCTTTTTATGGAGACAAGGAAGATCAAAATACCAATTCAGAAGAGGACAGCATGGACACTATACCCACATCTGAAACCTCAAAAGGGAATGTGAACTGGTCTCAAGCCCAAAAAGCATTCCTGGAAAAGCTCAAGGAGGACTTTAAAACTCAAATTAGAAAAGTAAAAGAAAAAATGGAAAAAAAAATTCACCAATGAAAACAAAATTTTAAAGAGTAAAATTGGCTAAATGGCTAAGGAGATTCAGAATCTAGTTAGAGAAAATGACACTCTGAAATGTAAAATAAACCATATGGAAAAGGAGGCCCAGAATCAAAATGAAACAACAATTTATTAAAAATTAGAATTGAACAAATAGGAGCTAATGACTCTATGTGGCATCAAGAGTCAGTCAAACAAAACTAAAGAATGAAAAAATAGAAGAAAACATGAAATATCTAATTGGAAAAACTACTGACCTGGAAAATAGATCCAGGAGAGACAACCTAAGAATTATCGTTCCACATGAAAGCCATGATGAAAAAAAGAGCCTGGATTGTATCTTCCAAGAAATCATTAACGACAACTTCCCTGAGGTCCAAGGAACAGAGGGCAAAGTGGTCATAGAAAGAATCCACTGATCACCTGCTGAAAGAGATCCCAAATTGAAAACTCCAAGAAATATAATGGCTAGATTCCATAATTATCAGGTCGAGGAGAAAATACTGCAGGCAGCCAGAAAGAAACAATTCAAACATCGTGGAACTACAGTCAGGCCCATGCAAGATCTTTCAGCTTCTACATTAAATGAGAGGAGAAATTGGAATATGATATTTCAAAAGGCAAAGGAGTTTGGACTAAAACCAAAGATCAACTACCCAGCTAAAGTGAGCATAATTTTTCAGGCAAATAGATGGACAGTCAATGAAATGAGAGAATTCCAGATCTTCTTGATGAAAAGCCAGAGCTCAAAGGAAAATTTGATTTTCAAATACAAAACTCAAGATAGACATAAAAAGGTAAACAGGGGGAAAAAAACCTTGTTAATAAATAAGGGCAAAATGTTTATATCCATATATAGGATTATATTGTTTATATATGTATACATACATATACATGTCAATCTTGAGAATAGTATAGTTATTATGATAATTGAAAGGGATACACATAGACTGTGGATGTCAGTATAAAATAACTGATATAATGATAAAAAATATAATTAAGAGATGTAAAGGGGCAGATCTTGGAGAAGAGGTAAGCAGGTAGCAGAAAAGGATAAATTACATCAAGCAAAGAGGCACAAAAACATAGTACAGTAGAGGGAAAGAAGAGAAGGAGAAGAGCTATATTTGAGCTTTCTCATCAGATTAACATATTTATATTTATAGCAGCTCTTTTTGTGGTGGCAAAGAATTGGAAATCAAAGGGATGCCCATCATTGGCAATGGCTAAACAAGTTGTGGTATATGAAGGTAATGGAATACTATTGTGCTATAAGAAATGGGGAAGATACGGACTTCATAATAACCTGGAAAGAGCTACATGATATGATGCTGAGTGAGAGGAGCAGAACCAGGCGAACATTGTACACAACCACAGACATATTGATTCTGTGATGACTAACTTTGATAAACTTGGCTCTTTTCAGCAATATAAGGTTCAAAGACAGCCCCAAAGGTCTCATGATGGAAAGAGCTATCTACATCTAGATAAAGAACTATGGAGTATAAATGTGGATTGAAGGAAACAACTACTCTCTCTTTTTTTCTACATATTTTTGTTTTGTTTCTTCTTTCTCATGATTCACTCCACCGATCATGATTCTTCTTTACAACTTGACTATTGTGTAAATATGTTTAATGCTAAGGTATATGTAGAACATATATCAGATTCCATGTCATCTTGGGGGGAGGGGGGAGGGAAGGGAGAGAAAGAAAATTTGGAACTCAAAAACCTGTAGAACTGAGTGTTGTAAACTTAAAATTTTAAAAATTCAATTAAAAAAAGAATATTTCTTTCCAGAAATGGAGAGCATAATGATAATAAGACAAGGTGAGGTCACTGTTGCCAGATAAGGCAGAGCAAGGACATGAACACATATAGTGAGATTCTTCTGGGTTGTTTTATAGAGAGGTCTTTGCCATCATTTTAGACATTCTCAGGTATTACGTATTTGCTTCTGACCATGATGACGCGGGAATTCATGGTATGCGGTGACCAAAGAAAAAGTGTTTTAACTACCTCATGAGCCAGAACTTCATGGATACATTAATTGGGCTATGCTTGCTCCTTAGCCAGACATTCACTGGTGGACTTTTAAGTGAGGAAGACTATTGTAATATTTTAGGTGAAGGAGGAACAGTAGTAATAGCATACCCTCAACAGGCTGCCATGTGTCTGTGAATACATTGCATCTTTGTTTTCTGTTTAGTCTTTCTTTGAAAGGCCAGAAGAGTCAACAAAAGTCCTGACAAGAGCTGATAGCAGAGAAAACCAAAGGAAGTGGAAACACATACACACAAATACACATACACAAGGAAAGGGTATACTCCTAGCTGTGTGGGGTGGGGGTGTTTCATCCTAATATTTTTGCTATGTCTTCTCAGTAAATACTCTATGACAAAATGTAATTGAAGTCAACTAGTTTATTGATACTGGAGAGCACATCAGATGAACAACAATGTCAGAAACTTTATCCTTACAGAGTTATACAGTGTTAAAACTCAAATGTCAATTGTCTTTGTGGGACCTGGTCTGTAAATGAATGTAGGAGGTGGGGAAACAGACCAGAGAAAAGTGCTATATGCAAATGACAAACCTGAAGTTCCTAACTAAAGTGACTTGCATAAGTTCACAAAGATAGTGTGTGCCAAAACCAAGATTTGAAGTCAGGTGCTCTGACTTGTAACCCAGTACTCTTTCCTCTATACAATGTTGCCTGAAAGAATAGTCATTTTTGCTGAACTTCAATGTAGGAAAGGGAGGAAGGTACATGAGGTTAGAAAGGTAGATTGTCATTACTTTGTGAAAATCTTTTAAAAGTGACAAATGGGACACTATAGTTTACCCTAAAAATAACAGTAAGCTACTAGAGTTTATTGAGAAGGAAAAGTGACAGTCAGACCTAACTTCAATGAGAGTAATTTTTGCAATTATGTAAAGAATAAAATGGAGTGGGCAGGAATTTGGGGAAGGTCAAAAAATTAGGAAATTAATGGAGTAGTCCAAGGAAGAGATAACTGTATGAATAGTGAGAAGATGACAGATTCAAGAAATGTTATGGAGGTAGAGACATCAAGTTTTAGCAATGAACTAAATATATGGAAAAGGTAGAGTGAGGGGTTGATGATCACAATGAGGTTGTAAAACTGAGATCCTGGAAGGATGGTAGTAATCTCAACATAAATATATAGGCTCAAAAGATGAATGGGTTTGGAAAGAGAGGGAGAATGAGTTTTGTTTTGGACATTTTGAGCAGCCAGACTCTATGGTCCACACAGACCACTTGCCAGGGACCATACAACTACATCTGCCCTTCGTTGGAATCAAGTCTCATTCTTCATTCTTGTTAGTAGCTCTTATGGCCACATCTCCAAGAAAAAACACTGTATCTCCATCTTATTCTTGTTTCCTGAACTGAGAATTCAGTTCCAGGAGAATCCTGATCAGGATCTCATTTATTTGTAGCAGTTTTCCCAAGCTTCTTTATAGGACTAGCCTTGATGTTCATTTTCCTGCCAAAGCCCCAGTGTTTTCCAAAGCTGACCTGGATGAGGTGGATTCTAGCTGAATAAGGATTAAACATATCATTACTCTTCTTCCTACTTTTATCTTCTCCACCTGATAAGATTTTGGTTTCCATTGCCTTCATTTTTCTACTCTAAGAAAATGCTTATGAAAAAAGTAGCTACCGAAAAATGAAGAACAAGAAGATGCAGATCACATGGTTTTGGTTTAGGGATAGAACTCTAATTTCACTGTTGTCCAGAAACTTGATTTGCAAAACTAGATTATTAATTGCTCTATAAATTAATGTTTTAGACAGCCATATTAGCAATTAATCAGTTAGTACCCACGACCACACCACCAATACATGTCAGAAGACTGACTCTGCATAATTGTTTCTTTAGGCCTAGTAGAGTACTCTCGGAGGGAGGGAGCCAGGGAGGATTATGGGTTATGTTAGTGGCCATTCTCTACCAGAACAGGTGCAGCCATTTTCATAATAGGTGACAACAACTATAATGCTAGAATGGTTTCTGCATATTGAGTGTTCAAGATGACACAACCACTTACTGTCTGTGTCACATACTTATGAATTCTACAACAATAGCACCACCCTTTTCCATGACACCAAATCTTATTTAAATCCTTTTAAAGCATACCAACTTCAAAGAAGCATAGAATCAAATGGAAAATAAAGAGCGCTCAACAGTTCAGAAAGACCTGTGTTCAAATGCTGCTTCAAATATCTTCTATCAGCATATCCAAGGAAGATTCACTTAACCTCTCTGTGAATTTTTGCTCATCTGTAAAATCACAATAATAGCACCTGTTGTACCTATCTCACAGGACATTTATGAAGATCAAAAGAAGAAATATATGCAAAGTACATCCATGTCATCTATTACTATCACAAATATTGTCTCAAATTCAATGGATTTCAGATTAAAATGATATTGGAACTACTAAGATTTTTTATGCTTAATGCTAGTGGACTATTTCACAAGCAATAAAAATAATTATTTTTTTGTAACTGAATAAAAGCATTTGGATGTAAGTTATCCTTTTTAGAGTCACTAAAAGAATCTTCATGACAATGTTATCAACAAACAGACGCTGAGGGTGATATGAACTGAATTCTGTTTCTACATGAATTTGATTTCTTCTACTAGGTCTCAAAGGTTCCTCAATATTTTGAAGGCTTTTTAACCTATTGAAATATTGTTCTTAACTTATATGGATAAATATCATATCTAAGTGATTTTGGCCAATGATTCAGGCTATGATAATGTTAGACTTGTAGTTAATTTATTAAAATCTCAAGGATAGTTTAAAGAGTATTTGTAGCAAAGGAATTTGTCATTCATAGGTGTATCAATCAACATTTATTAAGCTACTACTATGTCCCAGGAACTGTTCTAAGTCCTGGGCATACCAAAAGAGGCAAAAGATAGTCCCTGTAGCTTAGGAGTATACAATCCAATGAAGGAGACAAAATGCAAACACATATATACAAAGTATATACAGAATAAATATGAAATAAGTAACAAAGAGAAGGCACTGAAATTACAAGGGGTTGGGGAAGGCTTCTTGTAGAAGGTGGGATCCAGTTGATACTTAAAGAGAGCCAGGGAGGTGAGCAGTTGGAGTACAGGAGGAAGAGTGTTCCAGGCATGGGAAGGAGAGATAGTGTCTTGTTCATGGAACAGCCAGGAGGCCAGAGTCACTTGATTGGAAGAGTATAAATAGGGGATTAAAGTATAACAAGACTGGAACTCAGACTTCACTGGAATTCCTAGAAACAAGATCATGTCCCACTAGATATATGGGAGGTGTTAAACTTTGTGGTCAAAGATAGTATATTGCATATTTCCCAGCATCCTTTTGCTTAGTTGACATTGACATTGACTTCTCTCCATTGGGCTGCTAGTCCAAGCTCATTGAGGTTAATATTGCTGTAATTTCTGATGACAGTGACTTATCCAAGATTGCCATTGTATTCCTCATCTTTTCCCTTCACCTATTTCTAAATAAATCTCTATGACTTAAACATTTGTTACATTATTCTTTTGACATATGGTTAGCCAAAATCATGTGGATGTCTCCCATATGGGGATTTTTTAAAAATCACTTTGAGTCATTTTAGGCTCTATCTATTCACATTTTTCAGTGACATTTGATCAAATCAACAGAGTATACATATTATCAACCTAAATATTTAGTAGTGAAAGGATATGTTCTTGCTCTAAACATATTTCTGTAAATCTTACCCTGCTTTAAGAAAATCAAATCAATCAATCAATCAATCACTTTCCTCTTTTTTGATTAAGGAATTGTTAATCTTTCTATGGATACATCAGGGTGATTGGGGCCTGTGTTTTGTTACTAAAGTATTGGCTCCTGTTAGGCCTTGTTCCAACTATTTGGGGGCCAATTCTAAAAGAGTACTTTAAGACTGATATCAAGTAGATGTTAATTTCTTGAAATGTATTTTTCACATTTAGCTTAGATATCTGGATGTCAATAAGCCTTTTGACATAATGAGTGTTTTCTTTCATAGTTTTAGTCTTGATATAATTTGCCTAGAGGACACAAAGGTATTTGTAAATATTGCTTTATCCCATTGGTTTATTTTGATTTCTGGATTCAAGTTCAAAATATTGGTCTTTCAGCAGGAAAGATACATAAGTTGCTCTGTAGCCACACAATTTTAAGTTGACCTACTTGGTCTCTAGATGTTTTGAAGGACTTTGTTTCATGCATCTTAGAATGACTGAGTGTTGGCTGATGTGACACCTGTTTAAAAGTATTGTTCTTATGTGTTTTGAATAAAAGTTGCTCCTAAAATTGTCAGTAACAGTTTGGTTGGACATAATTTTCTAGTTACAGGTTGGCTTATTGCATGTGTTCTCCATGATCTTTCCAGTATTTGTAGTATATCCTCCTGGAGTAAACAAAGTATTTGTAGTTATTGCCTTCATCCCTTGTTTCAATGTGGCTTTTAGATTGAAGTTTGAAGCCTTTGGTCTCTGCCTCCTTGGCTTTTGTCAAGAATTTAATACTTGTTGAATCCAGATGATACTTGGATATCATTGGAGAAAGATTTCACAAGATAAAAGAACTATTTAGTAGGTTTTCTATGGATGCACATAGTTCCAGCTATATAGTTCAAACTATCAACAATTAAGTGATTATTGTGTGCCTGAAACAATTCTAGGTGCAGGAACTACTACTATAAAATGAAATAACTCCTACTCTTATGGGGGCTACATTCTAACAGATGTCAACAATGTACATCAAGTGATTGATAACATGTTTTGTTCTTATTTGCATTTGAATTTAAAATCCATACTCAATTTTTTTAGTCAATTCAAAAAACATTTATTAAGCACCTATGTGCTGGGCACTGGGCTAAGCACTGAGGATACAAACAAGAAAAAAACAGCCCTATCCTCAAAGAGCTTACAATCCAATGAGAGAAGACAACACACCAAAGGAAGCTAGAAATGAGGGGAGGGGACACTAGGGGGTGTCAGGCAAAGAAGCATCTTGGTTTGTGGAGTGGAAACCAAGCAGACCTGCAAATGGAGAGTGAAGAGACAGATTCAGAATGGCCAAACCTAGAGACATCATTAATGGGTGAATGTCAATATGGATGGAGGTTCCCAGCGGAGAGTCCCAGTGCTCTGTGCTTTTCCCTTGTGCTGTTTAACATCTTTACCACTACTCAGCAAAGGCATAGATGGGGCCCTCACCAAATTTGCAGATGCTACAAAACTGAGAGGGAGAGCTAACACACCAGATTACAGAAACAGGGTTCGAAAGGATATTGACAGCATAGGACATTGGACTAAAGATGAAATGGAATGGGGGAAATGTTCCAATACACTTGAGTTTTATAAAGCAACATCCCCAGCACAATGTGGCAGAAACTAAAAATATCTTAGTGTCTTATCGAGCTATATAGGACTCAGTAGTCTGATCTGGCTACCAAGAATATCAATGAAATCTTATGTTACATTTTTTTTCTTTTTAAATAATATTTAATTTTTTTCCAATTACATGCAGAGACAATTTTTAATATTAATTGTTTTAAAAAATTTGAATTCCAAATTTTCTCCCTCTATCCTTCACCTCCCCCCCGCCAAAAGAGCAAGCAATTTGATAGAGGTTCTATGTGTCCAATCACGTAATATGTATTTCCATATTAGTCGTTGTGAAAGAAGAACCAGACCAAAAGAAAAAAAAGTGAAAACAGTACATTCTAATTTGCCTTCAGACTCCATTAGTTCTTTCTCTGGATGTGGATAGCTTTCTTCATCATGAGTCCTTTGGAATGGTCTTGGATCGTTATATTGTTATGTATAGAAGAGCTAAATCATTCATAGTTGATCATCACATAATGTTGCTGTCACTGTTTATAATGTTCTCCTGGTTCTCCTCACTTTACTAAGCATCAGCTCATGTTTTTTTTCTGGGCTTTTCCGAAAACTGTCTTCTCATCATTTCATATAGCACAATACTATTCATATGCTACAACTCATACAGCCATTCAGAGTTGATGGTCATCCCCTCAATTTTCACCAACACAAAAAGAGTTGCTATAAACTTTTTTTTGTAAATGTGTATCTTTTTGCCTGTTTTTTTAAAATCTCTTTGAGATACAGATCTAGTAGTGGTATTGCTGAACCATTTGATTGCCTTTAGGGTATAATTTCAAATTGCTCTCCAGAATGGTTGGATCAGTTCACAACTCCATCGCATATCCTCTCCAAAATTTGTCATTTTGCTTTTCTATATAAACCAATCTGATAGGTGTGAAGTGGTACCTCAGAGGTGTTTTAATTTGCATTTTTCTAATCCATAGTGATTTAAAGCATTTTATATGCTTTTATATGCTATAGATAGCTTTGATTTCTTCACCTAAAAATTGCCTGTTCATCTCCTTTGACCATTTATCAATTGGGCAATGACTTTTATTCTTTGCTTTGCATTTTAGTTTTTATTTAGCATTTTATTTTTCCCCAATTGCATGTAAAAATAATTTTAAACATTCATTTTTAAAACTTGGACTTCCAAATTCTCTTCCCTTCCTTCCCATTCCTCCCTCATTAGGAAGGCAAGCAATTCAATATAGGTTATACATAAGTAGTCATGCAAAACATATCCATAATAATCATGTTGTAAAAGAAAACAGACAAAAATAAACTCAAGAAAAATAACATAAAAAAGTATGCTTCAATCTGTAATCAGACACCATCAGTTCTTTCTCTGGGGAGGGATAGCATTTTTCATCATAAGTCCTTCAGAGTTGTCACAGATCATTGTATTGCTGAAAACAGCCAAGTCATTCACAGCTGGTCATCTTATAATGTTGCTGAAACATAGTACATTTCACTTTTCATCAGTCATGCAAGTCATTTCAGGTTTCTCTGAGAGCATCATGTTCATCATTTCTTACAGTAAAATCATGTTTGATCATTATCCATACCCCAACTTGTTCAGCCATTCCCCAATTGAGAGGCTTTCTCTCACCTTCTAATCCCTTACCCAGAAAAGAGCTACCATAAATATTTTTGTACACATAGGTCCTTTTCCTTTTTTTTTAATCTCTTTAGGTATACAAACAAAGTAGTTGCATTGCTAGGTCAAAGGGTATGGTTTTGTAGCCCTTTGGGCATAATTCCAAATTGCTCTATAGAATGATCGAATCAGTTCACAACCCAAACAACAGTGCATTAAAGTCTCATTTTCCCCACATTCCCTTCAACATTTGTTGTTTACCTTTTCTCTTCAATTGGCCAATCTAAGAAGTATGAGGTAGCAGTTCAGAATAGTGTTAATTTGCATTTCTCTAATCAATAGTGAATTGGTGTATTTTTTCACATGGCTATAGATATCTTTAATTACTTCATCTGAAAACTGAGCCTATCTTTTGATCAAATTTATCAATTGGGAAGTGGCTCTTATTTTCATAAATTTGACTCAGTTTTCTACAAGTTTGAGAAATGAGGCCTTTATTAGAAAACTTGGCTTTGAATTTTTTATATAGTTTCTATTGGTAACTATATTTCCCTCCATCCTATCCCCCCTCCATTTATTCTATTCTCTCTCTCCTTTTACCCTGTCCTTCCTCAAAAAGGCCAATCTGGTCTCCCTTCTATCAACCTCCCCCCTTCTTTCATCTTCCTCTCCTACTTTCCTGTAAGGCAAAATAGACTCCTATACCCAATTGAGTGTGTATGTTCTTCCACCTTTGAGACAATTCTGATTAAAGTAAGGTTCACTCACTCCCTCTCACTTCCTGCCTCTTCCCCTCCACTGTAAAAGCTTTTTCTTGACTCTTTTATGTGAGATAATTTATGTCATTCTGCCTCTCCAATTCTCTTTATCCCAGTATATTCCTCTTTCACCCATTAATTTTACTTTTTACATTGCATCCCTTTATATTCAACTCATACCTGTGCCTTCTGTCTACATATACTCCTTCTAAATACCCTAATAACGAGAAAGGTTTTATGAGTTACAATTATCATCTACCCATGTAGGAATGTAAACAGTTTAAAATTATTAAGTCTCTTATGACTTCCTTTCCTGTTTACTTTGTTATGCTTCTCTTGAGTAGTTTATTTAAAAGTTAAGTTTTCTATTCAGTTCTAATTTTTTCATCAAGAATGCTTGAAAGTCCTCTATTTCACTGAATATCCATTTTGTCTCCAGAAGGATTATACTCAGTTTTGCTGGGTAAATGATTTTCGGTTGTAATCCCAGCTCCTTTACTCTCTGGAATATCATATTCCAAGCCCTCCAATCCTTTAATGTTGAAGCTGTTAAATCTTGTGTTCTCCTGATTGTGGCTCCACAACACTTGAATTGTTTCTTTCTAGTGATTTGCAATATTTTATCCTTGACTTGGGAACTCTGGAATTTGGCTATAATATTCCTGGCAGTTCTCATCTTGGGATCTTTTTCAGGAAGTGATTGGTGGATTCTTTTGATTTCTATTTTACCCTCTAGTTCTGGAATATCAGGGAAGTTGTCCTTGATAATTTCTTGAAAGAAGATGTCTAGGTTCTTTTTTTGATCATGGCTTTCAGGAAGTTCAATAAGTTTTAAATTACCCCTCATAGATCTATTTTCTAGGTCAGTTGTTTTTCCAACAAAATATTTCACATCGCCTATTTGTTTCATTATTTTGGTTTTGTTTTATAATTTCTTGATTTCTCATAGAGTCATTAGCTTCCATTTGCTCCATTCCAATTTTTAAGAAATATTGCGGACATATTGGTTATGGGATCTGGTTGTTTGATGTCTGAATAAATGGTTTGCTTCTTCTACCTTTTATGTGGAGAGTCTTGTATATTTTGTGATATAGAGCCACATAGGCATTTTGACAGTTATCATTTATATTGTGATTACTGCCTTGTTGATGCATTTGACAACGAATAGGATGGGATCCCAAGGTATAAGATCTCTATTTGTAGGTGGAAGGTCTTTAGAAGAAGAAATGGTTATCCCAGGATGGGATGATGTAACTTATTCTTCCATAGTATAGGAATGGTCTAAAGGCACTGGTTTCTGTGAGGACTGGAAACAGAAGCTACAGGGTGGAGAATCTAGAGATTTGAAAGATGTTTGCAAGAAATTACAGTTAAGCCAGAGAAAGAATTGCCAGCAGCAATCTCTAGATAAAGCTGGATCTTATAGCGTATCATATTATATATGAAAGCAGAGAGAGACTGTTATGAGAGAGAACTGAGACAGTCAGGGAAATATCTAACTCAAATGAGAATATTTCTCCCATGCCGCAGCAAGATGAGGAATCTGAGATGGTAGAACAGCAGATTATCGTTCAGGAATCTACTGATTTTGCTGTCAATTTGGATAGAGGAGAGAGGGAGCCAAGGTCAATAGTGCATTTCAGTTCAGCCCAGGTCAAGTGTAGCAGCCAGTCTGGTTGCCATGGTGACAGGGGGACAGAGTCTAGAGACAATGATAAAATTTCAGAAGCTGAGGCACAAAATGTTACTTTGTGGCATGATGCTATGGAGCCACAGAATGATATATTATTAGACCAAGCTCCTCAAACAGCAGTTTGCCCTACACAGCAAAGGAGGCAAGAAACCTAAAATAATAATACAGTGTTCAGAAAGATGTTGGAGGATTTTACACAGCAAGAAATCACAGATATATTGAATAGGTTCACCCAGAGAATGGGAGAATCATTAATATCTTGGATGGTGAGAATCGGTGATAAAGGAGCTGCAGGAATATCTATAGATGCTATGGGTTGTATGAGATTCATAAGTATTAGTCAAAATCCTTTTGTACAGCAAGTTTTTAGGGATTATCATTTGCAAGGAGATAACCAAACAACAAATCTGTTAGCTTTAGCTAGAACAGGTTCTAATAGAGAATATCTTGCTGATTCTATGTGGCCTACTGTAGATAGACCCTGGTATTCACTTATGGACTGAATGAGAAAGTTGAAGGAGGAGGTAATGAAAACTGCTATTATATTGGGGAATACCAAAGTTTATTATGATGCTACTTTAGGAGTCTCTCATGGGAATATGATAGTTAAAATGGCTCCCTCCACTTTATAAACACCTAATTCAGACTCTGATAATTGCAGAAGTAGGGAACTCTCTTTCAGAGGTGCTGTATAAGATTTCACAGTTAAATGACTTAGGAGACTGGGGAAAAGATAAATTTCCTCAAGAGAGAAGAGTAGATTCAACATCAGAATAGAGTGACAAGAAAAGAAATGTTTACTGCTCTATTGAGAGAAGGGATAGATTTTGGAATGATAGGTGGTATCCTAACTAATGAGCTATACAAAATGTATCAGGATAAGGGGCTTAATAGCACATGGGAAAGATAATACTGTTAACACTTGTCTATCCAGGAGAAAATGATTATTAAACTGTATCCTTGACTCATGTATTCTATTGGGAATGAGTCTATGATAGTCTCTTTGTTTCTTTTTGGACTTTTGTCTGTTAAATTTGTTTGCTAGGTTTGCTTCCTGCAGGCTTAGTACTATCCACCTGCAGATGGCTGATCACTTAAGCCAGAAATCACCCTCTGATGTTTGGATGTCACCTCTGGACCTGTCCATGATTGTGATATGTCACCCCTGGGTCTGGCATCAATCAAGCTCTGTATGCCAGCTAGAGAACTGAACTCTTAAATAGGACTCTTTACCTCTTGGGGCAGGGATAGCTATATGTTCAACTTCAGCAGGAAGAAGCTAGGGAGGATGAGACCTTTGCCTCTTAGCCAATGTCTGAGCTCCATTCATTCGAGGGAGAAATGATGACACTTATCTTTTGTTATACCTGTTATATTGCTGTGTAAAATTCTGTTGACACCAGTTTTTCCAAAAAGCCCCATTGCCCTATGTAATGGATAAGAAAGATCTTGGGGCCAAATGTAAGAGCAATTTAGAGGTAAAGATCTTTCCCACCCAGATCTTGTGACCTGCTTACATCACAAGACACTTAATTCACATGTTGTGAGAGGAGCTTGCTGAGAGGAAAAGGAAATTTTGTCATAGGAAATGCTGAGAGAACAGTTATGACAGAGCTGAGGGAAAGAGAGCAGAGGTGTAATAGCTGTGAGTGAATTTTTGGGAAGGCCCCAGCAGGGGGCAGAGAGGTTTTGGGATGGTGTGGTTCTCTGCTATGATCTTGTGTCTGTATTGATTATGGGATCTGGTTATTTGGTGCCTGAATAAATGGTTTACTTCTACCTTCTGTGTGGAGAATCTCATACATTTTGTGATACAGAACCACATGGGCATTTTAACAATTATCTTCTATATTGTGACTACTGCCTTGTTGATACAGTGTCTTTTAGCAAGCTGTTGACTTGTTTTTCATCATTTTCTTGGCATCGCTCTCATTTCTCTTCCTAATTTTTCCTCTACTTCTCTTACTTGATTTTCAAAATCCTTTTTGGGCTCTTCCATGGCCTGCAATCAATTCATATTTTTGGTGGCTTTCGATATAGGAGCTTTGACTTTGTTGTCTTCTTCTGGTTGTATGTTTTGATCTTCTTTGTTACCAAAGTAAGATTCTATAGTCTGAGATTTTTATGCTGTTTGCTCATTTTCCCAGCCAATTACTTGACTTTTTAGCTCTTTGTCAAGGTAGAACTCTGCTTCCAGTGTGGAGAGAGCATTGTCCCAAGCTTCAGGTGTTTTTTGCAGGTGTTGTTACAGCTACTTATAGGCACCTGTATTTTTCAGTTCTCCTAAGGTGGTACAATCAAATGAGAGGTGTTTACTCCTCTCTTGCCTATGTTCTGGTCTGTGAGTGACCATAAGCACTCTTTTCTGCCTTGGAATTGTAAGGAGAATTCCCTTTCCACAGCTGCCACAAGCTTTGCCATGCCAGTGCTCCTCCTCACACCAGGATCACCACCCAAGACTGTGTCCCAGATCCACACAGGGCAAAGCAAGAGAATCCTACCTCGGCACCAGCAAAGACATCCATGCAATCCGTCTCTGATCAGCTGCTTGATCCCCCTCCCTTGATCCCAGGCCCTGTGGGCCTGGAACTCTGAAAGCAGCTGCTGCTGTTGCTGCTGCCACTGCTGCCGCTGCCACTGCTGCCACATCTGCTACTCTAGGGCTGGGGCCTGACCATGCTCCTCTCTCACTCAGATCTGACAGTTTTCCCATTAACCTTATATGTTGTCTTTGGTGTTTGTGGGTCGAGAAATCTGGAAACTGCCACAGCAGACAGTGATTCAGTCCCAAGGCCTGCTCCAGCCCTGTCTGTGCTGGCGTGGCCCATGTTGAACTGTGCTCCCCTCCCAGCCTGATGTGATTGACCTTTCTTGTTGACCTTCCAGGCTGTCTTGGGCTGGAGATTTGTCTCACTCTGTCATTTTGTGGTTCTGTAGCTCTAGAAATTTGTTTAGAGTCATTTTTTACAGGAATTTGGAGGTGTTTGGGGGGAGAACCCAAGGAAGTCCCTGATTTTACTCCACCATCTTGCCTCTGCCCAGCTGGATACTGGTTTCTAATCCATTCTGTTATCTAATTCCATTTTATAAGTGAACTAATTCCATTCACATTCACAGTTATAATTTCTAGCTATGTTTTTCTTCATCCTATTCTCTTATATTTATCCTACTCTTATCCTCAAAATCTATTTAGCTTTTGATTATTGCTTCCCTCAATCTACAATCCCTCCTAACACCCCCTTTCCCTTTACCCCTTTCTATATCACTTCTATGTTATGATGAATTTCTATACCCTACTGTGTATGTTTATTCTTCCCCCTTTGAACCAGTAAAAATGAGAACAAGGTTCAAGCATTACCTCATCTTCTCTGTTTTCCCCTCATTTTAATACATCTTCCTTATGTGACCCTTTTATATATTTTCCCTCATTCTTCCTCTCTCTTTCCCCTTTTCCTAGTACATAGCTCTCTCACTCTTCCATTTTTTTTTCTTTTGAGATCATCCCAATATAATAGACTCTCAACCGTTCCCTCTAAGTAGATTTCTGCAATCATGATAACTGATCCAATAAAGATAAAATTTGTTGTGGTTGCATGTATCACCTTCCCATTTGGAAATCTAAATCATTTCACCTTATTAAGTTCCTTATGAGTTGTCACTCATATTCAACTTTTTAGGATTCTCTTGAGTCTTCTGTTTGAGTGTCATATTTTCTATTCAGCTCTAGTCTTTTCATCAAGAATCCTTAAAAGTCTTCTATTTTGTTAAATTTCCATGTCCCCTTGCAGTACTCAGTTAATATAAAACTGTACACTCAGTTTTTCTGGGTATATTATTCTTGCTTATAATCCTAGATACTTTGCCTTCCAGAATATTCTAAGCTCCTAAGACTAGTCACTGCTAAATTTTGTATGGTAATGACTATGGCTCCATGGTATTTGAGTATTTCTGGTTTCTTTCAGGTTTTTCTCTTTGAGCTGGGAGCTCTGAAATATTCATTGGAGTTTTCATTTTGAGATCTCATTCTGAAGGTGATCGACAGATTATTTAAGTGTTTATTTTGTTCTCTGGTTCATAGATAGTGTAGCAGTTTTCCTTTACAATTTATTGAAATATGGTATGTAGGCTGTTTTTTGATTATATCTTTCAGGGAGTCCAATGAGTCTTAAAGTAACTTTCATTGATATATTTTCAGTTCATTTGTTTTTCCTTTGATATGTAACATATTGTCTTCTTTTATTCTTTTAATTTCATTTTATTATTTCTTGATGTCTCAAGAAATCATTAGCATCCACTTGACTAATTCTGCTTTTAAAGAAATTATTTTCTCCAGGATATTGGGGGACTTTTTTTTACAAGCTGTTAATTTTCTTTTCGTAGTTATTTTTTATATTGCTCTCATTTCTTTTCCAGTTTTTTACTCTACCAATTTTGTTTGATTTATTTTTTTTTTTGCTCTTTTAAAAGCCTTTTAGGAATCCTTGCTCAGTTTGTAACCAATATACATTTTTTTCATTTGAGGTAACACAAATAAAAGAATGAAAAATAGAAGACAATGTGAAAAATGTGAAAAACCACTGACCTCGAAAATAGATCCAAGAGAGACAATTTAAAAATTATTAGACTACCTGAAAGCCATTTATCAAAAAAGAGCCTAGATATCATCTTTCAAGAAATTATCAAGGAAAACTGTCTTGATATTCTAGAAACAGAGGGCAAATTAGAAATTGAAAGAATCCACCAATACCCTCTTGAAAGAGATCTCAAAAAGAAAATTCCTAGAAATATTGCAGCCAAATCCCAGAGCTCCCTGGTCAAGGAGAAAATACTGCAACTAGCCAGAAAGAAACAATTTGAGTATTGTGGAAACAGAATCAGGATAACACAAGATCTAGCAGCTTCTACATTAAGGGATTGGAGGGCTTGGAATATGATATTCTAGAGGTCAAAGGAGCTAGGATTAAAACCAAGAATCACCTCTCCAGCAAAACTGCACAGGGGAAATGGACATTCAATGAAATAGAGGGCTTTCAAATGTTCTTGATGAAAAGACCAGAGCTGAATAGAAAATTTGACTTTTAAATATAAGAATCAAGGGAAGCATGAAAAAGTAAACAGGAAAGAGGAATCATAAGGGACTCATCAAAGTTGAACTGCTTACATTCCCACATGGAAAGATGATATTTGTAACTCATGAGACCTTTCTCAGTAATGGGGTAGTTGAAGGGAATATATGTATGTATG
The DNA here is from genome assembly GCA_028646595.1 of Phalanger gymnotis. NCBI lineage: Eukaryota > Metazoa > Chordata > Mammalia > Diprotodontia > Phalangeridae > Phalanger > Phalanger gymnotis. The sequence continues at coordinate 213,422,269 of CM053622.1, read as the reverse complement.
TATGTATGTATGTATGTATGTATGTATGTATGTATGTAGACAGAGGGCACAGGGGTGATATCTAAAAGATAAAATTAAGGGGTAAGAAAGGAATATATTGGGAGAAGGAAAGGGAGAGATAGAATGGGGTAAATTATCTCACATAAAAGAGGCAAGAAAAAGCTGTTACAATGGAGGGAAAGAGGGGGTAGGTGATAGAGAATGAATGAACCTCATCGGATTTGGCTTAAGGAGGGTATAACATATACACTCATTTGGGTATCATACTGTACAGGAAAGTAAGGGGGGGAGAGAATAGGGGATAACAGAAGGAAGGACAGATTGGGGGAGGGGGTAGTCAGAAGAAAACATTTTTGAAAGGGACAGGGTCAAAGGAGAAAATAGAATAAATGGGGATAGGATGGAGGGAAACATAATTAGTCTTTCACAACACAACTACAATGGAAGTGTTTCTCATAACTACACATGTATAACTTATATTTAATTGATTAACTTCTCAATGAGGGTGGGTGGGAAAGGAAGAACAGAGAGAATCTGGAACTCAAAGTTTTAAAAACAAATGTTAAAAATCGTTTTTAATGCAATTGAGAAATAAGATATACAGGCAACCCAGTATAGAAATCTATCTTGCCCTATAAGAAAGTAATGGGGAAGGGAATAAGAGAGGGGTGTGGTGGGGTGATAGAAGGGTGGGCAGACTGGGGGAAAGGGTAATCAAAATTCATGCCATCTTGGGGTGGGGGAGAGGGGAGAGACGGAGAGAAAATTTGTAACTCAAAATCTTGTAGAAATGAATGTTGAAAACTAAAAATAAGGAAAAATGAAACCAGTATCCCACAATTTATAGCTTATAAAGAACATATTTGAAAGAGAAAGACACACAGAGAGCTAAAATGATAGACTAGAATATAATCTAGGATGCTTCAGCTGAAGCAAAAAAAAAAAAGCAGGGATAGCAATCATGATCTCAGTCAAATCAAAAGTAAACGTGGACCTAATTAAAATAGTTAACCATAGAAACTACATTTTGCTAAAAGGTACCATAGAAGATGCTGAACATATTTTTTGCACCAAATGGCATAATAGAATCTAAATTTATGGAGGAAAAGTTAGATATGCTACTGGAAGAAATAGTAAAACTACACAAGTAAGGGAGCTCAATTAACTTTACTGAGACCTAGATAAATCTAAACATAAATTAAATAAGAAAAAAGTAAAAGGGATGAATGGAGTTTTAGAAAAGTTAGATATAAACCTCTGGAAGATACTGAATGAGAATAGAAAGGAATATACCTTTTTCAGTTGTTCTGGCACCTTCACAAAATTTGAACATATGTTATGGCACAGACACTTCATAAAAATGCAGACAAGCAGTTATTAAATGTACTTTTTTAGATAATAATGCAATTTTTATTAAATAAGGGTCTTAGAAGCATGGATTAAATGTAGTTAGAAATTAAATCATCTAATCCTAAAGAATGAGTGGGTCAAAAACAAATTATCAAAATAATCAACAATTTTGTGAAAGATAAAGACAACATGAAATAGCACACCAAAGTTTCTGAGATTCAGCCAAAGTAATAGGGGAAATTTTACACCTCTAAATGTTTATATCAATAAAGGAGGAAGGCAATAAATTGGGCATACAATTTAAAAAATAGGCAAGAGATAGAGAATACTATGGAATGCAAAATAGATAATTTTGATAACATTAAATGGAAAAGTTTTGCACAAAGCCAATGCAACTAAGATTAGGAGAAAAGTAGAAAATTGGAAAGGAATTTTTACAACTGCTGTACCTGATAAAGGCCTCATTTCTAAAATATATAAAGAACTGAGTCAAATTTATAACAATACAAATTATTACCCAATGAATAAATGGTCAAAGGATATGAACAGGCAGTTTACAGAGGAAGAAATTAAAGCTATCCATAGTGATATGAAAAAATGCTCTAAATAACTATTGACTAGAGGAATGCAAATCAAAACAACTCTTAGGTACCATATCACAACTATCAGATTGGCTAACATGACAAAACTGGAAAATGATAAATGTTGGAGAAGGTGTGGGAAAATTGGAACACTAATGCATTGTTGGTGGAGTCGTGAACTGATCCTACCATTTTGGAGAGCAATTGAAAACTATGCCCAAAGGGCTATAAAACTGTACATTCTCTTTGACCCAGCAATACCACTTTTAAGTCTGTATCCCAAAGAGATCATAAAAATGGGGAAAGGATCCACATGTACAAAAATATTTCTAGCAGCTCTTTTTGTGGTGGCCAAGAACTAGAAATTGAGGGGTTGCCCATCAATTGGAGAATGGCTGAACAAGTTGTGGCATATGAATACAATGGGATACTATTATGCTATAAGAAATGATGAGCAGGTGAACTTCAGAAAAACCTGGAAAGACTTATATGAACTGAGGCTAAGTGAAGCAAACAGAACCAGGAGAACATTGTACACAGTAACAGCCGCAGCGTGTGATGACTGACTTTGATGGATTTACATCTTCTCAGCAATGCAAGGACCTAAAACAACTCCAAAGGACTCATGATGGAAAATGTCATCCACATTCACAGAAAGAACTATGGAGTCTGAGTGCAGATTGAAGCATATTATTTGCTCATTTTTTTGTTTAGTTTAGTTTTGCCTTGTTTTTTCTTTCTCATGTTTCCTCCCATTTCTTCTAATGTATGTGTAGAGCTTATATTGTATTGCATGCCATGTTGGGGAGGTAGGAGGAGAGTGATGCAGAGAAAATTTAAAACTTGTGAAGTGAATGTTGAAAACTAAAAATAAAAAAATAATTTATTAAAAAAAACTAGGAAAAGAAAAAATGAAAAAGCCCCACTTAAACATCAAAATGGAATTCCTGAAAATCAAAAAGGAGCTTTAAAAGATTGAAAATAAAAATAATTATTAAAATAAGTTAACTTTATGAAAAAATAAGTAAAACATTGCCTATTTTTTTAAAAGTACAGTAAATTATCAGCATCAAAATTTAAAAGGGTGAATGCAGAATAAAAATATAAATTAAGCATTCATTAGAAGCTATTTTACTCAATTACATTTCAATAAAACTGGAAATTTAAAGGAAATACCTATAGGTAAACACATACATAAACATACACACATATATGCATACATACACACATATACACATATATTTTATAGATATATACATATATCATCTATATCTATTTCTATCTATATTTGTATCTGTATATATACAAGCCGAAACACACGCACACACACACACACACACACACACACACGTCTCCCAGAGTAACAGAAGAAGAAATAGATTATTTAAATAATTCTGTCTTCTTAGAAAAAGAAATAATTTTTAATTAGAAAATTAGAAAATTTAATTAGAAAACGAAATAATTAGAAAACGAAATAATTAGAAAAAGAAATAATTCTGTCTTAGAAAAAGAAATCAAACAAACCATACTTGAGCTCCCTAAGAAAGAATCCCCAGGACTAGATGGTTTTATAAGGTAATTCTATGAAACATTTAAAGAATAATCAATGCCAATGATACATAAACTTGGAAAAATAGGTAAAGAAGGAGTCCTACCAAATTCCTTCTCTGACAAAAATATTGTTTGTATATTTGAACTATGGAGAGCAAAAACAGAAAAAGACAATTATTGCCTTATTTACCTAATGAATTCTCATGCTAAAATTAAATAAAACATTAACAACAAGATGAAAATAACATATCACAAAGCCTATACACGATGACCAGATTAGAGTTATATCTAGAACAGGGCTGTTCAACTTTAGGTTCTTATTGAAACCACAGACAGTATATTTTGATTTGCCATTTTAGTGACAGCTCTGCAGTAGCTAGGCTTCTTTTAGTAAAACATTCATGTAAATTTCTATACTTGTAGGTGGGCCACATAAATTGCACTGCAGGCCACATGCAGCCCAAGGGCCACATTTTGGACAGCCTTGATGTATAATACAGGGTTGATTCAATATTAGAAAACCTATTAATAAAATTTATCTCTCTTTGTATTTTTGTGTATATGTATGTATGTCTGTGTGTGTATACACACACACATATATATACATATATATATACACATAAACACATACACATATACATATATACATACACATATATAGATGAAGAAAAAGCTTTTGATAAAATAGAAAAAAATTTCTATCAAAAAACTTTAGAAAGCATAAGAATAAGTGAAGTTTTTCTTAAAATGATAAGTAATCTCCAACAGAAACCAAGAGTAAACATTATAACAGGGATAAACTTGAAACTATTCCAAAGAGATAGGGGTAAAACATGAACATTAAATATCTCCATTATTATTCAACATTGTTCTAGAAATTCTAGCTATAGCAATAAGACAAGAAAAAGAATTTAAAGAAATAAGAATGAAGAAACAAACTCTTTCACTTTGCAGATGTGTATCAGTAAGTCAAGTATCACAATATCGATAGTGACCATGAATATGCCTGTATAGTTCTGTAATGCGAATATAAGAGACTCTCCATACAGAAGGCAGAAGAAGTAAAACATTTATTGAGACACCAGAGCAGCAAATCACAAAACCAATAAGTCCAATTCAACATAGCAGCAATTATACCCAAAAACCAAAACCAATAAGTCTACTTCACTATAACAGCAAAGAACTTAAAACACAATATCACAGCAGGGAGCCAAGCCATCTCATAACCTTCCCCTCTGCTGAGGCCTTCCCATAAACATTCACTGACAAATCCTAGCTGTCTGCTTGCCTGCATCCTCTCCTCCCACAGTTCTGAGAGCTTGCAGTTCTGAGAGCTTAAAGGCTACCCTCAAAATATATATACCCTTTTTAGGGCCTGAGGGCTTCACACTTCTCATGGCCTAATTAGTGAAAAGATGTGGGCCTTTCTACAAACAAGCCTCCCCTAATCAAGCTTCCCTTAACTAGCTCCACCTGAGGCCTATTAAGGGTATTGATATGATAGTATACTTGGAGTGCCCAAGTAAACTAATAAACTAGTCAAAATGAGTAACAGCTTCAGCAAAAATGTTATAGGATATAAATTAATCCATGTAAATCATCAGCATATATGGCCACACAGATATAGGGATTGATAGATAGATAGATACATACATAGACGATAGATAGATAGATATGCTGATGAATGATAATGGTGATGTGTGCATTGTATGTATGTTGATCATGTGAGAAATTAATGGGTCAATGAACTTGAAGGATGAAGCAGATTCTGTGACTGTTTGGTAATTGCTCTTATTCTAATCAATTTCATGAGTTCAACATATATCTTGGAAATGAACATTTTTCATGCAAACTTACTATAGCATTATCTGCCCAGTTACCTGGTTCCCTTCTAATTTATATACATTGTTTTTATTTGTGCAGGTCGTTTTCATTTTATGTAATCAGAATTGTTCATTTTGTCTTCTTTGATCTTTTTTTTCTGATTTGATCTTAAAATCTTCCCCTATATGTTACTGTGAAAGGTAATTTCTAGCTTGATCCTATTATTTGTTTTTTGATTTCACTCTTTATGCCTAAGGCATATATCAGTTTGCTGTGTATCCTGTTATGTGCTATAAAATGTTGATCTATGCCTAATTACTGCCCAACTGCTTTCCAATTTTCCTAGCTGTTTTTTTTTCTTATGTGTGGCTTATTGAACACTGTACTGCTGTGTTCATTTGATTCTGTATGTTGTAAAATAAATCTGCGGCACAAATAGATTCTTTTTTTATTTTGTAAGCACTATTAAATAATTTTGGTGGTTACTGCTTTTTAAGGTAGTTTGAGATCTGATATTGCTAGGCCCTATTCTTTCCCACTTTTCCAATTATTTCCCTTGAGATTATAGTTCTTTTACATGAATTTCATTACTAATTTTTCTATCTCTATAAAATAATTTGTTAATATTTTAATTGATATGGCAAAGAGTTAGTAAATTAATTTAATACCATTATTTTTCTCATATTGGCACAACCTACTCTTTAGTAATTCATATTTTTCTTTTTAAGTCTGTATTTCTGTTAAGTGTTTTATGTTTGCATTCCTATAGTTCCTATATGTGTCTTGATAGATAAGCACCCAAGTAGTTTTTGAATTTTATGAATATTTTGAATAAAATTTTCTTTCTATCTCTTTGTGTTAGATTTTTTTGGTAACTTAAAAAAATGTCAGCACTTCACATTATTTTATATCCTGCAACTTTACTAAATTTATTGTTTTATAATTTTGGTGCATTCTTTAGGTCATTCCCTAAATGTTGTCATATCTCCATAAAATGGTAATACTGTTTCCTCTTTGCTTATGGTTTTCCAATTGATTTATTTTTCTTATCTTATTCTTATCTTATTGCTAGCATTTCTAGCACTATGTTAAACATTACCAGTGATAATGATAATGATAACTTTTGCTTTCTACCATTATGTTTTTTTGAAAAACCTTAAACCTTTCTCTATTATTTATAATGCTTGTCCTTGGGTTTAAACAGCAAATGCCAAGTTAAAGAAACACATATTTATTCTTATGCTTTCTAATGTTCTTGTTTTGTTTTGTTTCATTTGAGCAAAATTAGATGTATTTTGTCAAAAGCCTTCTCAGAAAGCATCTATTGATATAATCATGCAAACTTTACTTCTCTTATTTATAGTGTGTTTATCACCTTCTCTTACCATATCAGTATCTTGCCACTGGACTCAGATGGCTCTGGAGAAGAAAGTGAGGCTATTAACTTTGCATAGCCCTCCCTGACTTAAATCCAATTCACTTACATGTGATGGCATCAGCTTCCTAGTGTCATAGTCCTCTTTGAGAACAAAGAACAACAGTAACACCTAGCCTTAATCACTGCATCTAGGGCCATCTCCATTCATTCTGATCTATATCCTAACACTGGATCTAGATGGCTTTGAAGAAGAAAGTGAAGCTGGTAACTTTGCACAGCCCTTCTTGACTTAAATCCATTCACTTGCAAGTTATGGCATCAGCTTCCTGGTGTCATGGTCCTCTTTGAGAATGAAGGACAAACAACAACAACATACCATATCAAACATGCATTCCTCATATAAACCCAACCTGATCATAATGTATATGCTTTTTAAAATATGTTTTTATAGCCAATTTGATAATATTTTCATCAAAGTTCAAAAAGGATATTGGTCTGAAATTTTCTATGTTTTGCCTCTGAGTGATTCAGTTATCAAAACCATATCTGTATAATAAAAGTAGAATAGTTCCTTTTTCTATTTATGTACATAATATATGCAATATTTGAATTCATCATTTTGGAAAATTTGATAGAATTCATTTGGAAATTTCCTAATACCATTAGGAAAACAATTGTTAATTGAATTATTTAAATATTATATTTCCTCTTTTGTCAACTTAAGCATTTTATATCTTGGTAAGCATAAATCAATATAATATAAATTATCAAATTTGTTGTCATATAACCAGTCAAAATAAAATTTAACTTCTTTATTTCTTCTTCATTTAGAATTTTTCAAGAATATTTTTTTTTCATTCTGATAGGAACAATTTTATTTCCCTCTTTTGTTTTTTTTAAAATATTCAATTTTTCCCCAATTACATATACAAAATTTTAATATTAATTTAAAAAATTTTTGATTTCCAAGTTTTCTTCCTCTCTCCCTCAACTTTTCCATCCCTGAAAGGGTAAGGAATTTGATATGGGTTATACCTGTTCAAAATCATGCAAAGCATATTTCCATCTTAGTCATGTTGTTAAATAAGACAGAAAACTAAAGAGGGGGAAACATGAAAAAAATAAAAGCAAAAAATAACATGCTTCAATCTGTACTCAGACTCCATCAGTTCCTTCTCTTAATATAGATAGCGTTTTTCATCATTAGTCTTTTGGAATTGTCTTTTATAATTTTATTCCTGAGAATAGCTAAGTCATTCACAGTTGACCATTGTACCATAGTGCCACTACTGTTTGCAAGGTTCTCCTGGTTCTGCTCACTTCACTTTGTATCAGTTTGTGTCCAGATTTTATTCTGAAATATACCACAACTTGTTCAGGCATTCCCCAATTAATGGTCATCCTCTCAATTTCCAATTCTTTGCCATTACAAAAAGAGCTGCTATAAATATTTTCATACAAATGGGATATTTTCCCAATTTCACTCTCTTTTTCAAATCCACCTACTTTTCTCAATTCAATTTTGTGTATTCAATATTATTCTTTTAATATTTTTTTTTAAATTTTCTTTTAATTATATGCCCAATTACTCACATCATTTACTATCTCTCCCTTTTGGTGGTGAAAAGATTTATATATAATTTTTTCCCTGAGAACTGCTTTATTTGCACCCTGCAAGTTTTGGTACATTGTTTCATCCTTTTCATTTTTGTATAATATTTTATATTTTTGTATGAAAAATGTCCCATCATCATTCTTTAATGCACTAATTCATCTTTTCTGATGGTTTTACCAAGCCCATTTCCTTGGCTGTGATTGTGCTAGATGGTAGGTAGGGATAGTGAGAATATTGTTCATCCTTCAGGTTGTTAAATGTCCAATTAATTTTAATTATTTCTTCAAAAGCACTCTACATACATATATCCTCATATATTTGTTCACATATAGACATATGGATGTTTATGAATGTATCTGTACAAAGATTTCTATGTTAATATATATAAGCACATATAAGCATAAAATGTTTGCATATATACATATAAAATAATTGTAAACATATGTGTATGCTTCTTTATAGATAGACATACAATACACTTGTATATATTTGTATTTGTGTGCACTATACTTATAAACATATACATAAAAACTTTATATTGGTAAATGTATATACATACATAAAAGGCATATATTATATTTTTTGGAAAATTGTTTTAAAAGGCTGATTTATATGTACATGTATTTATATATACATATGCATGCATATATAAATTCCTTTCTATTTGCATTTAGTAATTATTATAGATCAATCATCTCTATTTTTTCTAAAGTTTTATTAAAGTTCTCATCTCCTTGTTTAAATTTTTGAGTTGTTTAAGCCTGAAAGGAGTATATTAAGGTATCCTGCCATTCTTGTTTAATCACCCATTTCTTTCTGAGTTTTTGATTAATTTTTCTTTTATTTATTTCTATCAGTCACCAAATAAAATATAATATCCAATAAATAATTATTAAGTGCCTACTATGTACCAGGCACTGTACTAAATCCTGGAAATTACATAGAAAGGCAAAAGGTAATCTCTGGTCTCAAAGAGTTCATTGTCTAACAGGGGAGAAAACAGGCAAGCAACTATATACAATCAAACTATATACAGAACAAATAGGAAACAATCACTGAAGGTAAAGAATTATGCTCTGCTGTTCTGTGCAAATATCAAATATTGTTATCCTTTTTCTATGTTGACTTTAACCATGATTCAGTTTCCCAGCTTATCCCTTTTTGTTGCCTCTATTTTTTAACTATATTCTTATTTGAAATAGTAATTGTTCATCTTGCTTTGGGGGAGTTTTCCTGAAGCATAATAGATTCTGCTCCAGGCCCTCATTTTAATTCTATGAATATTTATATTTCTACTGTCTTTCTTGTAAATAACATATTGTTCTACTCTGCTTTTTCATCCATTCTGAAATCCTCTTTTTTGTCAGTTCATGTATTTCACATTCATAGTTTTGATAGCTAATTGAGTATTCCTATCCCTCTCCTTTTGTTATACTCCTTTGGAGTTCTCCATCATGTCTCCATGCCAAATACCTAACCCCAACCACTCCTCTCCTGTCACCCAGGTTTGCCAAGAAAGGTTTCATCCTCCATTCCTCACAATCTCTCAGGCCCACATTTCCTTCTTCCTCATTTTTAAAACACATTTATTTTCAACCACAAATCTAATAAAAATAAGTAGATAAAGATATTATCACAGATCACATTTAAGACACAAATACCATTCTCTAGGACAATTCCAGTGGACACTTGGGCACTACTTGCCCTCCATCAGAGCAGCAGGCAGGCAAAAATGTCTTCACTAAACTGGACATATTAAAGTCAGTCCATGATATTTTTAAATGTAACACCTAAATGTCTTTTGAATAAGACTCATATGTGAAAACTTAACATTTCCAGGACTTCTTATCCATTTCTAGCCCTGCAGCCACTTATTCAGCCCAAGAGTTAGAAAGAGGAGTCTTCTTTTTTTTCTCCTACTCATTGCTGGAGGCTTGGAAATTGCTTTTGTTAAAGGACCTAGGAGTCAGGCTTCTGCTACAATTAAATCTCTGGTGACTTGAAAAGCAGCAATGAAGGAACTTTGCTGAATTTTCTCACTCATGCCAATAGCAAGTATTACATTTTGACGAGCAAATGTATTCGAACTAGAGGTGGAAAGTCAACTTGATGTACAAATAAGTGCATCTCTGTCAAAATATCATGCAATGCCAAACCTTTCAGGGTTTTCAGTTCCATTATATTCCCTTAGATCATGGTAAAGTCCTGGTTCTATATCCAATCAATGATATCAGAGATGGCAGACTTGAATGCATACTCTCTGTAGGTATACATTATCTACTCTGTCACCTTATCAAAAGCCATGTCTGTGCTCTGCACAGGAGATTCTAATCCTCTGTGTCTCAGTTCCTGCTACGGCTTGGGCACCCTGCTTCAGCTCTCTCAAGGCTTGACTACTGTGACCCATGCTCTCATTTCCAATACATTGTCAAGACTTGTCAATTTCACCTTTCCAATGGGTGTCAAATACTACTCTTCTCCTCTAACACTGACATCACTGGTTCAGGCCATCATCTTCTCATGCCTTGATTTGCAACAGACTGCTATTGGGTTAATCTGCCTCAAGTGTCTCTCCACTCCTATCCATCCTCCATTCAGCCACTAAAGTGATTTTCCTAAAGCACCAGTTGCATCATGTCAGTCCCCTACTCTGTAAAACCCGGTGACTCCCTAGCACCTCGAAAACAAATGTAAAATCCTCTGACATTCAAACTCCTTCATGATAAATGCCAATCCCTTTCCAAATATCATACCTTAGTGTTCTTATATGCTCTTTAGTTCAACGACACCTGACTCATCGTGGTTTCTAAAACAAAATGCTCCATCTCCCAAGTCTCTCAACTATGGGCATTTTAAGGGATTGTTCCCCCATGCCTACAATTCTCTACCTTCTCATCTCTGCCTTATGGCTCCCCTGTCTTCCTTGAAGACTGGTAAAAATCCCTCTCATTCTATCCTAATTCTAGTGCCTTTCCTTGTTGATTATTTCCTATTTATCCCATATAAAACTTGTTTGTATATAATTGTGTACATGTTATCTCTCCAATTAGACTGTAAGCTTGCCAGAGTCAGGATTTGTTTGGTTGGGCTTTTTGTCTTGTTTTATATCTCCAGCATTTAGCACAATATCTGACAGATAGAAAGTGCTTAATAAAGTGTTTTATTGAGTAACTATTTGACTAAGAAAGCAGCTACCAAGTCTTGTATGATCCTGACTATGATTGCTTGGTACTTGAATTCTTCCTTTTTATCTGCTTACAAAATTTTTTTTTGACCTGGAAGATCTAGATTTTTGTAATACTCCCGGGAATTTTCCTCTTATAGTATCTTTCTGGAGGTGACTGAAGGAGTCTTTCTGTTGTCCCTTTGCCCTTTGGTTCTAGGAAATATTGACAATTCCATGATTTTTGATATGGTATCTAAGATTTTATTTATTGGTCATAACTTTACATTAATCTAATGATTAGATTAATTCTCCTTTGCTTTCTTGGTTTGTTGTTTTCCTAATATGTGTCTCCTATTTTTACATTTCCATAATTTTTAAAATAATTTAATTTTGTATTAACATTTCTTGTTTTCTGATGAAGTGGTTCTCTATTTGGCTCATTCTAGGTTTCAGGAATTCAATTCTCATTTAATGTTTACAATGATGTAAAGTATTCATTCTACTGGCCATTTTTACCTCCCTGGGCATTTATGCATTTCTTGTTTGAGGTACTCCTAGGTACTCTTGTAAGGCTTGTAGCCAAGATATTCTCTATTCTGTGGCTCTACTTGGACTTGTTGAGTATTAACTTTCTTCTTCTTGTTTTACCCCTTAGCCTCATTTCAGCCCAAGATATTTCTTAATTATGTTTGGCATGTCATTATGTTGTTTCATATCTTGAGCCTCAGTTCCAGAATTTGGGGCTTACACTTGAGGTCAACTCTATTCCTATATGTAAGAATAGTATGCACTAGCCCTGCTTAATTCATGGTGCAGTGACTAAGTTTGAGCCTCAAATTCTGAAGGAATCTCTGATTTTGTTCTCTGCTGTGGTTTGGGCACAGGCTGTCCTGTTTTTTGGGGGGGGGGGCTTTTTGTTGGTTTCTTTGGTATTTTATTTTCCCCCAGTTATGTGTAAAAACAATTTTTAACATTTGTTTTTAAAACTTTGAGTTCCAAATTCTCTCTCTTCCTTCCTCCCTCCCCAAGCCACTTCATTGAGAAAGCAAGCAATTCAATATAAGTTACACATGTGTAGTCACATAAAACATTTCCATAATACTCAGATTGTAAAAGAAAACATAAACCAAAAAAAACATTCAAGAAAAATAAGGAAATTTCTAAAAGTATGCTTCAGTCTGCATTCAGACACCAGCAATTCTTTCTCTGGAGATGGATAGCATTTTTTTGTCATAAGTCTTTCAGAGTTGTCTTGGATCATTGTATTGCTGAAAAGAGCTAAGTCATTCACAGCTTACTATCTTTCAAAAATGCTGTTGCGGGGCGGAGCCAAGATGGCGGCTAGGAAGCAGTGACTGGCGTGAGCTCCCCACCAAGGTCCTCCAAAAACCTATAAAACAATGGCTCTGAACCAATTCTAGAGCTGCAGAACCCATAAAGTGAGAGAGGGAAGCAGGGCCCCAGCCCAGCACAGCCTGGATGGTCTCTGGGTAAGGTCTGTCCCACACGGACCTCCCAGCCCCCAGCCGAGGGGAGCGAAGCTGAGCCCAGCAAGCACGGGGCGAACAGACCAGACGCGGACCTACCAGACCAGGAGACGAGTGGAAAGTGCCCTGGCATCCCGAAATACTGAGCTGTGGCATGTACCAGACCTCTCAACCCACAAAGAGCAAAGACATCAGAGAAGGTTAGTGGGAAAAGCTGCGTGACTGAGTTTGCCGTTCCAGCCACTTGGCCCTGGGGCAGCGGAGGTGGGGCAGCTTTAGAACTAGGCTGC
>CM053622.1:213393402-213408527 GCA_028646595.1 Phalanger gymnotis | reverse complement strand
ATGCATGTGGCCCATGTTGAATTGCTTGACTTCTTAGGGAGGGTGGATGGGAAGGGAAGAAGGGAGAAAAAAGTTTTTTTTTTTTTAATGCAACTAGAAAATAAGATGCACAGGCAATGGGGCACAGAGATTTATCTTGCCCTACAAGAAAGGAAGGGAAAGGGGGATGGGAGGGGAATGGGGTGATGGAGGGGAGGGCAGACTGGGGAACAGGGCAACCAGAGTGTACGCCATCTTGGAGTGGTGGGGGGAGGAAACGGGGAGAAAATTGGTAATTCAAACGCCTGTGAAAATCAATGCTGAAAATCAAACATGTCAAAAATAAATTTAAAAAAAATGCTGTTGCTTTGTTCACAGGTTTTTCTTTCCAGGTTTTTCTGAGAGCATCCTGCTCCTCATTTCTTATAGCACAATATTATTCCATCAGAATCACATCTCCAATTTGTTCAGCGATTTCCCAATTGATGGACATCCCTTCAATTTTCAATTCTTTGCCCCTAGAAAAGAGCTGTTATAAATATTTTTATACATATAGGTCCTTTTCCCCTTTGTTTTTGTTTTCATCTCTTTTGTGATATAGATCTAGTAGTGCTATTGCTAGGTCAAAGAGTATGCATGGTTGTATAATCCTTTGGGTATAGTTTCAAATTGCTCTACGGAATGGTTAAATAAGTTCACAGCTCAACCAACAATACATTAAAGTCTGATGTTCCCCACATCCCCTCAAACACTTGTCATTTTCCTTTTCTGTCTTGTTAGCCAATCTAATAGGTATGAAGGTACTACCTCAAAATTGTTTCAGTTTGCATTTCTCCAACCAATAGTGAGTTAGAGCTTTTTCTCTCCCACTGCTTTCATGTTTGCCCTCCATGCCTCAGCCTCCAACATGTAGAACGACGCCCACTCCAGGGCATCCTTGGATTTGTACCTGCCAAGGAAATGCTCTGAAAGCAAGAGGATCCTCGGGGCCAAGGACCACATGCCCATCGAAATGAACGTGGCTGAGGCTGTCAAGGTTACAGGCAGATTCAATGGTCTGTTTAAAGCCTATGCAATTTGTGGAGCAATTAGTAGAATGGGGGAATCTAATGACTGTTCTCTGGCTGGCAAAAAATTATGGCACTGTTTCAAAGAACTTCTAACTGAAGAAATCTTGTGTAAAATGTCTTAATAAATCAGAAAAACAGAAAAAAATAGTGAGCTAGAGTATTTTTATATGGCTGTAGATAGCTTTGATTACTTCACTGAAAATTGTTCATGTCTTTCGATCATTTATCAATTCAGGAATAGCTCTCACATTTATAAATTTGACTCAGTTCCCTGCATGTTTGAGAAATGAGACTTTTATCAGAGGAATTTAATTCAAAATTTTTTTTAATACTGTATTTCCCTCCATCCTATTTCCCCCTGCCCTGTTTATTCTATTCTCTCTCTCCTTTCACTCTGTTCCTCCTCAAACGTGTTTTGCTTCTAACTCCTCTCCCAATCTGCCTTCCCTTCTGTCACCACCTATCTTCTCTTATCCCCTTCCCCTGTAGGATAAGATAGATTTCTATACCCAATGGAGTGTGTGTTTTATGCCCTCTTTGAGCCAATTCTCATAAGAGTAAGGTTCACTCACTCCCCTTACCTTCTCCCTCCTTGCCTCCTCTGTAAAAGCTTTTTCTTGACTCTTTTATGTAAGGTAATTTATGCCATTCTACCTCTCCCTTTCAATTCTCCCAGAACATTCCTCTCTCATCCCTTAATTTTATTTTTTTAGATATCAACCCTTCATATTCAACTCATACTTGTATCCCCTATCTATCTATCTATCTATCTATCTATCTATCTATCTATCTATCTATTCCTTCTATTCTTATGAGTTACAAGTATCATCTTCTCACGTAGGAATGTAAACAGTTTAACTTTATTAAGTGCCTTATAGTTTTCTTTACATTAAAAGGTAAATAGGTAAGGAAAACTATAAGGCACTTAATAAAGTATTCTAAGCCCTTTATCCTTTGATGTAGAAGCCACTAAATCTTGTCTTATCCTAACTGTGGATCCACAGTACTTTAATTGTTTCTTTATGACTGCATACAATATTTTCTCCTTGACCTGGGGACACTGGAATTTGGTTATAACATTCCTGGCAGTTTTGGTGTGGGGATCTCTGTCAGGAGATGATTGGTGGATTCTTTCAATTTACATTTTACTTTCTGGTTCTAGAATATCAGGGCAGTTTTCCTTGATAATTTCCTGAAAGGTGATGTCTAGACTCTTTTTTTTTTTTATCATGACTTTCAGGGTATTCAAATAATTTTTAAATTATCTCTGTTGGATCTATTTTCCAGGTCAGTTGTTTTTCCAATGAGGTATTTCACATCGCCTTCTTTTTTTTCATTATTTTTGTTTTGTTTTAATTTATTGGTTCTTGATTTCATGTAAATCATTAGGTTCCATTTGTCCCATTCTAATTTTTAAGGAATTATTTTCTTCACTGAGCTTTAGTACACTCTTTTCCATTTGGCCAATTCTATTTTTAAGGAGGTTTTTCTTCAGTGAATTTTTGTATCTCTTTTACCATTTGGCCAATTCTGCTTTTTAAGTCATTCTTCTCTTTTTGAGCTTTTTGGGCTTTTTGAACCTCTTTTACCATTTGGTCTGGTCTGCTTTTTAGGGTTTTATTTTCTTTAATTTTTTTGTGTCTCCTTTACCAAGCTGTGGACTTGTTTTTCATGACTTTTTTTTTTGCATCACTCTGATTTCTCTTCCAAATTTTTCCTCTGCCTCTTTTACTTGATTTTCAAAATTCTTTTTGAGCCCTTTCATGGCCTGAGACCAATTCATATTTTTCATGGAGGCTTTGGAAGTAGGAGCTTTGATTTTGTTACATTCTTTTAAGTGAGTGTTTTGATCTTCCTTGTAACCATTGTAACTTTCTACTGTCAGAAGTTTTTTCTGCTGTTTGCTCATTTCCCAGTCTTTTACTTGACTTTTAACTCTTTGTTAAAGTAGGGCTCTGCTTCCAGGGTGGAGAGCACATTGTTGCAAGCTTCAGGGGTTTTGTACCTTTGTTTTCAAAGGTACTTCTAGGGACCTACAAGTTTTCAGTTTTTCCAAGGTGGTATAATCTAAGAAGAGGTATTTGATACTCTCCTGGACTATACTATGGTCTGTAAGCAACTACAAGCACTTTTTTTCTGCCCTGAGACTATGATAAGGGCTCCTGCTCCACTGTGGCCTGCAAGTTTGGGTATGCTAGCACTCTTCCTCACCCTGGAAATGCTACCCAGGACTGCAACCCAGATCCAAGTATGGGCAAAGCAACAGAGTCCTGCCCCTAGTGTCAACAAAGAGACCCTGTAATCTCCTTCTGACCAGTGTTCAATACCCTTATGGCCTATGGACTGAAAGCTCCAGAGGTAGCTGTTGGCACTGCTGATTAAGTGGTTCCCAAGGCTTGCTCCTGGTTTGCTGGAGCCAGTGCTGTGCTGGCACAGCCTGCACTGGACTATTCTCCACTGTTACCCAGGTATGACAGAGCTCTCCTGCTTATCTTCTAAGTTGTCCTGTGCTGGAAAATCATTTCATTATGTGTTTTTCTGTGTTCTGCCACTAGAATTTGTTTAGAGTCATTATTTAAAGGTATTTGGAGAGGTTTAGGGGAGAGCTCAGGCAGGTCCCTGTCTTTACTCTGCCCATCTTTGCCCCACCTTCCACAGACTGTCTTAATGCTGACCTAGCCCCATCTCTTGCTAGTGATAGAGTCTTTTGGTTACCCTGCATCAGGTACTGCTCCAGCCTTTTCTCATAGATCTCATGCCATAGATGAGGCCCCTTTTCATCCTAATTTGGACTTGTCTTCTCCATCAGATGGAAAAACTTGTGACACTTTGCTCTATGCTTGAGTACTATTGTAGCCTCATCTCCTGACACAGAGGTGTATGGAATCTCTGGCATTGTTCTGTTCCTCTCACTTATTATGACCCTGGAGTTTTACTGAATTTTGCCTTTTATTTATCCTAACTTTATTTCAACTCCCTGTTTCCACAAAATTGTGGAAGAGTTTTCTGCAGTCTTGGACTGGGTGGAAGAATTTATAACTGATTCTCTTCTGTTTCTGTTACAATGTTCATACTAGTAGATTTTTAGAGCTTCACTGGTACATTTGTGGGCGATCTGGACTTCATTGGGTCCTAAATACCATCTTCCCACAGTTCCTTTATATGAATTATTCTTGACATCAGTGTGCTTGTGGTATGAGTGTGTGTGTGTGTGTGTGTGTGTGTGTGTGTGTGTGCACGTGCATATGTTTAATGAACTGTTTTCTATGTGGACATCAAATAGTCTAGCATTCTCACTATACTTAGCTCTATTTTTTGTATTTATAGTACATAAATAAGCAATGAATGTAGAACTTACTCAAAAGTTTTACAATATTCCACAAAGGCAATGCAATTAGTATGGCCTTTTAAGGGAGTTTTACCTAGCAATTGCTAAATCAATAATAACTTACAGTCTCTGAGGCTTTTTGGCACTCTATCAATGTTCCATGGTCAATGTATAGTATTCTTGTGTTTGTAGATTTTTTTTAGTGATCTAAGATGCAAATGATCTGTCTAAAATGTTTAATATTAATGTGAAGAATTTACCAGTAACTGCATCCTTTGGCGTTACACATATGAAGCCTTCTGTTAAGGCAATGGTCTCTTAATTGGTCTTACTTCCTCATGTCTCTTTCTTATTCCAGTCTATATTACACAGAGCTACCAAACTTATTTTTCTTAAATTCAGATCTGACCATATCACTCGCTACTCTAGTGACTCCTCACTTCCTGTAGGTTAAAATATAAACTCTTAATGGTTTTCAAATCTCTTCACTACCTGAGCCTAATATTTCCAACCTCATAATTTCCACACCCCATTCATACAATCTGACCTTGAACCAAACTGAGATTATCTCTTTGCTTTCACAATTCATTATCCATCTCCCATCTCTGCATCAAAATTCCATGCCTAGAATTCATTCCCTCCTATCTCCCCTAGAATCTGTTTCTTGAAAATGCTCAGTTATTGGTTGCTTGATTGAAGTCTTTTTGGTCGCCTGTTAAAAAGTAATAATTCTCCATTTCTCAATATTTTCATATCTTTCCCTGTGATATTTCTTGACAACTGGTCACAGAGTATCTTCAGAAGCATATTGTCTCCAGCATAACTCATGTGAATATGTTTATGAGCACACATGTCTTCTGTTTGTTTGTGGTTGTGTATATGTGTAGGTGTTTGTGTATCTATACCCAGTCAAATTCAGTTATCCTTGCCAACTTCATCCTGGACATCATTTCTACTTATTCACATAACAGAGACATACGACACTGAAGTGTTTATGGTGTCATAAATTATGAGCATGTAACAAATGCTTAATAATTCTTTCTTTTCTTCTTTCTATCTCTTCTTCAGACTCTACATGTGATTGGAAGTAGTGGCAAAGGAGAAGTACATGTGTATAGCAGTCTGCAATACTGTAATACAATATGCAGAACTTGGCATGGCACTGAACTCTCTATGTCATCTGAGCAAAGTCATTCTGCCTCTTTAGCCCTCAGTTTCCATGTCTGTTAAAATGGCAAAGTGGGATTAGACAATCTCCAAGGCTTCCTCTAGCTTGAATTTGCTTTGATCTATGTTCTATGTGCTCAGGAATGAGGTAAATTTTTGAAGGAAAGTCCCTAGACCCAATCACACATAATAATGGGCACTTCAAATAGCAACTATAGTCCTTAATCAAAGAACAGTCTGCATTCATGCTCTTTGTGGAAGGAGCAGTCTTGCATTGTTATTTTTTTTCAGCCACTCCTGTGCACACAGAGAATAATCCACCAGCTAACAGTGACATCTTTGAAAGTGAAGGACAACAATGTGGACAGTTTCATAGCCTATCCAATAGTGTCTTCTCAGAGCATAGTCTGATTTTCATATGCTTACCGCTACATTTGAATACTATTTTAGCATTTCTGCAAGATGTCTATTGCTGGGGAGTCTGAAGCACAAATTTGCTTTTCTTTATACAAAACACTGATTCTGCTTTGACAACTAGAAAATAGCCGTCTTTGAGCAATACATTTTCTTCTGAATTATATGTAATACCTCTGAACCTTGTGTTCTTTGTTCTCTACCATAAAAAGTGGTTTCAAAAATAAATTGCAATATTCATGATTGAGTGGCAGGAATTAGGAAATAAAGAGTTGATATCTTATAAATACTAATTGTCACATCTATAAAAAAAAATTCTGACCCCAGATCACATTTTTAGATATTAACAAAAAAGCACATTTTTGTCTTGTTTGTTTAGGCCACTCTGCACTTTCTTGTGTCTCCCAAATGAATTTTAAATGATCTCAAAGGGAACTTAAAATAAAGATGAATGTAAAGATTCTCCAGCAAATTTCTAACTAATATGTTACAGTGTGAATCCAATCCTTGTCTGAGGAAATGACTGGCAGACATATGTGAGTCAAACACAAAAATTCCCATTGTCAATAAAAATAAATGGGGTTGATTTTTTTAATAGTAGGAAGATTTTTAGAAAAGTACAGATAAAGATTATAATAGAATAGGCATTTATTTTCCCTTTGGATACTTCATTTTGTAAAATCTCTCAATACATAATGTATTCCATAATTGCACCATTTACCTCAATTAAAGATCAAAGGCAGGTTTAAAATTAAAATGGAAAAAATCTTTTTCTCTGATTGAGATATCATTTTAAATGACTACTGCATGTAAAAATAATCATTACAAATTTTATTGGAAAAAATGCCAGGCTATCAAATAGAAATGATTTCTATAATAGATGCAATAGAAACAACCAAAGAAAGTTTCTCAATAGGGAATTCATTTTCATTCCCTATAAATATGATTTCAAATATCCAGAGAAATTAAAATGGCCAAATAAATACTAAAATCTTATTCAAAGTTTGTATTTTAATATGTAATCTCAAAGGATTTAATTCCATTTTTGACAAAACCAAGATTACTTTGGAATGATACTTTACAAATAGTAATATATTAAACTAAAATCCTGAGGACAAGTCTTCCAAATCTCCAGAAACATTATATGAATTATTATTGCATTGGTCTAATTCCTGGATGCCAACATGAACATGAACCATGGGAATGGAAAACTATCCTTCTTCAATAGCAGTTTCTCCTTGAGTTACATTGCCAAGCAGGTCTCAGCAGGGTGAACAGGCAAAACAATTCTGTTACAATTACCTGCTTAATTTTCACAGAGGAATAACTTTGGGTCACTACAAATGGCTATTTAATGAGAAAGGCTATCACCTGAGGGTCAATTCTTTTCCAATTCCCAGAAGTGAAAGTTTTTTGAGAATTTTCAAAAGTCCTTAGTGAAAATTTTCAAAGGCTTGATACTCTGAACCTTGGCAACTCTGATGGCCAAGTATACAAATTTTGTGCAGTTCTTTATCTCTCTGGGCCCAAATAGCTATGTAATTATTTTGTAATTATAAGGCAATCATTTACTTGCAACTATAAGTTCTTCATTTTTATGGTAATTCCAAATGTAACTACCATATAATTTGTAAGAAAGAACTAGCTGTGCAATTACTCTGTATTAACACAGTAATTACTAAATATGTCTAAGCCGATTTGTAGCTTATGAAATAAAGTTTTCAACACCTGCAAACTCTAAATTACAGAGCAGATTTGCATGCAGTTCTCATGTGGTCTTCTATTAAATAGAAGAAGGCTATTGTTTTAATTTCCTCCCACCACTGCATTAAGTTATCAATAGGGTATAGCATATCTTATTTCCTGAAACTGAATCCTTTTTGCCCCAACCCATATAGAACTGGACATAACTTTGAGTACATGTGCCTCAGGAAAGAAATCAGTGGCCAAGGAAACAAAAAGATGAGCTCAAACTTTTCCTTACATTATGATTTGTTAACTTTGATGAATCCATAAATATTTCTTGGGAAATTGTTAACAAGGGTTCTGCACAGCACTTGATAATGAAAAAAGAAAACAGATAATCTGGAATGGTAAATTCCATATATCGTCCTGAGAATATATGAAGTTTCATCCTTACCTGTATTTATCACCAAATATAATAACTAGAGCTATTAAGAAGAAGAAAGATAGGGATTGAAATACTCTTTTCTATCTTCTGTCCAGTCAGCTGTGGGAATTAAAAGGGCACAATGAAGTTTCTAAAAAATTCCTAGCAAGACTGGTTATTTGATGAAGCCAACAATTCATCTCAACCAATTGGCAGTAGGAATTTCTCTACTTTTGATTTGAAATACTTCCTTGATGGGAAAGTCAAATAAACAAGGTTCTCATATTTCCCTAAGTCCTTGCCTTTTGCAGCTTTATCTGAACTAACCACTGATTGATTTCTACATTTCAAAATAATAATAGGGATTAAAGAAATTCACCTTTATCAAACTGCTGTTGACAAATGTCTCTTTATCACATTGTTTTCAGACTAGTAACTACTTTAAGAATCATGATAAAGCAAGGATCAAATGATATAGATGAATGGAAACTACAGGTTCCTAGTTCCTAGTTCCTTTTCCATTTTTTCTCCAGAAATGTTCACAAGATGGCAACCAGCAAAAAATAAAAATAAAAAGATGGCAACCAGCCTCTTCCTCTGATTTTTGACTGCTACCCTAGAACTTCTATTTGAAGAAGAACCCATGCTCACCTCAAACCCAGCTCAATCCATGACTTCCTGCCCACTTTTCTACCTTTTCTCCACAAGGGTGCCTCCCTCTAACACCTAATTTTCAGCTCCTGTTTATGTGTTGTCTTCTCTCATTAGGATATGAGTTCCTTGATGGCAGAGACTTTCTTTCTTTTTCAGTATTTCTATTCTTAGTGCTTAGCACAACGTCTGGCACATAGTAAATGCATGAGAAATACTTGATTTTTCAGTCTCTATGTATCAGCCCATCTATAGATGAATTATCTAGTACTGAATCATATTTTCAATGGGCACTAAATAAGGACTAGTCATCAATGGCTGATTTTTTTAAAAAAATGTCTTTATAAAGAATGGAACTTCCTGATAAAGGCCTCATTTCTAAAATTTATAGAGAACTGGGTCAAATTGACAAGAATACAAGTCATTCCCCAATTGATAAATGGTCAAAGGAACAGGCAGTTTTCAGAGGAAGAAATTAAAGATATCTATAGTCATATGAAAAAATGCTCTAAATCACTATTGATTAGAGAGATGCAAGTCAAAACAATTGTGAGGTACCACATCACACCTTCCAGATTGGTTTACATAATAAAACAGGAAAATGATAAATGTTGGAGAACATGTGGGAAAGTTGGAATACTAATTCATTGTTGATGGAGCTGTAAGCTGATTCAACCATACTGGAGAGCAATTTGGAACTATGCTCAAAGGGCTATAAAAATGTACATATCCTTTGACCCAGCAATATCACTTCTAGTTTCCCAAAGAGGTCATAAAAATGGAAGTCACCTACATATATAAAAATATTTATAGCAGCTCTCTTTGTGGTAGCCAAGAACTGGAAATTGAGGGGATACCCATCAAATGGGAAATGGCTAAAGAAGTTGTGGTATATAAACATAATAGAAAACTATTGTGCTATAAGAAATGATGGACATGCAGACTTCAGAAAAACCTGGAAAGACTTATATGAACTGAGGCTGAGTGAAGTGAGCAGAACCAGGAGAACAATGTACACAATAACAGCTACAGTGTGCAATGACGGATTTTTATAGACTTAGACCTTCTCAGCAATGCAAGGACCTAAAACAACTCCAAAGGACTCATGACGGAAAATGCCATCCACATCCGGAGGACAAAGTATGGAGTTTGAATACAGATCGAAGCAGACTATTTTCTTTTTTTGTTTTGTTTGTTTTTTCTTCCTCATGGTTTCTCTCATTCATTCTAATTCTTCTATACAACATGACTAATGTGAAAATATGTTTAATAGGAATGTATATATAGAACCTATATAAGATTGCAGGCCATCTTGGAGAGGGAAGGGGAAGGAAGACGGAGAAAATTTAAAACTTATGGAAGTGAATGTTGAAAATTAAAAATAAATAAATTAACTAATAAAAAAACTAAAATAAAGAATAGAACTTCCATTGTGGTATCAGAGTAGTTATTTATTTCTGGTATATATGGAAAAAATATATATTATATGGGAAAAAAATACTAACAGAGATCATGATTCAGTACTTTTGATCATAAAATAGAATTGGAGAGTTGAGGAAGAAAAAGAACACAATGATTTCATCCCAGAATTCTGACTGAGCAAATCTTCCAAAATAAGACTATAACTCCATGCTCTAAATACCTTTAATTCATCAGTTTGTATAAGAGAGTAAGGATGTATAAAATTAAGAAAGTAAGAAAAGAAGGGAGATATCAGAAATGGCAGTGGCAAATGAGTAGATGGAAAGGTTGATCCAAAGTAGTTTACACCCATTAAATGGAGTCACTGAGCTAAAAATAACAAAATAACTGGGGAATGACCTCAGTCTTCAAATAGGTCCCTGGATCCTTCAAATCCTGAGCAGGCCCTTCCAGTACACAAATGTTCACTGTCTCCACTGGGAAGAAGAATCAAATCAGCCTTTGTTAAAGAATTTACTAACTGCCCTTACCTATTTCATTTATGTTACTGATCAATGATGTCTTAAGCTTAGCTTTGGATACTGATACCATATCTGGTTGTTCCTAACCAGTTTCACCGCTAAGAAGCATGTTTCTTGTTTGATGTCATACCTACAGATTTGTGCTAGTTCACTGATTGCCTGAGATTGTTTTCTTCTCCTGGTTCTAGAAATTGGAACATGATCTAGGAGAAAAGGAAGGTATTCCTTTGCAGAGGCAATGCTGCTAGCAAGGTAATGAGGGAGACTGTTAAGAGTTGCAAATGAGGTAAAACATGACCAAGGATGTTTTTGAAATGGTGGTTCCTTCAAATCCTGTCATTGTGTGTGATCTTGGACATGTAACCATCTCCTTGGACATCAATTTCCTCATCTTTAAAATAAATGATCTCTTCCAGATCTTCACCTATGATTGTATGATTACATTTAATTGCCTTGGAAACTAAGATGAGAATTAACAAGTTTAGTACTGGATGAACTAAAAGTATGGCTGATGTGTCAATTCATATAGTAACCAGACAATAATCATATGACACACAGCCTACTCTTGATAAGATACACAAATAGTGTCCCTAAACTCTTACCTACATGTTTTTGCATATATAAAATGTTTATGTATTCATATAGGAATGCTTCTCATAGATACATACAAATACACACATATCTACAAGTATAACACACATTATGAGTATTCATATGTACATGTTGGTGTTTTGTTGTTTGAGGAAATTTACTTTGAGGTAAGAGATACCTTTTTTCCCCAATTGAGCAATGCAAGAACAAGTCAAGGCCTTTCTTCTTCCTACCAAAAACAAGGAAGAAAAATTAAAATCCCTATGTATTGCTGTTTTGTCTTTGTGAAGCAATATTACTTTGATTTCTATTCAACTAGTTAAATTTAGTTATTAGAGAAAGAAAATGTGTGACTCCTTTTGCTTAGAAACATAATTTATTAGTACGTACTATTAGTAGATTCACTGCTGAAGTATCCTATCTATGAATTTCCTATATATCTTTTTGTGTGTATATATATATATGATATGCTTTATTTATAGTATTTTAAATAGAAAGACCTTAAAATAAAATATATCTATACATATATGTGTATGTGTGTATGTGTCCATTGTATATTTTGTAATTGTTTTTAGTTGAATTTTGTTCTTATCATTTTCTCCTGGTTTCTGTAGTAATATTTGTGTGTGTGTGTGTGGGCGTGCACACACACACATACATTCAGGTTTATATGTGTATGCACAGGATTCTTACTCTACCTGAAAGTTCTGATCTATATCTATAATGTATTTAATAGAAAATCAATTTAATAATAATTATCATATATGTCATATATAATATCTATAACATAATTCAATATTGGTAAAACAATATATATCATATTGATGTTTATTTATTTATACACTGAGTTGCAGAAAATTTGATATTTCTTTCAAAGTCCTCTAGACTAAATGTCAGACCAAAAATCCTCAGCCCTCTACTCTACTAAACCAAGACTAGGAAACAATATGGCTGAGTGCATGCTTTATCCTTCTCTCTGTTTCTTCTATAAAAGATATTCTTTTAATCATTCCCCTCTCAAATACTGCTTCATTAATAAAAGACTCTGGATTCTTGTTCCCAGAATGTTAATTCACTTCTATCTTTTATTTCCTCTCAATTATTTTAGCCCTATTGAAACATGCCAATAGATGTTTTCTTTGTTATTTGTATGGTTTTCAAAGAATGTCACATTAAAGAACAATGATGATAATATTCTTGTATTTCCCCAGAAAAATAAAACATTTAATAATTTATTCTTCTCTTGCTAAGTTAATTTGTTTATCTTTATATTTCCTTAATATGATGAATTTACCTATCAAACACCCTGCTCCCCACTTATTTCTTGAGAAATTGTGTATCAAAATCCCCTCCAGCAAAACTATATTTTTTTCATAGATTTTTAAGTTCATTTTTTTCAGGATGTTCTTTTGGGTTGGACTACTTTCTACTTTGCTTTTCAGAATATCATATTACAAACCTGTCTTTGATTATTTTTACTAAGTTACCTACTATGATTTGGATTCTCTTTTATAGAAGAAGTTCATTCTCCTAATGGGTGCCATATTTTTAAAAATTTTATCTTGAAATTTTTTTTTATGTTTCTCCTTCTAGCATCAGGATAATATTAAGCTCTCCAATTCCAATAGTTTTAGACAATTTTCCCTTATGACTTCCTGAGGCAAGAAATTCACACTTCTTATTGCTAGAAAATTCTCTGGAAGATTGACAATTCTTAGATTAATTCTTCCCAGACTTTTATCAAGCTCCATTACTTTGGCTTACAGAATTTAAAGCCCTCGTCATTTTGATTATCATTTTTTAAATTTTTCTTCTACTTCTGCATTTTTATCTTTCAAAGCTGCCATTCCTTTTCAAAGAACCTCCAATTTTTTTGAGGATTTTCCATTATTATTCTAAATTCTTTATCTTTATGTTGTTTACAGCTTAATTACTGTCTTAATTTTTCTCCTATTTTGTTGAGATTCTGTCCCATTTTATAGGTTTTGCTGTTGTGCTGTAATTTCTAGAGTTCCATAAAATTATTTCCATTATTTGTCCCTTCCTCCAGGGTTTCTTTGCTTTCTAAGTACTTTTTTTTCATTGTGTTGATTCTTTTTCTAAATTATTTTGCTCAAATTTTCCTTTTTTAACAGTTAATTTGTTGGATTATCTTTGATGTCTTTTTTTTACTCTTATTTTCTTTTTAACATTCATTTTTAAAATTTTGAATTCCAAATTTTCTTCCTCCTTCCAGTACCTCCCACACCTATTGAGAAGGTAAGCAATAAGGTAACTCATTTTTACATATTAACTCACAAAAAAGATATTTCTATACAAGGTATATCACACACAAAAAAGGTAAAAAGTAACACACTTCAGTCTGCACTCAGAGTTCATCAGCTCTCTGTCTCTGGAGATGGATAATATTTTTCATCATGAGTCATTCAGAATTTGTTTGGATCATTGCATTGATCAGAGTGGCTAAGTCTTTCACAATTCATCTTCATTGCAATATTGCTGTTACTTTGTACAAGGTTCTCCTAGTCCTTCCCACTTTGTGCACAATAAGATTCTATCACAATCATATACCACAACTTATTCAGCCATTCCCAAATTGATGGGGATGTCCTCAATTTCCTATTCTTTTCCACCACAAAAAAGCTGCTATAGATATTTATGTGTATACACACACACACACACACATATTCATGGATGTCTTTTTCCTCTGCCTTTGATCTTTAAGATACAGACCTAGTGGTGGTATTACTAGGTCAAAAAGTATATAGAGTTTTATAGCCCTTTGGGAAAAATTCCAAATTGTTCACCAGAATGGTTAGACCACTTTACAACTCTACCAACAATGCATTGGTTTTTCAATTTTTCCATACCTCCTCCAATATTTGTCATTTTACTTTTGTCATTTTCACCAGTCTGTTAGGTGCGAAATGGTAGTTCAGAGGTTTTTTTTTTATTTCCATTTCTTTAATCATTCATGATTCATAGCATTTTTAATATGACTACTGAGAGTTTTAATTTATTCTTCTGAAAACTATCTGTTCATGTCCTTTGACCACTTATCAATTGGTCATTATCAATTTGGGAATGGTTCTTATTTTTAGAAATTTTGCCCATCCCCCATGTATTTGAGAAATACATATTTCCCTTATCAGAGAAATTTGCTGTAAAAAATTTCCCCAATTTCTTGCTTCTAATTTTGGTTGCATTGGTTTTATTTTTGCCCCACACACACACACACACAAACCTTCTTAATTTCATGTGATCAAAATTATTCATTTACGCTACCATGATCCTCTCCATCTCTTGTTTTGTCATACACTCTTTTCCTATCCATAAATCTTACAGGTAGTCGTTTTCCATGCTCCACCAATTTGCTCCTTTGGTGCCCTTCCCTCCTTTCACCCTCCTTTTGCTTGCTATTGTTCCTTTCTTCATCGTTACATTGTTACTACTTTATGATGACGCACAAAAAATAAACTTAGCCACATCCTCACTCAGCCATCTTGCTGGAAGTTCAATTCTTTGATCCTCTTATAATCAGTTCCTTTTTGTTTTGTTAAAAAAAATCCTGGAATTTCAGGGACGAAAGGGAATACATGGGACAAGTAGTCCAACTTATACTTTTAAAAAGATTTTTTTTTACCTACAATATACCTGGAAAGCAATCATCTAGTTTTTTTTTTTAATTTTAGTAATATTTTATTTTCCCCATTCCTATGTAAAAACAATTTTTTTTTAGAACTATGGCGGAACACATTTATTATTATAACTTTCTCTTGGAATTACTTTTTTTTAATTTATTTTTGACAAGTTTGGTTTTCAGCATTGATTTTCACAGGCATTTGAATTACAAATTTTCTCCCCATTTCCTC
>CM053622.1:213363696-213392902 GCA_028646595.1 Phalanger gymnotis | reverse complement strand
GGAAATGGGGAGAAAATCTGTAATTCAAACGCATGTGAAAATCAATGCTGAAAACTAAACATATTAAAAATAAATTAAAATTAAAAAAAGGAAAAAATTAGATTGGACAAGAGAGACATTAAGAAATACTAGAACACGGTCAAAAAACTGAAAAAAAAGTCAGAAAATGTAAAATATATCCTATTGAAATCAGCTGGGGGGTGGGGAACAGGTCAAGGAAGACAGAATTTCAGTATCATCAATCTATCTGAAAACTTTGACCATTAAAAAAAAAAACACCACCCAGACACATTTCAAGAAATCATGGATGAAAAACTCCCCAGATCTATTTAAAATCAAGTTAGCAAAATGAAATTGGAGAGAATCCTCTCATCACCTTCTGAAAGAAATCCCCAAAGGAAAAGTGTTCTGAGGAACATCAAAGCCAAAATCCAGAGCTTCCAGGTCAAAGCAAAAAACGAACAGAAAAAAAAAGAGTTCAAATACAAAGAAACCACAAACAAGATCACAAAAGCCCTGGAAACTACCACTGTAACAGACAGAGGAGCTTGGAATATGATATTCCAATAGGCAAAAGATAAAGACTTTTAACTAATAACTTATCTAGCAAAGTTGAGTATAATTTTATAGAAGAAATACAGACTTTTAATAAATAGAGGGCTTCCAAGTATTTCTGATGAAGAAACCAGAGGTGAATAAATATTCTGAGGTACAAACACAGAATAAAGAGAAACATGGAAGTAAATTATCATAGGAAAAGACTACATGATGAAGTTTTTGTCTTCTAATGGGAGGCAGGGAGGGGAAAAAGTGTCCCCTAAGAACCCAAATGTTCTTTATGGGAGCAGTTTCATTATGTTTTGATGATCTTAAGAGAAAAAAGAAAAGGAAAGGAAAAAAGGAAAACATTAGGGAAGAGACAGAGAGGAAAGGAAGGAAATAAATATTTTATGTACCAGGAAAAAAAATATAAAATTCTATGAAGTTAAAATCCCTCCATAACCTGGCCTCTTCTTATCCTGCAATCTTCTTTTTTTGTTTTTTTGCCCTTCGCTTTTTATTTTTTTATTGCTGAAACTTTAATACACATTTAATACACACAGAAAAGAAAAATAAACACTATAAACTTAAATATTGAAAGACATACAAAATAAGAAAAAAAAGCATGTCATGTGCACAGCAGAAAGTAAGAGGGGATTCAAAATATATAGCAATAAATTTCCATTTCAAGAAAGCCTATGTAATAAATACTACACATTGTGTTGAGAGCTGTCCATCTTTTCTTTGCTTGCTTATTAGTTTTCTTTTGTTCTCTACAATGCACTTTTTACTTTGTTCTTTTTACCCCCCCTCACCTCCTTGAGAAGACTACAATTAAGCACAGATATTATATACATATTGATATATAGGTATACACATACATATATAAGACATAAATAAAAACATGTATAGAAGTATAGCTTCCCTAACAAATTCTATTTCTGATCTTTGTTTTTATGTTTGTGAGTATCTCTTATTTCCTATCCCTCCTAATTCCTCTGCTTTATTTCTACCCTCTGTCTCGTCCTCCTGTTACTTAACCTATCACACACACCCCCCAGGGTCCCTCCCTTATCCTCTCATTCTCATAAATCTAAATACCCTTCTGTACCTCCTGTTGATGTATTTCCTTACCCTCCTCTCTTCCATTATCCTCCCAAGGATCCCTCTCTCATCTTCCCATTACCATTAATCTAAACACCCTTCTTTACTCCCCCTCCTTTAACCTATTCTTTCACCATTCCCTCTAGAGATCCCTCCCTTATACTCTCCTCCTTCCCTATCCCCTTAGTGTTTTATTTCTTTCTGAATTTAGGAGACTTTTATACTTTTATACTCATATATATGCATATATACATAAAGAGAGACAGGGAGAGAGGGAGAGAGAGAGAGAGAGAGAGAGAGAGAAAGAGAGAAATAGACACACACACACACTTCCTCTTGAAACCCTTCCTGACAAAATTAGGTTTCCAGAACTAATAGCCTCCTCCTTTGTCTAATTCCTCTGTATTGGTTCTTCTTATCCTAACTTGTTTGTACAAAATAATTACCCTTTTTAGTTGTTCCTAAACAGTTTTACTTTTTAAAGTCATATCATACTCAGGTCTACCCCAATCTTTCTTACAAATTACCCAATACTAATAACAATCTTAGATATACATTTTACATTTTATATACATAAAAGGTAAACAATCTGTCCTTATTGAGTCCCTTGTAAGCAGTCTTTGGTATGTACCCTATATTTCTCTTGACTCTTGTATGTCAGATCTTCTGTTAAGTTCAAGTTGTTGTTTTTTAACAAAGCCCTGAAAGCCTGACAGTTCATTAAGTGTCCATTTTTTTTCATTCAGGATTATGCTTAGCTTTTCTGGGTATGATATTTCCAGCCAGAACCCCAGTTTTTTTTTGTTTTTCTTTTTTGCTTTTTTATATATAGTATTCCAAGACCTGTAATCTTTCAGTGTCACCACTGCTAGGTCTTGTGTGATTCTAATTGTGGCACCTCCATATTTAAATTGTGTTTTTTTCTTCTTGCTCTTTTTTCTTTTTGTTCATAATATTTTATCCTTGAACTAGTGTAACAACCATATTGCTAGCAGCTACTGTAGTTATGTAAGACCAACAACAAGAGCACACAGAAGGGCTGCCAACACAAGTTCTTTGATCTGCTCTTCTAACAAAAGCAACTTTAAGGGGTTAACAATCTCAGTTTAATTAAACATGCATTGACTTAGTTCAGGAGGAAAAGATCAGCCTCCTGAACTTTAGGGCAAATGCAAACAGAAATTGCAAATCACAATATACATTATATAAACAGATCAGATAACACAAACCAGTCTATCCATAGTAATATATGGTTACCAGAGAAGCATCATCATCGGTCTGGGTTATCAAAGCCGGGGCAGGGGGGCTATTTCAATGGCTTGGCCAGAGTCTTGTCACTCTTTCACTGAGTCTACTTCCAAAAGTCAAACGCTAACCTTCCAGTATATATACCACTTCAGGACTCTGAGTGCTTGAGGATCTCCATTTAGGATGTGAGAAACCAAAGTGTGGGAAAGCACCACATCATATACAAATCAATGATTCCCCATCACCCTAGTGCTGAGACACTGTTCCAAGACAAAATATTCCACTTTACCTGCCCCATTTAAACAAAGGTTAGACTCAAAGGCACTTGATAGTCTTAGCATCCCAAAAAATCCTGCCGTGATTATCACCACATAAATCTGCCCCTCCAGGATCCTTGGCATTACAAATTAAATGGCCATGGATCTTGGAACAAATAAAAGCATTATGCATTGCAATCACATTCAGGGAACTATAACAAAACATATAATTCAGTATCATCCACAAAATTCTTGTTCACAATACAAGATGATCCACCCCTAGGTCACAGCAAGTAACAATTACTTTAGTTAATACAGAATGTCCAAGTAAAGTCCACCTTTGAGGGTGTGTCCTTCTCCCCACACTGCCTTTGCAGGCACTCTCAGGTGTTCCACGCTTTATTGAGCAAAGTCCCAACACAAACAAAAAATGTCCAAATAAAGTTCTCTTGGGCGTCGGTTCTCCCCACACTGCTCCAGCACCCCACTTTCAAGTCCTGAGGGGCAGCTGGGCAACAAAGCCAACAGGGTTGGGTTCTGGGGGTCTACAACACTTCCCTCTACCCATATAGTCAACTCTATCCTCCCCCTGGGTTCCAAACTGCCCCAGGAGAAGGCAGCAAAAAAGCACACTCAGCACCATGCTGCAAAATTTCCATCTTGCCCCAGGGCTGAATTCCAAGCTCCTGGGTTCCTGGTCATCTAGCTCCTGCTGGCCATTCCTGGCTTCTGCCAGAATCCTGATGTAGGCAGCTCTCTACTCTCACATTTCCAAAGTTCTCACAAAGGCAGTCTTCCCCTCTGTCTGGGTCAGTATGCCCTCAGCCATCCGTTTGTTCTCTTGCTTCACCAACCGCTCCTGTAAAGTCTACTCCTGTTTCAAAGCTCCACATACAATACAATCTCAGGACATTAACCCTTCAAGCACAGTCTGGAGTTGAACTAATCCACCCAAGCCTTGGCTCTGGCCATCCCCACCTCCCACAAGCCTCCTTGTTTTCCTCCCACAGCCTCTGCTCCAGACCATCTCCCTTGGAGTGCTAGTGGGGTAGGGAGGAGGGAGGAGAGGTTATCTCCCAGGGCCATTGCTCTAGGCCACTGGGAAACCACTCCTGTCACTGCTTCTTGCCCATTCTCCCTCAGGCCCCTGGGGCTCCACAGAACTATAGCCACCACAAGCATAAAGAGCAATCTAATAACTGGGACACATCCAACTACTATCTCAGTACCCCAAAACTCCATGCTTTCCTTTTAATCTGCAGATCCTGCCACAACTATGCCATTTTGTAACAATAATGTTGCTAGCAGCTACTGTGGTTGTGTAAGACCAAAACAAGAGCACACAAAAGGGCTGCCAACATAGGTTCTTTGATCTGCTTTTCTAAGGAAAGCAACTTTAAGGAGTTAACAATCTTGGTTTAATTAAAGATACATACATTATTCACTTAGTTCAAATATTAAAAATTGGCCTCCTGAACTTCAAGGCAAATACAAACAGAAATTACAAATCACATACATAATATAAACAGATCAGATAACACAAACCAGTCTATCCATAGTAGCACATAGTTACCAGAGAATTATCATCATCTACCTGGGTTATCAAAGCTAGGGGACGGGGGCTGTTTCAATGGTTTGCCTAGAGTCTTCTCATCCTTTCGATGAGTGTACCCCTGAAAGTCTAACCTTTCAGTACATATACCAGTTTAGGACCCTGAGGGCTTGGGACTCACTATTTAGGGTGTGAGAAACCAGAGTGTGGGAAAGTCCCACATCATATACAAATCAATGACTCCCCACCATCCCAGTGCTGAGAAGCATTCCAAAACAAAAGATCCCACTTTATCTGCCCCATTCAAGCAAAGGCCAGACTCATCAAAGGTACTTAAGAGAACAGCAAAAAATCCTGCCCTGATTACCATTACAGCTGAGGGTTTCAGAATTTGACTATAACATTCCCAAGAGTTTTCCTCATAGGATCTCTTTCAGGCAGTGATTGGTAGATTTTTCCTATTTCTACTTTCCCCCTTTCTTCTAATGCTTCAGATCAATTCTCTATAATTATTTCTTACATTATTGTCTCAAGATTCTTTTTACTGATTATAACTTTCAGGGTGTCTAATTACCCTTATATTTTCTTGATCAGTTTTTCTTATAAGATGTTTCACATTCTCTTCTATTTTTTCAGTATTTATATTTTGTTTTATTATTTCTTCATCTCCTTTGACTTCACTGGCTTCCCTTTGCCCAATTCTGATTTCCAAGGAGTCATTTTCTTCCTTAAGATTATGGATCTCCTTTTCTAATTGGTTGCCTTTCTTGCCATAATCTTTTTGGTTTAATTGGATTGTTCTTACTTTTTTTTAGTTTTTCCTCAAATCTTTCTCATTTGATTTTTAAAGTCTTTTTTAAGAAAATCTACGAATTTTTTTGAGCACGTAACCATTTGATGTTACTGTTTAGAGGAGAAGAGCATTTCTTTGCTTTAGTATCCTCTTTTGAAGACAAACTGTGCCTTCTCTATTCCCATGGTAATTCTCTCTTGTTGGATTCTTTCTTCTTTGCCTGTGCATTTTTTAAAAATTTGTAGTAACTTAGTTTTTATAATCACCTCTAGTCCTGGGGTATTTGGGATGGTACCTCTGACCTCATATCCTCCTTTAGTTCTCCCCTCTGGCCTGCAACTGGAACCAAGACTTCCAGCCTCCTGTAAATGCCCACAGCCAGTGGCATCACATGCCCTACTGCTTTCGCATCCACTTGGCATATGCTGATTCCTTCTCACCCCTGCCATATCTCTGCAGAACAGCTGGTTCTGGTGTTCCTTGTCAGCAGAGGTTCACTCAATCTTCCTGGCTCAGTCACCCAACACACCTCACTGTTGCAAGGGTAAAAGTTCTTGTGGCTAGGGTTGAGTCAGCCTCCCAACCCAGCTAGCCCCACAGCTTGCCACTTGTTGTTTAATTGGACCTAGGACCTAGCCTAGAGCTGTTTACTATTCACCTGGACCAAACCTCATCCTAGGACTTTTCTTCAGATCTTCTCTGATTGTCCCAGGAGGTCCCCTGTTCTGCCCCTACTCTTATTTATTTTTACTGCTCAATATTTGCCCTGAGGTGCTATTTCATCTCTTTTGTGGGGGAAAATCTTGAGAGTTTGGAATTTCTGACCTACTCTACCATCTTCCCAGAATCCTCCTTGCCAGTCTTCTTAGACCTAAATCCCCGCTACGTACTCTGTGACACCAGACTTCTTGTTGTTTCTCACATAAGACAAGACACTCTATATCCAAATTGTTCATTTTCATTGACTATATCTCACGCCTAGAATTCTCTCTTTTCTCATCTTCATTTCTTACCATCCCCGACTTCCTTTACATTTCAGTTAAAATTCTATTTCTATAAAAAACATTTTCCAGCCCCTTCTATTTCTCTGTTGATTATCTCCAACTTATCTTCTATCTCATGCATACATAATTGTTGCATGCTGTCTTCTCCATCAGACTGTGAGCTCCTTGAGAAAAGAGACTATCAAATTTTTGCTTTTCTTTTTATCCCCAGTGCTTGGCCTAGTATCTGACACCTAATAGGAACATAATAAATGTTTGTTGACTGACTAACAATCTCCTCCCTCAGAAGTACCTAATATCTTAATGCTGCTTTTTAGCTAGTCACTTTTCCTTTTATACTTGGTCCTGAATGTCCCAAAGAATATACTATCTCCAATCCTTTCTTCTCTTCCAAATCAACATATAAGCACAACAAAGCCTTGGCCATATATCTAACAGTAGTGGTGCATGATATGGCTAATGGTTTGTCAGAGGAGAATGAAGAACATTGAGACAATAGGAGGAGAACCAAAAAAGACCAGTGTTATGAAAACCCAGAGACAAGAGTGTACCCAGAAGAAGGTGCAGTGTCAAATGTGACAGACAAATTAGAGAATTGACTCCCATGCTTACCACAGAGCCTGGAGCATAGTAGGTACTTAATAAATATTAATTTGTTGATTGATTGATTGAGAGAGTACAAGCTAGATGAGGATTGAGAAAAGGCCATCAAATTTTGCAATTTAAGGACCACTAGTAACTCTGTAGCGAACCACTTCAGTTAAGTGATGAGATCGGGAGGAGACAGACTGTAAAAGGTTGAGAAGTAAATAATAAGAGAGTCAGAAGTCATTAAGTATAGATACCTTTTTATAAGAGGAAGCTTAAAATTTAGAATGAGTTATACTGACAATTTATTTTTTTGTTTGTTTTAGGAAAGTCCTGCTGTGTTGTGGACAAGGGAAATAAAGCTTAAGGATACTGATTCTGTCTGATGAGTTGATCATATCAGATGTAGACAATGCAGAACTACTTAATTTTCCTTAATGAGTTCAAGAAACAAATAGTTAATAAATCATTGAGGCACAGTTTAGATCTTCAAAAAACCCTGGAGAATATAATTGATATAGGACTAGACACAGACATTTTTCATAAAATATAATAATCGTGATCATATTTATCTAAAGCTGTAATGTTGGCAAAGTTTTTATGTATATTCTCATTGATCTCATCTTCTTAATTAGACATGATTATTATCCCTATTTTATAGATAAGGTAGCTGAGGTTCTTGAGAGGTCAAGTGACTTGCCCAAGGTTTGACAACTATTAAGTCTGAAGCAAAATTTACACTTAGGTCTTCCTGACTACATGTCCAGCACTGTATCTACTCCATCACATAACTGTTTCAGGGAAGAGGGTGAATAATTAAAACTGTAAAAGAGTAAGAATTATTTCAATTTGTGGCAAAATGCTACATTACTCTTAAGGGACTCATATGAGATTTTTTTTTCTTTTAGAGGCAGCTAGGTAGCTCAGTGGATAGAGTGCTGGGCTCAGAGTCAGGAAGACCTGAATTCAAATGCAGCCTTAGACACTCAGTAGCTTATGTGACCTGGGCAAGTCACTTAACCTCTGTTTGCCTTAATTTACTGGAAAAGGAAATGATGACCCACTCCCAATACCTTTTCCAAGAAAACCCAGTGGACAGTATGGTCCACAGAATCATGAAGAACTGGATACATCTGTACAACTGAACAATAAAAACAACATGAGAATTTTTAGAAAAATAAATAGCTGTTACTAAGAACTAGTATAATTTCAAAAAAAAAGGATAACCCCATTTCTTTTTTTTAACATTGTTGATACACTGTTAGATAGAAGAATGCTGCATATATGATGTAACTAAATACCAGTAAATCATTTCTCATGCTATGATTGCAGACTGAACCCAAAGAGTAGTCATTAACAGTTTAATAGCAACTGTGAAGAGAACCTTTTGTGAAGTCCTGCAGAGATATCTCTTTAACTCTATACTTTCTAAAGATTTAATCAGTGACGTGAAGGAAGCCAGAGCTGATTTGTTTGTCAAAAATGATGCCTATATTTGAATTATAGTTAACTGATTGGATAAGAGTCCAGATTCAAATAGAACTCACTTGGAGACATCAATAGGCCAAATTGTGTAAGATGAAATTTCATAGGAAAATATTTACAGTACCAATTTAGGTTTACTACTACTACAACTACTACTACTACTACTACTACTACTACTACTACCTTGAGGAAAAACTGGCCCGATGAAACATCAAGTGAAAAAGATTGACTGTGAGCTCGGAATAAGTTGATAGTGTGACAGGCCTTTCAAAATTGATATGTTCTTGAGACGAATAAAGAAAGATACAGCATGAAGGGATAATAAATGACAGTCCCAATTTATTCTATCATAGTTATATTCCACCTACAAGCTTTCAGTTATGGGCATCACATTTTTAATAAGAACATTGACAAAATGGAATATGGTACAGTGGAAACTGTGATGGATTTAGAGTCACAGGAACTGGGTTCCAAGCCCTACTCTGAAACTTACTAGTTGTGGGGCCTTTGGCAAGTCATTTGACTTACCTAGACCTAAATTTACTCATATGTCAAATTAGGGGGATAGATTCAATGGACTCTAAGGTACCCTCCAGTGCTAAATCTTTGTTCCTGTGATCCATCCAGAGAAGAAAGATTTGACTCATTCTGCTTGTTCTTACAAGTTAAAACAAGAAAAAATGAGCTGTTGATGGCAAGAATTTTGGGAAAACATCTTAACAATTAGTTCTATGAAGAAATTGAAGAGATTAATTCTGGGAGCATTACATTACTACCCACTGGAGTTCTTCAAGTAAAGGCTGGATAATGACTTGTCGCTTATATTCTAGAAGGTATTCTTATTCAGGTATAGTAGGAACTAAAGGTCCTCATTGCTCTTATCCAACTCTTAGATTTTGTGAGGGTCATCAGGATAATTAGAAGAAGCCATTCCAAATGAGCTTTTATTCAAAGTGATCGGGGTTGTTAAACTAGAGAAAGAAAGACTTGAGGGATAAAGAGGGAGGCATGGAAAGCTACCTTTCACATGTGTCAGAGAGAAAGAGAATTTGCATCCATTCTGATGGATCCTAGACACCCAAGGGTGAGACAAGTGAGAAATTTATCCCAGGATCCAAAGTTGAGGGGCAAAGAAAAATATATAAGTTTTGAATGCACTAACCCAAGCATATCATGCTATTGGAATTGAGAGGAATATGAGAAGTATATATATGTATATATATATATATATATTATATATATATATACACACACACACGTACATGCACACAAGCATGTACACACAAATAGGCATTATACAATATGTGCATGTACACATACATGTGTTTTATATAATGTATATGTGTATATAATGCGTATAAATGTATTTTATATAATATATATATAAATGTAATACACATGGTTTTGTAGACACCTATATACATGGAGTATATATGTGTCTATACATTAAATATATGCAAAATATAAACTTTTAAACATATAATCTTGCATAGTATTACATATATCACATGTGGATTGTATTTATTTATATGTGTATAATATACATAATATAAAAGATATAATATTGAGATTATATATTATAAAAGATTATATAAATATGTACGTATAGATATATTCCCACTTCACACTTTTTCTACAGAAGAAGCTAGATACAGTGTACTAGGAGCAGTTTGGTAGAAGTTGCAGGGAAATGTATTTTGGGCTCTTGGGTGTGGAAGGTTTGGTTTTTTTCTAAAACTTAAAGCCCTTTCAAATGTAAAATGAGGCAGGAAAGGAGGATGGAAGGAAGAAAGGAGAGGAGAGAGAGAGAAAGGAATGAAGGAAGGAAAGAAGGAAGGGAGGAAGGAAAGGAGAAAGGAAGGGAATGAAGGAGGGAGAGAAGAAAGATGAAAGAAAAGAAAAAAAATAAAAGAAGAAACTCTAACTAATGGGATATCAGATTTATAAACCTGCAACTAGTATATAAAGTCTTTTGAGATAATATCACTGGCATCAAATCCAAGGAACAAAGCTTGGCCCCAGAGATTCATGTAGACCCCCTTGCTGGGTTAAATGAGAACCATTAAAATATATCCAAAGAAAACTTCAGGAGCTGAACATTCCTTATTCTTCATGTTTCTAGGCCTTTCTTCTCACCACTTCTTCCAGCTTTGCATTCAGGTTTTCACACATGCCTGCTGAGAGGGGGCATTTTCCTCAGCTGCACCTGGACCAGTGTGAGTCTTTTGAAATGAGCACTGAGACAAGTCTTCCATTTATAGGTTTCTTGAGACTTATGCAGTGAACTGACAGGGTACTGGACTTTAAAATTCAATGGTAGGTAAAGAAAGCAACAGTTAGCATTCATTGTTTGGAGTGCTTCTTGAGCATACTTTAATTACATGAAGGAAAACATGCTAAAAATATCCTTCTACGCAACAGAAACCTCTTAATAGGAAAAAAAATGCCCTCACTTGTGTTGAAGTATAAAATGTTTGTCAAGTTGAATGTCAGTCTGGGTGGCAGAAACACATCATAACATAATGCTCTTGTAGTAGTCACGATAGAAATAATTATCAGTATTGCAATGAATAAATAGATCAATTAACAAGTATTATTAAATACCTATTATGTGCCAAGAGCTTTGCTAGGTTTCAAGGATATAAGTATAAAAAATGAAACTCTTCTTGCCCTCAAGGAGCTTATATACCCATGTTATACATAAGGCTAAGAGGATAAAAGTACCTTCTGCATATCAGCTTAT
This sequence comes from Phalanger gymnotis, assembly GCA_028646595.1. Lineage (NCBI taxonomy): Eukaryota > Metazoa > Chordata > Mammalia > Diprotodontia > Phalangeridae > Phalanger > Phalanger gymnotis. The sequence goes on along the minus strand of CM053622.1, from coordinate 213,381,588 downwards.
TCTAGTTTGTAACATCTACATAAGAAAAGCTGAGGATTGATATCTACATTGGTAATGAGGGAACAGAGCCACTTGGAATAAATGTGATATGTAATAGAAAGGTTGTTACTTGATTTGGATTCAGAATTCCTGAATTTCCATTCTCCCATTTTCCCACCACTATTATCCCATTTTCCTAGTAATCCAAGCTCAGTATCATGGTAAAATCTATGATTTTTCCCTCTTCTTCTACTCTATACATCCAATCATTTTTTCTGCAAAGTCTCTCAAATCCATACCCTTCTCCCTACTTAGATTAACACCCTAGTACAAATTGTCATTGCTTTTCACCTAGACTATTATAATTCCCTTCATCTCCTGGCTCACTTTCTCCTCATCTAATCCCTCCTTGACACTGCTGCTAATCTTCTTAATGCATTCATCTAATCATACCAATTTAATATCGATTGACTGCTACCACTATGCACTATAAAGAAGGAAGGATTAGTTTACATCTAGGGCAACTAACTAGGTCTCTCTAGCATGAAAGTTTGGGTGGAAAAGTTTAAACTTTCTTATAACTATAGAAATGGATCTGCAGTCTCATTGATTCAGGAGTTCCTTCCTACAGTGCAGATCACCATCCATCTTGTGCAACTGTCTTCCTACAAGTTTCACGTGGAGACTTTTGTGAGTAACAGGATAGAATAAACCCTTCCAAAATCTATGAAGAAAAGCAAAATCCCCTTGATCAGGTTCCTATGTATAAGCTCCTTAGCTTGAAGGCTTGTCCTGTGATCAAACTATATTGAAATAAAAATGAATTTCTTGTTGCTCACTAGCTGTGCAACTCTGGGCAAGTTGTTTAACCCTCTTTGCCTCAGTTTCCTCATCTGTAAAAGGAGTTAGAGAAGGAAATAGCAAACCACTTCAATATCTTTGCTATGACCCCAAATGGGGTCATAGTCAGATGCAACTGAAAGACAACTCAACAACTAAAAAAATTAAAAATCAAACCAAATTTCTTGTTATTTCTCATTCTGTTCTCTCTTGACTCTTTGAGTTTGCCTACATCCTCATCCAACCTTGGAGTGGACTTTGCTCTTTTTTCTACCTGCAGAAATGCTTCTCATCATTCAAGGCCCAAGTTATCAAGTATCATATCCTTTCTTCCTGAAGCTTTCCCTCATCTTCCCAGATGATAGTCATCTCTTGTTTTATAAATTTATCATGGTACTTTGGTTGGCTCTCCACTATGCCCATTGGTTTTGAGATAGATAGATAGATAGATAGATAGATAGATAGATAGATAGATAGATAGATAGACAGATAGAATGATCTGGACCTACAATTTCATCTGTGTTGAAAATACTCAGTGCGGAAATTCTCTTCATTGATTCAGATGTGCAACTTACTTGTAAGTTATAGTTCTAGAGGGTTGACTAGAGATACTAAGCCTAGAAAATATCAGTGAATTACCCATAATTGCATAGCTAGTATGTGTCAGAGGCACAGGTTATCCAATCTAGGTGGTTGTCCACTATGCCACCCTTCTCTTAAATGTTATAATTTGTAATAAAAATTATTTGTATATGTGTCTTAACTTACTAGCAGCATATGAGTTCCTTAGAGGAAGGAACTCTATTCAATTTTTGTTTATATTCCCAACACCTAACATAATACATTAATGCAGGTGACAATTCATAAATATTTGACTAATCAAACTGAGTTAGATCTAAATCCCAGCTCTACCATTAGCTGCAAGATCGCAGGCAAGTCACTTAACACCTCTGAGCTCAGGTTCCTCACATCGAAAATGAAAATAATATCTAACATTACTTACCGCAGATGGTTATTATATGGTTGAAATCAGAATAGTGCAGGTAAAATTGATGATCATACCGATTGAATATAGATTGGATGCTAACTCTATGCACCATAAATAAGGATCGGTTTACACCTAGGACAACTTAACTAGGTCTCTTTGGAATTAAAGTTTTGGTGGAGCCCATGAGGATCTACATATAAATATTTGTCATCATCATTCTTACTGTCACCATCATCAATATCAACAGCAGCATGATCATCGTAATTATTATCAATATTATAATGTTAAAAAATTGAAGTTATCTACTTATCCTCAAATAAAATGCCAATCAATAACTAACCCAACCAATGCTCTCCCACAGTGTAGATACAAAAAGGAAATTAAGTAACAGCAAAAAAAAAAAAGATTTAGAGAAACCTGGGCTTATCTAGCTACAAAAGATAATTTGCCTGCCTTTCTCTCCTTTATATTTATAAAATTCTTTACAGCTGACAGCACACTTTCCTCTGTGTATTTAGAAAATGCTGAAGAAAAATTGAGTTCTCATGTTCTCTTTCCATTAATCACTTCTTGGTAATGGGACATAAAGTATTTTTCATTTATGCAGCTTTCATTTGGCTGTCACACATTGGAAAAAGTGAAAATTTCAGGCCCTCATGTAGAACTTTCAAAACCTTGCCCTCATGTCTCCCTTTCCTTTTAATCATTTAATTCCACCCAGTCTAATTCATAAAGGCATTTGGCCTGCAAAATGGGGGCTCTCCCCCACACGCCCCTAGGAAAGCAAGGAGCGTTTGGACAATAGCCTACAACTATTTAGAGTTATCAAACTTGCATAATCTTTCATTTTAGGCTATGTCTACACACCATCACAATAATTAGTACTGGTCAAGGCACAACTTCCATCTTCTCTTCCCTACTAGTGTCCCATCTTCTGCTTCCCACAATCTACTTTGTCCTGCCTCAGTCACACGCAAAACAGTCATACCTTTGATCTTGTTATCCCTAAGAAATTCACCACCTCCATCTTCAAGAAATCGGAAATCTGCTTATCCAAGATTATCAAACCAATTAACTTTCTACTTCTCCTTCTGCCTTCTCTTATTCCCTACTCTTCATCCACACTGGGACCTTCAATCCCTTGACCTTTCAGTTTTCTTACAGGTTACCACCCTTACACTAGTAACTCCTTTTTTTCTCATTGTGACCCTCTGGTGAACCTTTTCAACTCTACACTGTCTCTTGAGTCCCTGGTCCCCTTATCACATCACTGATTGCATCCTGACAAGCCTTAGTCCTGAATCATTCTCACCATGTGCTGACTTCACTTTTATTGAAGTGTTGCTGAACCAAGGTGGAGAAAATCATGGAACAATTCTGACCAGAATCACTGCAAATTTATGTTGTACAACCTCAACTGGGCCCTCACTGTGGCTAAATAATCCTACATTTCTCTTATTGACTCACTCTGCCACTCTCCTCAGCAGGTCTTCCAAATCTCTTCATCTGTCCTCAAATCTACCATGACTGCCTCTTCTCCTACCTTCTCATCTGAAAACCAAGCTTCATATTTTACAAAAAAAAAATTCAAGGACATTTGCCAAGCACTCCCTGTTCTCTTTTCTTTCTCATTTCATATCATTCAGACTCTTTCTGCCACTATCTCCTCCTTCACCCCTATTTCACAAGAGGAGGTAGCCCTACTCCTTGCCAAGGAAAACAACTCTACCCACATAAGTGATAGCCTTCCATCTTCTCTCCTCCAACAGATAATCTCCTCTGTCAAAACCAAATATATATATATATATAGAAAAAAGAGAGGGCAGATAGTTTCCTTCAATTCGCATTCATATTCCATAGTTCTTTGTCTGGATACAGATAGCTCTTCCATCATGAGACTTTTGGGGCTGTCTTTGAACCTTGTATTGCTGAGAAGAGCCAAGTCTATCAAAGTTAATCATCACAGATACCGTGTGTCTATAATTGTGTATAATGTTCTCCTGATTCTCTCTGATGTCTTTGGCATATAGTGCTAGAAGTGGCATTGTGGGGTCAAGGGGTATGCATATTTTTATAGCCCTTTGGGCATAATTCCAAATGGCTCTCTAGAATGGTTGGATCAGTTCACAACTCCACCAACAATGCAATAGTGTTCCAATTTTCCCACATCTTCTCCAGCATTTATAATTTTCCTGTTTTGTCATGTTAGCCAATCTGACAGGAGAGATCCCACCATGTATTTTTTCAATCCAGTGACATCAGCCTCCTCATTCTTCCGTGCATAAGACATTCTATCTTTTAGCTCTGGGCTTTTCTTGAACTAAAGAGTATAATTGTGAAAAGGAACAGAAAAAGGACTTTTGTGAACAAAAATAATAAAAAATGCAAGTTTTTCTAATAAAATGTGAGGACGAATTGCGGTAAAGTTTCAGTAGAGAATTGAAAGGACTTATTTGGGGATGGAGCAATGATGGAGGTTTCAGGGTATTGTGGTCCTTCAGTTCATTAGCTTATAACTGTTTTCTGAGTGTGAGAGGTTAAAACTCAAAATGATAAATTAAACAAATGTTTGTAGGTTATGGGGAGAAAGGTAAATTTTATGAATTTTACATCATTCAGTAAGTCAGAAAGCATTTAATAAGTGCCCACATTGTGTCAGGCACTGCGCTAAGCACTTGGGACACAAAGAAGGGTAAAAGACAGTCCCTGATCTTAAGGAATTCACCATCAAATGAAAACTACTATAGACAAAACATACATATAGGATAAATCAGAGATAATCAGCAGAGAAAAGGTATTAAGTGGAATCAAGAAAGGCTTTTTTGTATAATGTGGAAATTTAGCTGGGATTGGAAGAAAGTCATAAAGGAGAGACAAATCACTAAAAACAAGGAAAGTCTGATGTGGGCCAATGAGTGAGTTGATTAAACCAGAAGGTCAGGAGAGGGAAAATTTGAGAAGACAGTAGGAACTGAATAAGAAGATGCTAGCTAGAGTACTCAGTTGACACCAAGGCTCCAGCTACTGTATGTTCAGGGGCTGCTAATTGGCTGAAGAAAGTCTGAAGCTCATTGGGAAATAGCTAAATTCTGCCTATTGTTCTTTATTACCATCTAAAGTTCAAAAGAGGTAAAATATTGCAGGTGTTACTCTCTTATGTTCCCTTCTCCCCCATTTTTGAGAGGAGAAAGAGGGGTTTTGAGCTACTTTATTCTAAGTGTAGTTTGTAGTTGTTTGAACAATCAGTATCTTATGAGTGAAGAGCTGACTGGGCTTGTTTGCATTGTCCAGAAAACCAATTTGAGTTTAGCAATTCTCTACCTTTTGCTAAGAACTGCTTGTTATTAATACAGCATAACATTATGTCAGCTCCCTTTTAAACATACGTATGATTTTAAAACTATGTCCTTACTTCACCAGTTCTAGAGTCAAAGAGGAACAAATTTTTCCAGCAAGACAGTAATGAGGATCAAAAGGATCTTCCTAGTTATCAGAGAAGTTATTTTGGGTTGTTCAGATGTTCATGAAAATACCAAGGCCATCAAGATCTTTACTCCACAATTGTGAGTTGTCTCAAATGCATGATTTTCCTTCACTTGCCTGCTTCCTTGATACGTTTCTATACTGGTTGTTCATACTCCCTCATAGTAACAGGATGACTCTAAGGGAGAGTGGGACTCAAATTCATATGTAGTCTGTGATGTACTCATTATTCTTGCTTTAAATATTTTATGTCCAAGAGTTATTGTGAATCACAATGCTGATATCATATAAATGGAAATCACATATTAGGACTCATAAGCTAAAGGAGCAAGTAAAGGGAATATATGTTCTTCACTTCCCCTCCCAATACACACACACACACACACACACACACATACACACACGCACATATACACACACACACACGCACATATACACACACACACATGCACACACACACACCCCAAAAATCATACCTAAGAAGATTCTGAGTTGTAACTATGTGATAGTGGTCCTTCCCTGAGAACTCAGATCTGTCAATGTGAGCTCAGGTCAGGTTGAGTAAGTCATCCCAGAGAATGGTAGCTCATGTCTTGTGCAAGAAGCTACATGGTTAGGGAGCTAAAAACAAGAGTGCCGCCCAAGGATTACACACATATGCAATAAATTCATGCACACATATAAACATGCATGCATATATACATGCATAATACACACACATATATGTATACATATTATATATATACATACATATGCATGTCAATAAGTTTTCATTTTAAGTGTTCACCCTATAGTGGGAGTGTGTCTTACCCTACTTTTTGATGAATGATATTTTGCTGGGTTTTTTTTTTTTACTAAAATGACTGATTTGGGTAGTGAATAGAGACTGAACTAGTCAGGTGTTTTGGAAATGCCTTGGCACAGCCTCAATATCAGGGAGTGACTCAGAAATGGGGAAATGGAGCCAATTATATCAGTTTCCTCCCCAAAACACACCTGAGCTCCCAAACCTAAGGATACTAGTGACTTATGTGGTTTGTTATAATTTTCAAAGCAATAAGATAATGTAGTACTTCAGAGAGGGAGCTGGGAGCCAGATGCATTAGCTGGCAGGGCCTTCTTTAACCCATCAGTGTCATCCAGAGAACATTTTCCTTCCATAATTCAGCATACCCTGCTCCAGTGACTCTAATTTCAGGTTTTTATAAAATGAAACCAAATATAGGTGGCCTAATTAAGGGGAGAAAAGATTTGAATAATAAAAGAGTAGAATTTAGGTGTGCTTTGTTATTGTTGCTCTAGGCATTTTGAGTAAGCCAATTTTCAGAAAAAGCTCTAATAACATTAAAATAAAGTCAGCTAAGAACTTCTGACTATGAACTAAGAGTTACAGGCCAAACACGGCACCAAGGCAAAAACATATATGTGATTATTTTAAAATGAATTATATACAATCTAGGTGGTACAACATTTTTGTTTATAAGACTTTTGTTTAATGTTTTTTTTAACTTTTCAGAGATAGAAAGAGCCGAACAATTATTTAATATGTTAAATAAATATGAAGCTATTAAAGGGTACAAATATTTAGCTTAAGATGAGAATATTTAAAAATAGCCCTCATGTTTGCAGATGCTATACATATTTACTTGGTCTTGTTTATTTAACGTGTGACCAGATTTAAGATAATTCATGTCCAATTTAAATTCTTGTTTTGCATCCTGATGAGGAGCTTTGAATTTTCCTAATTTGTTTACACTTGAGCCCCCTGAATCAACATAAAATTATATTACTACAGTCATGCCACTTTCCATTCCTTGGGAAACTCTTTAATAAACTTGGCCATGCTAATGCAACTTAGAAGATTCAAATTTCCCTTTCACCTTTTTAGTTATTACTTATATGTTGCCTATAAGGGAAAACTTCCAGAACACTCATTTAGAATTTCAATTTATATGCAATAGAACTTGAGTTACTCAACCTCCAATTAATTTAGAATGGATGAAGCTTCTCTTATTATATATGGCTCTTACATTGTCAGTATGGGTAGTAAAAAAAAGGGGGGGGCTATAATTAAAGTCACAAGAGGGCTTTAATTAAAGTCACAAGAACTGGATTTGAGTCTGACCTTTGTAATTTATTAACTGTGTTACCTTGGGCAAGTCACTTCAGGTCTCTGCCCCTGAAGTACCTCATCTATAGAATACAGTCAAGACCATTTGTGAAAATTCAATTTAGCATTTATTAAACATGTACTACTTACCACCCATGGGGCTAGGTACTATGGAAACAAAGAAAAAAAATGCAGCAACCTCACTACTCAAGAAGCTTCTATTTTGAGAATATAATGCATACTCAAACTGATATTGTACAAGATAAATGGAAGACAAGAGAGGCCACAAAGTTCATTCAAGGTAGAATTGAAAAGGGAATAGGCATGGGGAAGAGCTTGAGCTCTTGAGCCTCTAGACACAGAGTCTAGAGATGTACTGGAACTAACTCCCTCCTCTCCTTATACCTCATTGATTCCCTGGTTTCTTTCAAATCTTGGCTTAGGTGTCATTGTCCTCTCTCCCTGCCTCAATTTCTTCAACTGTAAAATGGGAATTATAATACCACCTACCTCTCAGGGTTATTGTGAGAATCAAAGCATTTAACACAGTGCCTGACACATAGTACCTTAATAGATACTGGTTCCCCATCTGTCTCCCCCAAGGATGCCCTCCCTCCTAACTTATGCCTTGTAGAATCCTTGACTTTGTTTAGAGCACTTCCTACAGGAAGCCTTTCCTGATCCCCATTGTTGCTAAAAAATTTTTCTTGAAGCCATTTTAAGGTATATATGGTTTAATTGGCATTAAGAACTCTTAATAGGGGTACTCTGTCTTACACAATGTAAACCAGCACTTATTCTGCAACTTAACCTCTTATACAATTGCCTCTTGTAGCCAGAATGTGACAGAGGCAAGACTTGAACCAAATCTTCCTGGTTCTAAGGCCAGCTCCCTATTTGCCATACTATACTGCCTCCCTCTTTTTATTTTGTATGGACATTGGCGTGCATGATTGCTCTCGTTTGTAATTAAACTCCCTTGAGTCACTGAGTACTCCACTACCCACCAGCTCCCAAACACCCCAAACTAGACTCAAAGCCATTAAAACCTAAAGACCTTATTCATTTCTGTATCATCCATAAGTTCTTTCTACGTGGAAAGTGCTCAAAAATACTTGACTGAATTGAGATGGATTCACCAACAAACATCATTTCCACAAAATCTGTTATGTTCTTGAAGAATTAAAACAAGAAGTTGTTACTGCTTTGATATTTGGTGGGTGGGGCAGGGAAAAATCTGCCCCTGCACTGGCCCCTGAGTTCTCACTTACATACACTCCAGTCGCATACTGTGTACCTGATATTATTTGTATGAGTTCCTGGCAACTGGGCAAATCTGCATACCACAAACACATGGAAAATATGAGAGGCAACACCAGTTGTAAGAAAAAGTCTGGCTTCCATAAAGCAAATCAGAGATTTTCAGCTTATTCTCTCATCTGACTTACACGATTGCTACTTGAGACAGGCAATCCTCATTTTCATGTAATCCAGGTGGTATATATCTACTCTCTGTTTGGTACTTAGTGCATGGGTGCACTGCTGGCATGTTTTAATTCTCCATGCAAACCAAAAAGCATAGATAACATTATTTTCAGGAGACTGAGGACAGGAGGAGGAAGGGAAATAAGAAACCTTTTCTGAATATGCATAAATGTGACCAACAAGTATCCAAGATAGGAAATTCATGCTTCAAACTCTCTACCTTTGGCCAATGTAATAGGGAGGATAGATACATGAGACAATTCCAAATCAGATCTGTCAATGCACGGAGTCTTTACAGACTGGATTGCCTAAACCATTCCAGGCCCTCTGCTAGGTATATTCTCTTATTGACTTTCTCCTTTTCTAGAAGCAATCAATTACAACCAATTTTTTTTTCCTAGCCTAAGATAAGCTCACTCAAGAGTAGCTAACGATAGTGCTGGTTGGATAGGTAACTATTTTTGTAATGTAAGTACACTCATGGTATAGCTCAGTCTCTGCTTCATCAGTTATTTTTGGTTCAAGGAGAATAAAGCTTTCCATTAAACAACTTCAGAAAACAAACTGTAGATGTAGACATAATCATCGAGATATCATACAGGCAGGACATGCAGTTATACATTTACTAAAATGTGCCTTAGGGTAAAACTCTGTCTGCATTCAATGGCTGATACAGATGATTATATGAGTCGAATGCAGTATAGGTGGTTTTGAACAAGTTTTTTTTTTAAGAGTAACATATGAAAAAAGTCTCTCTCAGGGTCACAACTAAAGCTTTTGGATTAACAGAGCTCCATAAATATTTATTATATAATCAAAATATAAGCCATTAGAGAAAAAACACTTTTCTGCTCAGATCTTGGAATGTTCTAAATCTTCCTTCCCCCCACAAAAAAATACTTCATTGTGATCATAGTGCTAATCTTGAACAAAACTCAGAATACGACAATATGGTTGCAAAATTTCTAATCTGTTTATAATAATAATTTCTGAATTTTGAATATAAGTATTGATAGAAATTCTGCAATCTAAGCGCTTAATTCTTTCATTTAAAAAGATTGAGATCTGTTTTGAAAAGTTGTATGCAAATGCTTCCAGATAACAAGAGAAAGCTTGTCCCTCTTAATATCTGTCCTATGTACTAGAGTTTTTTTATTATATATGATGTATAAGGTTAGTTGGATCTTACAAAGACATCTTTTACAACTGTTCTCAAGATTTGAGATATCACCCTGAAATCTTCAAAAGCCTAGATCACATTTTTTTAAAATACTATATTCTTCCTGAAATGATTTTTTAAATGATGGAAGCAGCTCTACAAGAGATGTGATCTATGTCTGTGCTAAGATAACAGCTCCTAGAAATGGGTCCAGAATACTGGAAATCTTCATTGCTTATTTCATGAAGTTCTTTTCTACAGCCTACATTTTCATTCTAGTCTCCATAACCCCTTTTACTCTATTCATTCTTTTAGTCTCAGAAGTGCATTGCTTGTGCTTGGGCGATAGATGCCTTAGATATGGATGTATACCTGTACATGTAAACAATTTGTACAATAATAAAATATAACAATAAATATCTAGATATTTCAAAGATTGCAAAGCACTTTATAAGCAATATCATTTGAGTTTCACAATCTAGTGTGATTTGTATCACTGTTCCTATTTTACAGATGAGGAAACTGAGGCATAGAGAACCTAATTGACTTGGACAGGGTCACACACCTCCTAAATCACCCTGGGTTTTCTCACTTCGGGTTGAGAATTGAATCCGCTACAACAAGCTACCTCTTTATACACAATAGTTCAGGAGAGGAATGTTAAGGATACCTGTAAAATTCTGCATGGCTATCATGTTTCCAAAACTCTTAAAGAAGAACCGGAACCGTTTTACTAGATAGTTTAATAGGATTGATAGATTTATGGTTGAAATAACAATTTCTCTAAAGAAGTAAAATTTCTCTAATGAGAAAAAGTCACAATCACAGTTTCCCACTCTGGAACATGTATCCCCTCTCTCTTAAGCACATATGCACTCATGAACCCATTTTTTAAAAAAAGATTCGTAATACCTTCAGTATGCAGAGCAACAGTAACGGCCAAAGGTCCTGGATTCTACATTGTAAATACAAGCGTAAAAAAAGGGGGTGAAGGGAGCAGGCAGAGCAGAAGTAGCATATGATCATCACTGGGGATAATCTTTCCTTTTTGACTCTGGGCATCACTCTATTATCTTGAGTATAATACTGATGAAATTCTTCTCAATTTCTGATGCTAACGTAGCTGCTTTTCTATTGCTGTTCAAAGCACCAGCACCTTGGCCTAACCCAAACCTCATATTCAAATATTTAATTAAATAAGTCCCTTGTCATGGCCCACTGTCTATCTGAATGATTTGTGTTCAGGAAGAAATAGTTCCTTGCCACATCTCACCATGATATATTTTCCCTTGGTATTTGCAGTGTACGGTCTTTAGTTGTCTCTTCATTCTTTTTTTATGTCTCAGAGACATCAAATGCTCAATTCATCCAATAAAGAAAAGCATGATAGAGTCATAAGAGCACTGAATTGAGAATCAGGGGACCTATGTTCTAATCATGCATGTACTACTGCCTACTTGTGGAACTTCAGGTACTTTTTGCCCGAGCAAGTTTCTTTAAAATGATGAAGCTACATTAGATCATTCTAAGGTCCCTTCTAGATCTAATTTTCTAAAATTCTATCATGAACTGAATTTCAATCTAAAGAATGTACTAAGGTTTGAAATTATCGGCTGCCTCATCTGGTCTCTAACAAAATAATCGCTCTAGAAGTCTTTTTCAGGGGTCTGTTATAACATATATTTCTTGGTTATACCATCCCTTGTTTTATTTAAACCACAATAACTGATTAGAGTTTAGAATCTTATAACTCCAGGTTGAAGAAACCTTATGATTATCTACTACAAGCTCCAATCCGAAACACAAACCCTTCTACAATACCCCTGACAAGTAGTTATCTTTCTGGCTACTACCTTCTTCTTCTTTACTAGAAATTTATAATTGTATCACCCAGGGAACCCCTTCTCATACATGGGACACAGAAAAACTGCTCTAGTTTCAAAATCCTCTATGGATTAGCACTCAAAACCACATCTCAGAAACATCTCTTGACCCTCTTTCTCCTCTATGGGTGTATTTATTTTTACCAAACAATTAAATGGCATATTAGTTAAAGAGAAAAGGCATTTAATAAAGCACAAATCAGATGACAAAAAAATCTGCCCTTACCCTGCCTCCACAAAGCAAACAAGTGTCACACTCTCTCAAATATAGCAAAGTCAGGGAGTAGGGCAGACATACAAAGAACATGTGTTTCCAGAGAATATGGATAGAGAGCATAAAAATAGACTTTGTGTGTTACCATGAATCATACGTGAAAAGGTAGGTAAGAAATCATATGCCTGAGGCATATGTGTAAAAGGCATAGACATATATACAGGACATGTGTTATCAACAATACATATGGTCAGAGAAACTCAAACTTCTGATCCTACAGGCTTGCTCATGTCCCCTGGCAATGTAATCACACTGCACCCTCATCTCTACAAGGCATGTTGACTTTGCCAGATATTAGTAATACCAAGCAAATATCCAGGGGATTATTGCTTCTCTTTCCTCTCTCATGTGAACTTCTCTTCTATCAGTCTAAGTTTCCTTCTATTAAAATGACTAGAGGCTTCTTCATGACACATTCAGTCTGACAAGCTCATACTGTATAGGCATAGGGGCTATCAGTTATCACATTAAGGTAATGAGAGGCAGACAAACAGTACCTCAGCCTGACTAAAATATAATATGATAATATATATATAATATATGTAATAAATATAACATAATAAAATATAATATATAATATATATAATTATATATTAAGATTATATACAATAATAATATATAATATAACATAAAATATATTATCAGACACTGCTAGTGTCTGATACTGTTTCAAAATCAATACACCCAGATAATTATTTGATTTAATTTTAGAAAATTCCTTTAACTTCTATTTAGCCCATGATGAGGATTCTGTATCTCCAAAAATCATTTTGGAGGCATTTCCAAAAATAAAAACAGTATGCATATAGACTGAGACTCTGAAGGCCAGCTAACAATTTTATTAGTAGGCAAATGAAATTTAGTAAGAAGAAAAGCTAAATGAATAAACAAAGGTAATTACCCATAATCCTCCTGGTCCACATTCCTGACTTCATTATTCATATCAACTAGCAGGAAATTATTGTATCCCTACCTAGTACAGACTCATGTCTACATAGCATTACAACATTACAAAATATTTTCATCATAAGTTAGGAAGGGAAAACATCATCATCCCATTTTATGGATATGGAAACTAAGGTTCATAGAAGTTAAATAATTTACTCAATAACAAAGGTACCAAGTGTCAAAGCCAAGTTGATTGATTATAAGTCCAAAATTCTTTAAAATATATTACATTGTTACTTTAAGGAATATGTGAGGTAAAACACTTATTGGGAAAGAAAATATATGCTAAATGCCAAAAAGCACAAGAAGTAAAAAATATTACTGATCATTTATCATCCAATCCTATTACCACATCTGCACTTGCAGAGTGATATGTCTTGTCATTTGTTTACCTAATCCAGCTTTGTCTAAGGACAGCCAATCTGATGCTATAATCCTGTCAGATGTCTGATAAATTTTGTTTCTAGCCAATTTATTTGCCTTGCTAAACCTAAAGGTGTGAAGATCCATCTAAAATTAATTCATAGGATCATAGATTTAGAGCTAGAAAAAATATAAATAATAGTACCATATGCCAACAGTTAGAAATGGCCTCAAAGACCATACAGTCCAATCCTAGTTCTTTTACAGCTGAGACCAAAGAAGTTAAATAACTTGCCCAAGATCCTACAGGATGTAGAGCTGGGACTTCATCCCAGATCTTCTAACTCTAAATCTAATGTTTTCTCAGCTTTCTTATTTTCCCAACAGTACCCAGGAAATGATAGCCCCATGCCATAGCATATCCCCTCCCCCACACTTATATATGGGTCTCCTATGGCTGGGGCCTACAGGAACTTTTACTTGTTTCTCTCATCGTGATGTATCTGTTCTTTTTTTCCCTTGGTCATGAAAAATGTAATGAGTACTCTAAAATCTTCTACACCCCACCAAACCTCTCTCAGATTTTCATCTTCTTTCCAGTGGCTTAATGGCCACTGACCATACTTTTCTAATGATTCCAATCATTTCATCTCTGAAAGTACTATCTTGCTTTCAACCTGTCTGCTCTATATTGCAATTTGTAAATGAAGTCAATTCATAATTGTTCCTCTTACCTTTATTAGTAAAGTTGGTATCATTCAGTCAGTCATAAACATTTATTAAGCATCTTCTAGGTTCGGGGATAAAAAAATACAAAAGTAGAAAGTTAGTCCCTGCCCTCAAGAAACTTATAATCTAATAGGGGAAGATAAAAGGAAATTGAAATGGATAGTGGAGTAGGTACTTGATAAAAGTACTTGTGGGGAAGTAAAAGAAGTCCCAAAGTAGTAGGACAAGTGATAAATGAGATGCTCTCAGCTGAGTTTGCTCCTTAAATGCAGGTGTGGGAGTATGTGGTTCCACTCTCCAATCACAGGGACAAAGGATGAGGATGATGATGTGGGGTAACAATAATTAACCTCCAAGGATGTGGTGGAAAAGTCAGAGAAGTCGCAAAGTAATGCATCCAGGTGAAAAACAAGACAATGTTCTGAGCAGAGTTCCCTCTTTATGAGTACCTACATTTCTCACTTAGACAATAACACTTAGACAAGCATCTAAAACTCATCCTCTATGGAGTTTGTAATGCCTAGGACCACATGATTTAGACCACCAAAAACTTCTCCCCTATAATGCCCATGGTGTTCCCAGCAAGAAGTGCTTCCCTTTCTGTTTAAGCTTGCACATCCAGTACCTCTAACAAATTTCAGTCTCCAAGGCTCTGGTTTCTAACCCAGTAGTTTTCAGTTGCCAAGGAGGCCCTATACTAATTAAACAATGAACACTTTTTCTTGACCATTCTGTTAACTCCACCCTTCTTTATTTTCTGATTATTGACTCATGCTGAAGGATTGCTTTATTAGAATCCAGGTTGTCTTTTTTAAGGAAGAAACTTGCCATATTTCTACTGAAACATGATTCATAACAAAATGTTGTTATGAATCCAAGCCATCTGCAACCCAAAACTTTCTTCCAAATGTTCAATTATTTACCTTCATAAGAAAATAAAAAATAAGGAATAAATTAAAGCTAGATAGGGTGGGAAGCAAGGTAGGTATAAGTCACAGACCCATAAAAATAAATAAAACTTAGCCATGCAGTAAATTATATTAAAGAATCATTCCTTACCCTTCCTCCCCACTTAGATCCTAAAAGAATCATTATCATGTGCTATCACAGAGAGAGAGAAAAAAGCTTTTGTAAGACTTATAACCAAAGGTTTATCCCTCCCCTAGGGTGTTAATTTTTTAAGAGCCCACGAACTCAAAAAATTTGCCAAGTTTCAATATTTGAAAGGCAGTAAATTATTCTGTAGACATTCCTATTGACACATGATTCATTACAAAATGCTGTTATGAACCAAAGCCATCTGCAACCCACACCTTCCAAACCTTTCTTCTAATCTTTCAATTATTTACCTTCACACACAGAAAAAACGAATCAAACCACACTGTGTATGAATAAGTTACACTCCCACAAGAAGAAATAAAAGTCATTGAGACAGAGTAATTATGTTGCTTGACCCAAGAGAGATCATCAAAGGCCAAACAGCAAATAAATCACAATTAGAAGAAATAAGAAAGGCAATATCATTATTCACATTAAAACTGGAAGTGGAACAACTATCCTCTAATCAAAGAATCTTGTTCATATATCAGAAACTGTGATCATTTGATAAGAATAGCCAACAATGACATTGTCTTTAAAAGTTTTGCAAAGTATTTTACATTTATTATTTCATTTGATGTAATATACTCCTCAAAAGAACCTATGTTCTAAGATGTTCATATTACCCCCATCACAAAGATTAAATGATTTTCTCATGGGCCCTCAGACATTCTCCCCAACATATTTTCCTCTCTGTCACACTGACAATCTACTCAATTTTCATGGTCCCGCTTCATAATATCACTAAATCATAGGAGTCACTTTTATTTGAATCAATATAGGGAAAGCAATATTCATTTATTAAACATTTTACACAAACATTTGTTTATTATGATAATTGAATATTTTCAAAAAGGTATTTGGCAAATCAGAGTTACCATCAGAGTTGCCTACCATGCATATGTTACAGTCATTCACAAATGTGACCACAAACCTAATTTTATTACATAATCCTTTAATTACTGTCATGTAAGGCAGAAAAATGGGCATATTCATGTATGTGTGGCATGCTTTCCATAGAAAGACTGGGTGGGTGACAAAGGTATTCACCCCTATCATAGAAGAAATCCAGTATAGAACCCAAATGGAAAACAGATTCCCTATAGATGGAGAATTCACTTAACCTCTCTAGAGGTTCCCTTTCTAGCTCTATATTTGACCTTATAAACTCATGGTGAGGTCTTCCAGATATCCTTATTTGCTAATGACATTGCATTAAGAGCAACAAGCCCCAAAATGCCATAGGGACTCTTCAATAAAATATACATCCCCATAAATAAGACCAAGAAAGTAGATAAAGAATAAGCATTGTCAAGATTATGAAATTCAGCTGAATGGGAAGACGTTGAGCTGGGCCATCAATACATGTGTATGTAGATATGATAAGTCTAAGAATGAGTTGGAGGAAAAGAGTAGGTTGAATTCCATTTATGAAATCATGCAAAGATTTCAACAATCCCAAATTTGTGACATAAAAAACCATCTTTTAATATCAGCCTTTTCCCAGGGATTATCATAGCCTTAAGTCCTTAAATGACATTATTTCTGAAGAAGTTTTTAATGATACAAGTAACCAAACAAAACTAGAAAGAGGATCAACATATACTATGGATAATGAATTTCATGCAAGAAGTGGCATAAAAGATATCATCCAGGAAATGTATTATGAGAAAATAAAGTTATCTAGCCAGTGAAATCATCATGAAAGATAAATATCCCATGGGCTCTAGAAGTACCCATAGAATGTTTAATAAGAGAGAGAGAGAGACTTAGAGGAAGATTTATATCATGTTTGATGGATCTGTAGCATTATGGAGGATTAATGAAATACCATAAATAAGACTCATGCGGAGGAGAATGTTTTAATGGACTGTGATCCACATGATATTGAGAAGATCACAGATATATTTTATTTTGAACATGAATTCAAATCCTAATTAGTTACAGCGGGAATTGTGGGGATTAGGACAGCAAGTGATCAATCAGGGGAATTGAGTGAACCACACTGATTCCATTTTGTGACTCAATTCTAGGACTATCTTAGTTTCTATTCAATTGTGGATCTAGTCTAATTCCTATACTGTGAGAAAACTGTAGTCAATTGGGGGAATTGGGAGAAAACCTTATTGTATTGTTTGAACCTAGCCCTGAAGGACTGGGAAGCTGGACCACCCCTACCTGCTGCTTAGAGACACTTAACTAAGGACCTAGGAAGTTATGTAGGCCAGAAAACCAGTTTGATCCAAAGACTGATGCAAGAAATTCTCTCACAGTTGTACATCTCAAGCAACCCATACATCTTATCTGAAAACTAAGCCATACTGATCAATCAGTTATTGTGTTCACATTCCTTTGATTGCTTACAGATACTTGAAAAGTGGGACATTTTCTTCTTTGAATTCAGGGAATTTCACTTGTTCACTCTCCCCCTCCCAACTTGGAAAGTCCCTAATTTTTCATCTAATTAGAAATCAGATTACCTAATGTTGTTTTGTTTCCTTTTAATTAATTGGCCTCATTTGATTAATTGTTTCAATGTATAAAAGTTGTCTC
>CM053622.1:213344496-213363196 GCA_028646595.1 Phalanger gymnotis | reverse complement strand
AGTATCTATGAAATTGAAAGCAATAGACTTTGGTTCTGCTAATTCAACAAAAGATAATATTGGAAATTGTTAGAGACCTCAAAACACACAGTACAACAATACCCCAAAGGATCTATGATCTTTATACAGGACACCCTCTCCAACAATGAAGATAGCATCCCATGCATATCTGCCTGTCTCGTACAACTCTTGTCCTTTCCCTCTCTTAAATCCACTATAGGGGTGGGGGGCTACTCATTATGTTGAAGATCAAATTATCTCAAAATCATGTGGATACCAGTGGGGGAACTAAGCAGCCACCAGTTATTACTCACTATCATATTATGATTTATTTTTCTAGTAGTCCTACTTTTTTCAACGGCCTCAAAATTGTACCACCATCAGCATGTATCTCCACTGTGTATTCTTAATCTACTCCAACTGCTTTTCCCTTCTTTGTCTTCTTCAGTGCCATTTACACTTCTTCTGTCAGCACATATAGGAATGTGATATTAAAGTCTAAATGTTTTAATTATATTACAATGAATGATGCAAATATATTGATATAAACATCTTCACAGATATGTTCCATTTTTTATCTATTAGTTGTCCTTTTTCTAACTCTACCCAGCCTCAAGATGACTTTTCTTCCCCAAATAATCTGCAAATATTTTTCCTTGCATTACTTTTCATTATTTTACGAGACTCTGCTACTCACAGGGCAGCTAGATGGTGCAGTGGATAGAATGCCAGGCCTGGAGTCAGAAAGGCATCTTCCCAAGTTCAAATTCAGCCTCAGATATTTACTAGCTATGTGACCCTGGGCAAGTCACTTAACTCTGTTTGCATGAGTTTCCTCATCTGTAAAATGAGCCTGAGAAAGAAATGGTAAAAGCCCTCCAATATCTTTGCCAAGAAAACCTCAAATGGAGTCACAGAGTTGGACATGACTGAAAACAACTGAACAACAACATGTTGTTCATATCTTATTGTATCCTTCTCCCTAATATTTTTGCCTAGGCTATCATATTTTTCTGTTTGGGGAGAAGATGAAGTGTTTGCTGATTAAGCAACTTTCTAGGCTCCTTTAGTCTCCTCATTACAGCAACCGATGTAAATTGGTTAAAATTTCTTTATAAAATAGTTAATACCAATGTTCTTTATTCCATTCGTCTCCCCTTTCTATTTTTACCATCAATAGCTTATGTATTATAAACCATTGTCTTGGGTTTCCAACTCTATGTTAACATTGATTAGGTTTAATCTTGGGAGGTGACCAAAAAATGTCAATAGTTAATCAAATATTTACTCTTGGAAATCTAGGAATAATTTTATGTTTCAGTCTCTACAGATACCAGTGCCTTATATCACATAGTAGCATTCAGGGTAACAAATAAATTTATGGAGCAGAAATTGTTCCTTATTTTATTGGACAGAAAATACAACTGAAAAGAAACCGCCTGGGTGACTTTAGGCAAGATATTTAACCTTTCTAGGTCTAGTGTCCTCATCTATAAAATAATGGGATTGAGTTAGGTTGATTTTAAATTCCCTTCCAGCTATAGATCTCTGATCCTAAGGTACTATAATAATAAGGAAATTAAGCATTTATTAAATAACTATTATGTTCTAGGCACTGTACTATGCACTTTTACAAATATCTCATTTCATCCTCAGAACAACCTTAGGAGGTAGGAGCTATTATGATCTCCATTTCACAGTAGGGGAAACTGAAACAGAGATTAAGTAACTTGCCCAGGGTCACACAATTAGTCAGTATCTGAGGCTGGATTTGAACTCAGGCTCAGCACTCTTATCTACTGTACTGCTTAGCAACCATCTGGGAACTAAGGATTCATAGCAGCTAATAAACAATGTAGGAAATGCATGAAGTATTTTCATTAGTCCTTAAGCAATACAATTCTACTTCCTTTCTGGTTTGTATCTCAGAAAGGAACTGAACTTAGGGAGGCAACAGGCCAACATTCCTGAGTTTTCCTTTTTAACTCCATAGAGAACCTGGTAAGGCTTGGACTCTGACAAAACGGAAACATACTTGAGCTTCTAGAAAGGCAACCTGCTCCCTATTGGCTCTAGACTATATGAATAATCCATTGGAATATCAGAATTCAAAGCCCAGATCTCTTACTCTTCTATGATAGTTTTTTTTGATCCATCATCACTATTCTAACCAGTGCCAAGAGCTACACGCATAATCCTGTTCTTTTTCCAATAGATGCCCTGCTCAGAAAATTCCCCTTATCTGGAGAGAAGGCAAGATTCAAGAATCAGGTTTCATCAGAAACCATCTTTTCTATAATGAGGGGACAGTGTTTCAGGAATGGCATTTTCTAGGAACTCCCCACTAGGGCCACTTAGCCAAACATGTCTATCTTTCTCATGTGTTTTTCCTAAACTACCATTTGAAAAGACAAGTTAAAAATAGAAAAGTAGGGGGAAGACAAAAATGAAAAGAAGGCAAAAAACAGTTTGTTGACTAGTTTTTATAGGCCCATACAGAGGTGTAGAATTTTCTCCAAGCGTACCTCAAAAACTTTGAATCAACTAATCTACATTAGAGATAGCCCCTTCAATGCAATCCATCCTCCATGAGACTCCAAAGGGCAGGTCCAAAACAACCAATTTATCACTGGGGTAGCCCAAGTAAGTGAGACTTAATAAGATGCCTTCATTCTCTTCAATAAGGTTTTAATAGGAATGTTTACCCTCTATAGGGTGATATCATCCAGAGTTGACTCTTCTGTAAGCTTAGCGACATGGAAATAAAGCCTCATGACCCTGTAAACTCATAAAACTGCTCAGAGAATTTCCTTGACCAATGCCCTGTTTTCATTTTTCTCACTTTGTTTTAATTGTGATCTTTAACAGATCATTGGACTGATTGTACATGGACAGCTGATTTGGAAATAACTCCCGTATAAGTAATGAATCCTTTACTCTTGTTTAAAATGTAAACTATTTCATTTGTTATGTTGTTTGGTAATTGTGTACAATTTTTCTTTCTGGCTCTTTGGTAGGAGAAAATATTCATAATATTTAGATTGCAATGTCTGTGAAGTACACAAACCTGTGACCTCTCATTTCTTATTCCTAACTATATTTCCATCCACATTGAAGTTACCAAGTTCAACATTCATGCTGATTTAGTATAAAAAAAATTATCAAGATCTTTGTAAAACTTTTGAATTTCTTTATCTTTGCAATAGGTATTGATGTATAAGCTGCAACTATTTTCTGATGGTCTTTTTGCGAATATTTATCTTGAGTCCTGCAATAGAAGCTTCATAAATGTCCCATGAAATTATATTTCTTTTTGCTTTGGGGATGCATGCTGACACCAACTTAACAAAATCCTTTCTTTGCTTCTCTAAGGAGGAATCTTAAACTATCCTTTCATTTAACTACAAATTCTTTTCACTTTCTGGCTTTATTTATTATGACAATGTCAAGACTGAGATAATTCATTTGATTCATTATATGTGCATTATTCATCTTTGGACAAAAATTTCATAGAATGCCAACAGCTAAGGTAATGCTTGTATACATAGTCCCCCAAGACCACAGTGGATGAATGATCTTATCTATTTGAAAGTTCTCTCAGATGATGCAAATTGGAAGCCATCCATACATGCCCAGTCTCTGCAGTTCATATCCATTCCTTTCTCTAAGTATGCCAGGAAAAGGCCCTCTCAATGTTAGCTCCTTGAGGGCAAGGATTTGTCTTTTGCCTCTTTTGCATATCCCTAGTGCGTAGCATAGTACTTGTACATGATAGGTCTTTTTTTTTTTTGCTCATTTTTTTCCAGCCTATTTAGTTACTTTTAAGGTTGAGCTCTGCCACTAGGGTAGAAGGGGTACCATCCAAGCTTTTAGTGCCAGGGTCTATAGGCCCTGGCTGTGTGCCTGGTGTTGCCCTGAAGCCTGCAGCGCTGTGATGGATCCATGAGGGTATGCCTTACTTGGTGCTGTACTACACCAGGGCCATATGTGAGAGGGGGTGTGTGGTTAGCTGCTCCCCTGCTTCTGCGCTGGGGCTCAAGGCCTTCTACTGGGTTCCTGAGGCAAAGCTTCCTGCTGGCTTGCCTGGATGGCTGGACTCCTCTATTACTCAAATGAGACAGAAATTTCCTACCAACTTTCCAAGTTTTAGTGGGCTAGAAAGTTATTTTAACCCCTCTTTCCGTTGGCTCTGCTGTTCCAGAGTTCATTTTGAGGTGCTATTTTATAGTTGTTGGAGGTGAATATGGAAGAGTTCATGCGATTTCCTACTTACTCCATTATCTTGGCTCCCAGAAGTCCATGCACGTCCTTAATAAATGCTCATGAGTTAATTGATCATTGGTCGAGGTCATTTTTTTTTTCCCTTCAGACATCTTTAAGGTTCTAGTGGAGCACTGGTAAGAAAGAATAATCTTATACAATCCCTTGTTGTGGTTAGGAATAATAATCTCTCTCTCTCACCATATAGCCAGTACATCTTCTCTTCTTATCACAAAATTCTTGATGATATCCTTTATTCTTGTTTTTTGAGGGTCCTCATTGGTTTTAGGTAGTAGCCTGTAATACCCACCATTCACCTTTTCATTGCTCTTTGTGTGATCTTTATTTTAATTCTTTAGATATTTTTGTATTATAATAAATGTCTATTGATTGATTCTGCTTAGTTACCATAAAACAACACTATTCCAATGTTAGTATTTTTAATGGTCTCTTGCTCTCAGAGGAATCTTGGAGAAGCCTTGTGTATCAGTAATCAAGGTGGGACTTTCTTTTACTGTTTTCTCTTTCAGCACTTATTTAATTAAGTGCCCTTGAAGAGACTGGCCTTTATTTCTTTGATTGGATCAGGAGTCTTTGATGACCTCCTTGCCTCCAGGGAAAGCCTGGTTTGCATAGGTTTTGAGTCACATGTTTTTGACACCAGAGGCTTTTAGACCAGGTGGATTTGAGTCAAATGTTGTGACACCCTTTGACCCTGAACAGGATATATAAATCCAGAGGTTGGCATTTTCCCTTGGGGCTCTCAGTCACTGGAAGAGTGGCATGGGACTCTGGGCAGCTGTTTTAAGAGCCTGTTGGCTTGTAAACTCAGATGTTGATGCTTTCCTGGTAACTATGAATTACGATTTGGTCTGTTTCTACTGTGTATGTTTGTATTTGCTCTGAAGCTCAGGTTGCTGGCTTTTCCTCCTGAACCAAGTGAATGATATTTGTATGCTGGATTAAAGGAAGATTGTTAAGCCCTTAAAGTTACTTTCCTTAGTAAAGCAGATCAAAAGAACCTGTGCTAGCAGTTTCTGTTGCTGGTCCTGTTGGGTCTTACACCCCTGCAGGAGCTGCTAGCTGCATCGTCGTTACATTTTGCAATTTCCCAAAGAAACGACTTGCTTTTCTCCTCTTATTCAACGCTAGACCCAAATCATCTGCCCAAGATATGGACATTTATCCATCCATCTATCTGTCTCTCTATCTATCTGTCTGTGGACTCATGCACAAGCTTTGCAAGTTATTCAAATGCTTGTTTTAATCTGGGCAATCATTATTCTTTATCTACTTAGTCTTTTTGGTGTTAATTCTCAGTCCAGACTCCTTTGAATGATTACAGATCTCTACCCTGAGATTGTGAAATATTCCAGTTTTATGTAATGAGCATAATTTTGGGAGGATCTTAAGATCCATACGGAATCTTTTTTCAACCTATATTTTGCACTGAATCTCCTGTGCCACAGTGGTAAACACCATCGGCAAGCCTAGAGCTCTCCATTTTATTCACTAATCTGATGTTTAGGCTTAGTTAGTAATTAAACAGAGATATCTCTATTGTTACAACATTGAAAGAATCTTGGATGATGGAAGTGTGGATGGAAGACCATGTTGAAAAAGAGCCTTTAAGGAAGTATTTTGATCTATGAAATAAAACTTTTTTTCTTAATCAATAAACAATAAGCACAATGGAATCTTACATAATTCTCTACATTTCTCAATCACTTATAAAACAGTGATGATGTGATCTATTGTTGAACATCACTCATTAACTCATGTTTATTTCCTACTTACACCCTCATCAAGGATGTCCTTAACTTATGTATAGATGACTCAGAAAAATTGCAGATTGATAGGAAATTAGGCACATAAGTTAAGTAGGTTAAGCTATTAATGCTGTCTCAGTCACTAGGTGGGGGGGGGCGGGTTGGTATTAATAAGTTATGAATTATTTTTTCCTTTGCCCTTAGCATGTCCTTCTCTTTTAGCTATCCTGCATATGTCTTTCAGTATGTCACCTCCAACATAGATGTACTCTATATACACTTAATACAATGTGGCTGCTTTTGCCATCCCTTTTTTTCCTCTCTACTGTCATTCCTACCTCCTCTAAGGCAAGGACCATGATAATGATGATAAGTTACAATTACTGTGGTTCAATTGTCTTCAGGAGAAAAGGATAATTTTTTATTATATATTTACAACTATTTTCCATTTTTCTTCTTTAAATTGTCCTCCTTCCATTTTCATCCTTCAATTTTCTTTGAATGCCTTGCCAAGCTTCCCTTAAACTATTTTTCCCTCCACTTCTTCTCTCTACTTTATGAGAAAATAATACTCATAATTGTCCATCATTGTTCTTCATAACATTTTACAAAAGAGTTTATATTGTGGTCTAGTATTACTTTTGGAAGTAAACTCTATTTGCACTTTAGAATAAGGCCTTTTTAGATCTCATTTTTTGTCTCATCATAGCAATTAATTTGTATTTTATGAAGGACTTAGAAAGTAGAGAGCTTGCCACAGAATCAAAAAACTCTGAGTTCAAGTCCCACCTCTAACAGTTACTATTTTTGTGACCCTTAGAATGTAGACACTCTCAGAGTCCTCAGTAATTCTATAATATTGTAAGTTTCAGAGAACATTGAAATCTGCACAGGTAGAGACGGTTTCATCATCTACGAATCATCTATGCTGATGAATTCAGAGGTCCAATCCTTAACTTGTTCTATAAAATTATCATAATCTATCCTCATTATTATTCCTTTTTGTTGCTTTTTTAAAAAAAACTAAATCTATACTGACCTCTGGTAATTTGATGGTCTGATTATAAACAGAAAGTTGATTTAGTTATAACTTCCACATCAATAGATAGATTATATTTTAACAGTCAGGAAAAGGCTACTTCCTTTTTGAAAACATTTTTGATGTTTGCCACGTGCAATGCCTACCGATTATTTCCTCAAAGCATATAAACATAATATATAGGAACAAAAGTTCTGTATAATCTACAAGTCTTTGGTAATTCTCATTCTTTCTTCCTGAACATGCTTTCCTGTACATACTTCTGCCCATCCTTGTTTTTTTTTTCCCCCACCCTTGCATAAAGTCATCTGGTATCAGAGTATATTGTTGTTCACTTGTGTCAGACTCTTTATGAGCCCATTTGGGGTTTTCTTGGCAAAGATATTAGAGTGGTTTTCCATTTCCTTCTCCAGCTCACTTTACAGAGAAGGAAATTGATGCAAACAAGGTTACTTGCCCAGTAACAGCTATTCAGTGTCTAAGGCCATATTTCGATTCATGAAGATGAGTCTTCTTGACTTCAAGCCTGGCATTCTATCTACTGTCAAACTTTTCATAAAATTTCTGTCTTCATTTTCAACAGCTATTGTAAATATATAATACTTATCAGTAGTACTGAAATATATAATAACCAAATCTCTAACGAAATTAGTTTATTGTTGTCTTTAAATGTAAGATAAAACCAGCTCTTCACTTGCCCTTCCAAAGAGTACTTCTGAGCCATCCTTCCATTTAACTACAACTTCCTTTTCTCTTCATTTTTCATTTATAGTAAAAAATGTGACATAACTGAGTTCTTCTAGCAATATGTCCATTCACTAGCCATTGAATATTGTTCATTGGACATTAGAATGCCAATAGTCAAATTAGAGGATATAGATAACCTAAAAATTGTGTGACACTGAGCTCATTCTGTCTACTTTTCTTCTACTCTGCCACTGTCATTGCAAAAACAGAAGGGGACCATTCAGGACTGAGAACTATTTAGTGGTTTTCCTTTTTTGCGCTTCCAGGGCCAAAAAATTCATCACCAAATGGTCTGCCTACTTGGTAATATGCTTTTCTATACTTAGCTAGATTGGTCTTCGAAAAGCCAGAGCAGTCTGTTGCCAGTACAATACTGGAAGCCTTTCCAGCTCAATAAAACCTGCCAAAGCTTACCCAGTACGATGTAACCTTTGAGAAATATAACATATTGCCGAATTCAAATAGATGCCGGCCTTATACTGAACATGGAGGAAGCTCTCCTAACAGGTTGCTTCCAAATCTCCTTTTAAATATAGTACATTTATATATTGTAATAGCATTGTGCAATTAAGATCAACAAGTGTGAGGAATATAAAGAAATATGTAAAGACCTTTATACAGTAATGCAAACCTAAAAGAGCAGAACTGGAAGCACAGAGTAAACATTAATTATAATCATCAAGAGGAAAAGTGAATGAGAATGAATGGAGAAAGAATCCTATTGTAAAAACAATAACAGAAAAGTTATGGTACTTTGCATATTATACTTCATTCATTTAAATATAAATAGTTAGACGGAAAATTTATTTGGTTGCATTGGTTATTAAATATTAAATATCTAATTAAATTATTATTATATTAAATATCTAATAATAAATTTATAATATTAAATATCTAATCATTTATTGAAAAATCATTCAGATACTCCTTACATATTTGTGTCTTAAAATGTTTATACTTATTTGAAAACTTCTAGGATCCACAACACATATCTTTAGTGTTGCTATCTCCTCTGAGGTTATAGGTCTCATCCTTCATTTACTTTTGCAAATTGTCTTTACAATAACTTGTGCAGTCCAAAAGGTCCAAGGTTTGCTCATCTTCCTTCAGTTGAAAAGATTCTTCAGTAGGCTGGCCCTCAGATAATAGACATACTTCTAATATGCATATTAATACTTTGAGTATGCATATTTATGTATTCTCTGATTGTACTCCATGCCAAGAATGTTTCTTTTTCTGTACTTTTGCCTATACCTCTCTTCCTTTTAGACTTAGCTCAGGTGCCATCTTCTGTGACTAGAACACCTGCTAGTACTCCCCTCCCAAACTACCTTGTATTTAAATATATCTATATTTAAATACTTCGTGTATACTTATGTTTATTACATGTGTGTGTGCATATAAACATTATATATAACATATATAATATGTAATACTAAATCCATGTGGCTAATATTTATATAATGCTTACTCTGTGCCAGGCACTGTGCTAAGTGTTTTAGAATTATTAGCTCATTTGATCCTCTCCACAATCCTGGGAAGTAGGTGCTATTATTATCCCTATTTTAGAGGTGTGGAAGCGGAGGCAAACAGAGGTCAACTGACTTGCCCAAGGTCACACAGCTAGTAAGTGTCTTAGTCCAGGTTTGAAATTCAAGTCTTCATGACTCCAGGCAAAGTCACAGGAGTATTTTCTTCCATACTAAATGTCCCAAGACAGCTATGCTTTTGGTCTTGTATCATATCAGTAGATGGTGACATAGAGGTGGCTATACATATGGATAACATGTTATGAAATGATATACATATATGCTTTTATATGCATGCACATCTGTATATCTTCCCCAATAAGCTCATTAAAAATAATAAATAATGGGTGATCATTTCATCCTCTGCACTTCTATCCCTGGTGCCTACCCAAGTGGTTGGCACATTGTAGGTACTTAATAAATACTTATTGAGCAATGGATTTAGATATTCTCTATTTAAAGCCTCTCTAATTTTATATCTGCCAAAACTCTATTAGTATGGTCTTTGAGAATCCCATGGCTGCCTCTTTAGTATCATGTAGTAGAAGTAGCAATTTAATGGTAGAAAGTAAGTGTATTGAATATCATTGAACTTATTTTTATGAGCAAGGCCCATTACTATGAATATCAATTTTTGCCTAGGGATATTATGCAGTAATGCTCTTGGGAGCTATTCACATATATAGGAGTGTTTTCTTCTAAACTAAATAGGCCAAGACTGCTATGATTCTGGCCTTGTATATTTGATTCAAAG
The DNA here is from genome assembly GCA_028646595.1 of Phalanger gymnotis. NCBI lineage: Eukaryota > Metazoa > Chordata > Mammalia > Diprotodontia > Phalangeridae > Phalanger > Phalanger gymnotis. Next base: position 213,353,098 of record CM053622.1, on the reverse strand, counting down.
TTTTTCTATGTCCTTGCATTTCTATGACCAACATTACTAATATTACTGGTATTCTTGTCTCCAGCTCTCCCATACCATCACTCCTCCATCTATCTTTTCCAATATTCAATTTCTAATTTACAATAGTCTGAGAAACTAGAAAATCAACCTGGAAGGCTCTTATTTAAAATAAGAGTAAATAACATTTTATTGTTGTTGTTCAGTTATGCTCAACTCTTCATGACTCCATAGATCATATTGTCCATGGGGTTTTCTTGACAAAGATACTGGAGTGGTTTGCCATTTCCTTCTCACATGGATTAATGCAAATGGGAGCTGAGTGACTTGGCCAAAGTCACACAGCTAGTAAGTGTCTGAGGCTGGATTTGAACCCAGGTCTTCCTGACTCCAAGCCCAATACCGTATCCACCGAGCTATCTAGCTGCCTCTAAATGGCACTTAATGATGACCAAAAGAACACTCCTTTGATTATATAAGGATAGCTTGTATTTGAGAGGCAATAATAGAGTAGATAGGGACCTCTCCTGGGAGACGAGAGAGGGTGGATTCTCTTTCTGCCTCTAACACATACTGGCAGCAATATGAAAGGCAAATCACTTAACTACAATTTCACAAAGCAACTCTCTAAGATCCTAAGTAGCAGAATAGTCACTGATTTGTATTGGCAGAAGTTTCCTCATCAGAAGTGCTCTACACCAATGATATCACAGTAGCAAATTCCTACCCTCTCTAACTCAATAACAAAAATGCCCTTATATGCGTACATTACATAATGTATGTTACATACCTATCCCATATCAGCATCAAAGTCCTCCTTGAAATAGCCAAAGTATAATTATCCCAATTTTACAGAAGAAAATAACATTCAAAATCTGTCAACTTGCCTGAGCTTTTACTGCTCGTAGGTGACAGAGCTGAGAATCAAATCAAGTGTTTTTCAAATTCAAATTGAATCTTTTTTCCACCAGACCAAGGTTCTTAATCTAAGATCCACTAACTGGTTATAACTATATAGATACACACACATATAAAAGCATTTCAATATAATTAGTTTCGTTTCTACATATTTTATGTCATATAATACTATGGATTTCATTTTGTGTATTTAAAACATTATTCTGAGAAGGGTTCCATAGATTTAGACAGATTGTCCAAGGGGTCCAGGGCACATAAAGAGATTCAGAGCTCTGCACTTACTCTACTGTTCTTCTCAGTGCCCAAGCTTTAATGCAGAATTTTATTTTCATCTATTATGATAATAATAACTAACATTTATGTAGAATTTATTATCTGTCAAGCACTTTATAATTATTTTTTTTTCATTTGATCCTCACAACAACTCTGGAAAGTAAGTACTACTATTAGTCCCATTTCATAGATGAGGAAACTGAGGCAAATAGATACAAATGACTTGCCCACAGCCAAACAGTTTATAAATGTCTCAGGCTATATTCAAACTTAGGTCTCCCTGACTTCAAACCTAGCACTCTATACAATACACCACCTAGCTGTTTAAAGGTCTTTATTTATTTCCAGAATCTTGAAAGTGCTCTGACTGGAGGTTGCTATATAGTTGTGGTGGTACTATCACCAGGTTTTGAGTTGGAAGGAATTTTTGAGATTGTTTTGTTGTAAGGTTGTGTCCTACTCTTTGTAACCCCATTTGGAGTTTTCTTGGCAAAGACACTGGTGTGGCTTGTCATTTCCTTCCCCAGCTCATTTTGCAGGTGAAAAAAGTGAAGTAAACAAGGTTAAATAAGGATTGCCCAGGGTCACACAACTAGTAAGTGCTGAAGACAGATTTGAAATCAGGAAAATGAGTCTTCTAGACTCCAGGCCTGGTACTTTATCCACTGTGCCTATTAGTTGTGTTGAGAATGTTACTCTCTAAATAAAAAGATATCCTATAACTACAATTCAACAATTCAATGATTCATTTAAAGAAAATTCAAACAAAATCTAAAATAATAAATATTTTGGTGAAAAAAATAGAGTGAAAAAAAGGGAACAAAAGAAAAAAATAGAAAGAACCAAGCCTAGGAAAATGTGAAATTAGTATTTTTATGCAGAGAGGACCAACGTAATTTTAAGTTCAGTGGAGGGGAAAACAACAGCTTTTGAGATCAGGAAACAGATGAGAAAATCCAAAAGGCTGCAGCCCTTTTTTTCTTCTTTTCACATGAGGATCTGTGGGACTGAAAGGGCAGAGGCTTCAACCTTTTAAGTATATACCTTTCATCAGCATAAGGACTGCAGTCCTTTTCTTTCTGCTTCATGTGCCATTTGTTGTTGTTGTTGTTTGGGTTTGGGTTATTTTTAAGATCCAATTTTCTGTGATAAGGTCAAAATGTACCTGGCAAATGATAATCAGACAGACTGTCCCACTGCCTTGGTAACTTACAGTTACATTATCTTTTTTTTAAAGGGCATTCAGACACAATTTCTACTGAATCTTCCTAGGCAACCAAAATAAAGGGCATAGCTCTGGAGTCTCAAGACCAGGGTTCACAGCCTGCCTCTGAGGATTGTCACCTGGCCTTGGGCAAGTCTCTTGGCTTCCCTGCTCCTCAGTTTTCTCAACTGTAAAATTAGAGTTAGATAGATTCTGGTGTTCTTTCCAGCCCTAGACCCATGATCTTAATCTGCAGGTACCTATTTGAAACATACATACACACACACACACAACAGCGGTGATACTAAAGGAACTCTGTTATACCATTACTGTAGCATTTGAGGGATTTTCTAAATTTAAGTCATTTTTTTTCATTGAGGGTATACTTCTTAAACACATTAATTAAATAAAAAGTAATCAGAATTTATACTTACATGAGAACTTGGCATTTAGAACTGGAAAGGACCTCAAAGTTAATACAGCCTAACCTTCCCATTTTACAGAAGGGAAACTGAGCCCCAGAGAGGTTATCATTGACCTAAAAATACCCATGTAGTAAATGGGGGAGCCAGCATCTGGAGCCAGGCCTTCTAACTTTTAATTCAATGGGTTTTCCATGGCACAGTGCTGGGTAGTGCTTTAATATTTACAAAGAAACATTCCCATGGACCAAGTGCTATAAAAATTATTCCCATTTTTATCAGTAAAGCAAGATTCATGACCTCAAGGATGACCATGAACATGCCTGTATGGTTCGGAATTACGAAGTATGAAAAACTCTCTAGGTAGAAGGCAGAAGAAATATAACATTTATTCAGACACTAGAATATCAAATCCTAAGACCAAAAACCCCAATTCAACATAGCAGTAATTATATTTCAAAACCAGTAAGCCCACTTCAATGTAGCAACAAGGAAATTATAACACAGTATTATAGCAAGGATCCAAGTCATCCTGTAACCTTCCCTCCATTAGGGCCTTCCAGTAAACAGTCACTCATGAATCCTAACTGTCTGCTTGCCTTTGTCCTCTCCCACAGTTCTGAAAGCCCTTGCAGTTCTCAAGATTCTTTTCAGTCTCCTAGATTCTCTGGATTCTCAGTTCTCCAATCTCTCGATGCTGTAGATTTCAGTTCTTTGATCTCCGCAACTCTCTGGTCTGCACTCTCTGCTCTGCAGTTTCTCTCAAAGCTGACTCTCTCCCAATGTCTGCTGCCTCAATGTCTTATTGATGTCTGCTTCTCAATTCTACTGCTCTCACGTGCTGGGATCTCCTTATATATAGTCCTAGCCGGCATCTGATTGGCTATAACTCAGATCTCTGATTAGCTGAATTCATGCACATCTGATTGGCTAGAACTCAGTGCACATATAACTGGCTCTGGTCTTAGCACCTCTCCTTAGGGCCCTGAGGGCTTCACACAACTGGTGACCTAATTAGTAAAATGGTGTGGGCCTGGGGCCTCAGACCTAGTAAGTAAAGGGTGGAAGTAAAGGCCTGCCTACAATAAAGCCTCTCCCAATCAAGTTTCCCTTAACTGGCTCCACCTGAGAAACTTCCCTTAACTAGCTCCACTATTTCATAGGTGAGGAGTTTGAAACTCAGAAGGAGTCAGTACTTTACCAAAAGTTCCATATCTAGTTAAATCTCAGGTATGTAATATGATCTGAACCCACATCTTGTGATTCTAGATTCAGTTCTTTTTCTATTTCATGCTACCTGTAGCTCTATATAAGCAGAAAGCAGTATTGTTTCACTAATTGCTTTTTTGAGTTAAATTCAAACTACTGATAAATTTAAACTACCGATAAAATTTAAACTACTAGAGCTCCCTTCTAACTGATGTAAAACAACTAACTCTTACTGTACAGATTTCCTTGGGCCTTGTTAATATTTCTATAAGACATAGAAATCCATGTTTTGTGCTAAAGTATTTCAATCATAGCTGAAAATGGATCCCTCGGTTCTTGATATTTTTTTTCCATTTCAAATCTGTAAAAAGTAAGATTATTGTTGCCCTTGTGACTAACCAGTTTACTAGACAAGTTCCCTATCAGGTTTCATCTCCATCATAGGCTGAATCTCAACAAAGAGAATTAGAGAATGTCACAAGACTCTGCCTATCCAAAATATCCCTTCACCTCCTACTCTGGTCATTGATGGTCATCCTGCTGGGCTAAAGCACTGACTGTAGAAGGTAATTGCCTAAATCAAACTTGAGATTAAGGAGGATTAAATGAGGTAACATGCAAAGTACTTTGCAAACCTGAAAGCTCTACATAATTGCTAGCTATTATTATTTCTATCATTATTGTTGCTGTTGTTGATTGAATTTTCATTTTTCAGAGAAGGGGCCATAGCTTGCTGGAAACAAAGAAAAATAACTTCTGTCTTATCACATAAGCTAGAACTCTAATAACTGATAGATGGGATTGGGGATCTACCCCTAAAGCAAAGTTTGCCCACATATCACTTTTGAGCCCATCTTCCTTTCTTAGTCTGTTCCCATGCTTCATACCTTTCTCATTCTTGCTGTCACCCTTCATCAATATTGTGCTAGCCTATATCCCAAACCTTAATATTCTCTCTTTTCCAAGGTGACGGGAAAGCAAACTGCATCAAACCTAGCAATAATTATTCTGTTCCTACTGAGGTGCTGGCTGGCCTAGCAATTTCTTTTGTTCTCAGTAATAGAAGGGCTCAGTGGCCTTCTGGAGTCAGTGGTTTAAGCCTGAAGAATCACCAAGAATAGCAATTTATGCATTAGAATAGAAAGATAGTAGATCTTCTTTGAACATGTAGTGCCTTGATACACCTCAAAATTCCTGACAGTCATTGAGTCCATTTACCAATATATTCACCCCTGATAACCAACTTCTCTAGTTAACCACCAAGCTTCTAGGAAAGGGTTCTTAACCTTTATAATAAGCTTTATTTTTTTTAATATTTGGATAACTATTTCAATACAGTTAGTTACCCTTATAAACTTACGCATTTTTGCATTTAAAAAACCCCATTATTTAGCTGTCAAATTGATCTTTATGAAGGACAAATTTGATCATATCACCCTCTATCCTCATTCAATACACTCTAGTGGCTCCCTATTGCCTCGAGTATCATATACAGAATCTACTACTTATCTTTTAAAGCCTTTCATAAATAGGCCCCTTTCTGCATTTTCAGGTTTCTTATCCCTCATTCCTCCCCATGTATTCTGTGATCCAGTAATGAGGGCCTCTTTGTTCTTCCTCCAAGATACTCCATTTCCCACTTCAGTCCCCTGTAACTGAAACTCTCTCCCTCCTCACTTCCACCTTCTAGCTTCCTTGGCTTTCTTCAAGTCTTAGCTAAAGTATCACCTTCTACAAGAAACATTTGCCAGTCCTTAATCTTAGTATCTTCTCTCTGACACTATTCTCAATTTACTATATTTATCTTGTTTTCACACAATTGATTGCATGTTGTCTCTCCCATTAGACTGAGAGGGCCTTGAGAGCACTTTTTTCTTTTCTTTGCATCCCCAGTACTTAGCAGAATGCCTGTCACTTAGTCAGTGCTTAATAAATGCTTGTTGACTGACTGTCTGACTAAAAATAGGTCCATAGTATTCCACCATATCGTGAAAAGGGTCATGACACAAAAAGGTTAAGAATTCTTGTGCTAGACATTGATTTCAGCTATGGAGAAACCATGAAATAGAGCCCTGCAAATGCTGAAGCCCAAATGCTATGTCAAAACTGTTGTACCAATTTGCACAGAAGAGCAGAAATCCTCCCTCCTACTCCTGCAATTAAAACATGAACTAGTCGTGGCAACATGTGTTGGTGTGAGTACATCATCCACTACACAGAAAACTAGAAAGAATTACATTATCTCTCTACTTTTCCAGCTTACATCACTGTCTGAGTATGTAGATACCTTAGAAATCCAGAAGAACTAAGAGATAACAAGTATGGAAGCATGCAGAGACCACCAGCACCTATATACAGAGAAAGGAGAAATGAGAATTGACTGATGTCAAAATAGGGATCAATAATCTAGGGAACTGTTCTCAAATTTGTTCCTATTTATATCGATTGTGGTAGTAGACATAACTGTTTTCAAATAAGCAATATGCACATAATTCCCTCCATATTTTAGCATCAGTGAAATTGTTCCATTTTACAGTCTGTAAGAGTATATCTTATTAGCACTCTCTAAGAGGGTAGTAGAAAGAACACTGGATGAAAAATCTGAACATCTAGGCTCTAGCTCTGTCTCTGTCCTTGCCTGATTAGCTCTGTGAGCTTGGGCAAGTCACTTAGTTTTCTTTATCTCACCTGCAAAATCAGGGAATGACATTCCTTAGATGCCTTTAAGTTCCATAATACAATGAAATGACATCTGGTTATAATATTAATTAAAAATACAGAGTATAATATAATAAAATAAATTCATGCAGCAGTATGGAATTTATTTGAAAGGTTTTCTGAATAATCATGAACCTTTTTATGTAATAAGAGATGGTTATACCAACAAAATATAAGAGCATAAAAAATCCTATATCATAAAAACTGTCGGTATATACACATATTTATAAAGGTCACTCTCTGAAACTATAGGTTGTAGAACAATTGCTGATCTGAAATAAAAAAGGAATTTCCTTGCCAGGAGCTCTTTAGAGCAATTAAATTGTTGGTGAGGGAAAATGTGTACATACAGATATGTGTGTATATACATACATACATATATACATTCATGAACATACACATCTCTATGTCTGTCTATTTGATTTTTTTCTAGAGTTATGACTAAACTACATAGTACCCGAAAGCTCTCTTGTGTTTATTGTTTTGATGTGGTTTTGGGGGTGAAATTGTGTTAACAACCAGTTGCTTATGGGAGGAATCTTGGTGGATCACCATGAATGATACATTTAGAGCTGAAAAGGAACTCAGGGGTCATTTTATCCAATTCCTAATTTTTCAGGCCATGAAACTGAGGCCTAGATAGAGTCATGACTTGACCTAAATGACACAGGGATTAAGTGATGGAGCTAGGATTTAAACCATTGGCCTCTACTCTAGGTTCTGTGTGCTTTTTCCTCCCCTCCACTAAGCTAAAATTGAAGACAGTTTGCTGCAGAGCAGTAATTGGATATTAGTTGTAGTTCATTTGATCACAGATAACTGAGTGTATTTCTATATCTATGAAATGCAATGATCACATATTTGTATTCTTGTCATTGGTCAAAGTATCAAGGGTGGGAGAGAGCAGGCTGAAAGAGGGGAGATGTTGACAGCAGAGGAGGAGAATCGGATTCTAACTGTTGCAAGACAGTTCTAACCATGATAATTACTAGAAAGAAGCTATAAGAAGTTTAAGAATAATAATACAGAGGGGGCGGAGCCAAGATGGCAGCTGGAAAGCAGGAACTAGGGTGAGCTCCCTGCTAAGTCCCTCCAAAAACCTATAAAAAATGGCTCTGTCCCAATTCTAGAACTGCAGAACCCACAAAACAGCAGAGGGAAGCAGGGCTCCAGCCCAGGACAGCCTGGATGGTCTGTGGATAAGGTCTATCCCACACAGAGCTGGGAGTGGAGGGGAGCAGAGATGAGCAGAGCAGAGCCCAGCATGGGCGGTGCAGACCAACCAGACCAGGAGCAGGGCTAAGTGTGCCCTAGCACCCTGAATCAGTGAGCTGTGGCAGTTACCAGACTTTTTAACCCACAAACTCCAAAGACAACAAAGAAGGTTAGTGGGAAAAGCTGCTGGGGACAGGGAGTTTGTGGTTCAGCCACTGCCCAGGGACAGCGGAGGTGGGGCAGCTATAGAACTACAGTTGCAGTTGCTTCTGGCCTCAGGCCCACCTGGTGGGAGGAATTAAGTGGTGGATCAGAGCAGGGGTGCAGAGCCTCCTGAAGATCTAAGTCCAGTCAGGGTTGGGGGTTCTTGGGGAAGGAGGAGTGCTGGTGTGGCAGAGCTGGCCCATCCCCCCAAGCGTGGAACATAGAACTCTGTACTCTACAAGCAGTCATACCCTGCTGAAAAACTCCAGGGTCAAGTAAGTTGGCTGGGAACATGGCCAGGCAGCGAAAACACACCCAGATTCAGTCTCAGACTCTGGAAGCCTTCTTTGGTGACAAAGAAGACCAAAACATACAGCCAGAAGAAATCAACAAAGTCAAAGAGCCTCCAACAAAAGCCTCCAAGAAAAACATGAACTGGTCT
>CM053622.1:213322271-213343996 GCA_028646595.1 Phalanger gymnotis | reverse complement strand
AAAAAAAAAAAGCTTTTTGCATGCAACTAGAAAATAAGATACACAGGCAATGGGGCATAGAAATTTATCTTGCCCTACAAGAAAGGAAGGTAAAAGGAGATGGGAGGGGAGTGGGATGATAGAAGGGAAGGCAGACTGGAGAACAGGGCAACCAGAATATATGCCATCTTGGAGTGGGGGGAAGGGTATAAATGGGGAGAAAATTTGTAATTCAAACTTGTGAAAATCAATGCTAAAAACTAAATATATTAAATAATAAACTGAAAAAAAAGAAGAAGAATACAGATGGAAGGACGCTTGGAAGAGAAAGAATTGATAATGGTGTCATGGGAGAAATTAAGATAGGATCCAGAGTATACTATGGTTCTTAATGTTATCTTGGTCCTAGACAGCTTTGGCAGTCTAGAAAACCTATGGAACATTTAACAAAATAGTGTTTGTTGCTTATATTCATATTTAAAGTTAGAAGTTAGTGAAAATAAAGATGGGCTTTTGTTCCCCATTATAATTCACAGCTCTGTGGTTTCTAGATGAAGAACCTTTGGAGTAGAAAAAACAAAAACTTATGATTATGGGTGATGACAGAGATAGGAGGTTAAATGGATTAGCACGCAAACTGGTGAATGAGATCTGAGGTAGAAAGAGAGAAGAAAATACTTGAAGAAACCAGAAACTCAAGAAAAAGAAAAGAAAAGGGAAAAAAATGCCTTTTAACATTTGTAATGAAAAAGAGAAGGGGAGTAGTGTCAATTGTGGTTGTTTCAGACATTTGGGGTTCAGAAAAACCAGCTGGGCTAGCTTCATTCATGCAGAATTTTGATACCACTGATTATTTGTCCTTCTTGTGACCTGGCTCAAATGGATGTTTGGATGGCGCTCAGAAATGTGGATTCGCTATACCTAGAGATTTTAAAAAAAGCTAGCTTTATAAGCTGCTTATTCATTGTACATTGTTTTTCTCTTTTCATCTACTCCTTCCTCTTAACTATTGAAAAGCAGGTGTTATTAAGCTTGTGTTCTACAGAGACTGTGATATTCTTTCAACTGTTAATTATTCCTTAGGGGTTTTATTTGACTCTGAGGAATTTTCCTAATTCTCAACATAGATTTTATTATATTTCCCAGTTAAATAAATTTTCAAGGTGATGTGTACCACCATATGTTGATGCTGTCCTCACTTTCACAATAATTTTCCTCGAAGAATAGCACTAATGAATCTTTTTTAATATGGCTTTTACACACAGCCCCTTGTTAGTGATAGGTTTTTATTTGATGATAAAAAAGAAAACTTATTTCTCCCCCTTAAATAGCTGAGGATAAATAACCAAAATAACCAAATTGGCAGAAAATGAAAAAGCATATGTGATTGCCATAAAATTTGAGATCTATTTATTAGGAATTTTTCCTAAATCTAGAGTTCTTTATAAAAGTCATTTGAAGAGGGTCCTTTAATGTCTAATATGCATATTAATTATGTCCGTGTCCGCAAAATATTAAACCATTCAGAAAATTAACCAATTTTTCTCCTTTTAAATCTTGTCATTTTAACATCCTATAGTGAAAATCAACTATAAGTCTTATTATCTGCTGTTCCCTCCCTTACTACTCTGCTACCCTCTCCACAGAAGCAGAGGGTAGTCAAACAAGGTTGAGGGTTGATTAATTTTTAGAAAAAACATTAATTTCTACAGCAAGGATACCAAAAGACCCCAGAGGGTTTTATTCAACAAACATATGACTTATACCCAAATGGAGAGAAATGGCTGCCAAGGGTAACACTGGGTTAGAATGTAAACTGATGAGTTAAATATTGAAGGATGATTATTAGCAGTCATGCCATAAAGCAGAGAAAAGGAGTGGAGGGGAAAACCAGTCTAAAAAGGGCCTTGTCAAGATAGCTATGCAAGGTCATTTCAAAGGAATTCAAGGATGAAAGTGGAAAGAATACTACAAATAAAAGAAAAACAGAAAAGATTTGCAAAACAAAATAACTACAATAAGTTATTTTCTGCATCGAGGATGATAGAACCCTTACATTTGTTTTTTAATATGATAGTCCCTCAGGTTCTAACAGAGGAAGTAAAAATGCTCATATAGAAAATAGTAAAAGAAGCTGAAGTGGACAAAGTATACATAGGGAAGAGTCATGCTGGAGGTGGCAAAATTGTGAAGGCATTGATTGATTTACAAGATAGCTGAAGAAGATGATATCAAAGGTGCAGAAAAAAATTCTGACCTGGTCATCCCTCTACGTGTTGACACCTAAGAATGTAAAATAAGCATTGATTGCAGACATCTAAGTAAATTTGGAAAGGGGGCACTGTTATGACCAGAAATAAGAACACTTACAGTAAACCCTACAGATCCCCCCTTCTTTCATGAGACTTCAGACACTACAGGGCCTATTTGAGCAGTAGCTACAAAGCTTTTTTTCCCCAAAGTTTTTACCTTAGCAGTATTTCTTTAATAAATTCTGTATCTCTACATTGATTTCAACATTTTGCTACAAGCTAGAAACCTGTACTTTTCAAAAGCCTATGAAATCTTTTTCTACGATGTTCAATGTCATATTTCTGTACTGTATAGCAAATATCAATTATATTTCAATTGTCATATAAAAAGGTGAAACTATGGCTATTAAGACAAAATGGTCTTTTACCAATAAGCCAGGCCTGTGTGGTTTGCATCCTAAAATAAAACAAAAAATAATAAATAGCTAAAATTATATATCAGTCCATTCCACCTAGTCACAAACTACCTTATATGTAGATTGGCCTGGTTACCCTGTACTTAGGAGTAGACTTCGTAAGTGCAGGTGGCTAAAAGTAGTGTTCTACAGAAGCTGGGAACCCCCACTCTGAATCACAAAACTCAAGGTTGTCTTTGGAGTTCCTAGAATCCTTTTTGTTGCTCATTTCAGGATGAGGCCACGGTATATGATCCTGTTCATGGTCATGCTGGAAGATACAGAGGTTTCCTTTAGAAACTCAGTTAAGACAGAAAAATCCAGTAATTTTTCATAAGAATAGGTCTGATACAAAGCTCCTGAAAGAGTCCTAATCATTCAAAAAAAATTTAAGGGAGCCCCCTCTAGAGATAAAAATGAGCATTCCTGTGCCACTGCTAAGAAAATTCCAGTTACACACACGGCAGGGGTTGGCTTAACACAATAACAATCAGTGCCTTCCTGCAATGGAACATTGAGTTCAAATAGGCTCAGCAGAGGTTTTGGCACTTGAATGGATCTGTGATCTTAACAATGTAGATCCTTCCTCACTGTAGCAAACTATCTTTGCTTTGTAATTCTCTGCAATTCTTGTCAATATCTTTCAAAATATCCTGCATATTAGATCTTGTCAACTCTTTAAAAGATGTCCTTTGGTTCTTTTAACAGTTTAATATATTTTATTGGTATAGCACTTAGGCTATCTGACAGGCTTTTCTCCAATACATGATCACCCCACCTCTTTTTCTATTTATATATGTCTTTGATCACGTTTTTATATCACTTGTCTCAAGGAAGTTATCATCTGGACCATGATGAAGCCTACTTATATTTTTCCATTTCTCTTTGGATCAAATTCTATTTTGATTTCTATACCTGATTCTTTGGTGGATGATTCCCAGGGCAAGGGGAAGAATATTTTTGATAATGGGACTTTGAAAAAAGTTAATGGGATGAAAGATCCTCTGTAGTATTTTTTCCTGATAAATTTTAATATCAAAGAGAGAGGGCAAATTGATACAAATGTATGAGGAGAACAAAATTTTAGTGTGTAAAAAATCAAAGGGTATTTAAAAAAATTTCAAAAGATGGAATATAGCTACCAACAACCATATGAGAAAATGTTTCAAATAACTAAGAAATAAAAGTTAAAACAACTCTGTCATTCTACTTCATACTCATTAGATAGTCAAAGAAAACAAACAAAAGGAAAAAATGCAATTTTCAAGAGTCTATCAGAAGGTAAGCACAGTAATTCACTGTTGGAAGACTTGTAAATTATTCCAACCTTCTGGAAAATAATTTGGAAGTATGGTCAAAACCTCATTAAACTGTGAATACCTTTTGACTCATTGTTACATCTACTAGGAATATACCACAAAAATGGTAAAAAAAAAAATAAAAAAAGAGAGAAAGTACTATGCATGTGTGTGTATATACATACATGTGCATGTATGTATATACACACACATACATATGTCAGTGACTGGTACATAGGTACTTAATACATGTTTATTAATTCATTGATATGTAATATGTACACATATCCAAGAGCACAGTGTAATATTCTAACAGTATAAGAAAGTGATGAACATGGGAAATATAGAGAAGTAGGGGAAGTAGCATATGAAATGATGTAAAGTAAGCAGAACCAAGAAAGCAATCTTCACCATACCTACAACAATGTAAATGGTAAACGAGAACAACCACAAACGTCAAATTACATCAAATTACGATTTTTGATTCAGAAATAAGAGATATGAGAAGATACCCACCCCCCACTCCTTGTATTGGGAATCAAAATGGGCTCTTAGCACTTATTCAACCAAGTGCCCTTGAAGAGTTTGGCCTTTGTTTCCTTGATTAAATTAGGAGTCTTCCATGACCTCCTTGCCTCAAGGGAAAGCCTAATTTACATGGGTTTGAGTGACATGTTTGTGACATCAGAGACTTTTAGCCTACATGGGTTTAAGTCACATTTTTGTGACGATTTTAGGTCACGTGGGTGAGTCACATGTGTGACTCACCTTTGACCCTAAACAAGATATATAAAACTAAACGTTGGCTTTCTTTTTTCGGAGCTCTGAGCTGCAGCAGTAGTGATGTGTGACTCTGAAACCAGCCTTTGTCCAGCTCCTGGCTAAACTCAGATGTTTGTAACTATGAATTGTATTTGGTCTGTTTATAAATGTATGTTTGTAATTTGTTTGTATTTGCTCTGAAGTTTAGGGTGCTGGCTTTTTCTGCTGAACTAAGTGAATGATATTTGTATGCTGGATTAAAGTGAGATTGTTAACCCCTTAAAGTTGATTTCCTTAGTAAAGAAGATCAAAAGAATCTGGGCTTGCAGCAATCTGTGAGCAGATTGTTGTTGGTTTTACACCCCCACAGCAGCTGCTAGCCGAATTGTTACAACACTCCTTTACAGAGGCAGGAGACAACAGGTATAGAATATTGCATATGATGTTGGAGTTGGTGGATGTATTATCTTTTTTTTTTTTTTGCCAAACTATGTTTTTCTTTGTTTATTTCTTGTTGTCAGGTATAGCTTTCTAGGAGGGAGAAATTGTGTATATATTGTACTGGGAAATATCGAATATAAAAGCAAAGCATAAATTTTTAAAAAGAAAATAATGTGCTAATTTCCAAAGTGACATTTTCTTGTATTAAATTCTGGAATCAGTTAATTATCCATCTGTATCAGCTTTTCCTTTTTTATGAGTAGTCTATTTTTTTGTTTTGTCTTTTGTTTTTATACTATATTCATTTCTAAATATATACCTATCCTATACTAGCCCACTTGCAGCAATACCTCCTTTATAATGAAGATTTAAGAAAGAAAAAGTTCAACAATGTTAATCCAAACATTGGCCATGTATGTTGACTTATTCAGCATTCCACTCCCATAGAGCACTTCTCCAATAAAAAGTAGTATATTTGGTTCCCTAGCCACAAGCTTAACTATAGAAATTATACATCATCTAGTTTCATTTTATTTTTATGTGCTATTTCTTTGGAGCATTAATATATATTTTTTCCTTCATTCTACTTATATAACTGCATCAGTTCATACATCTTTCTGTATTTCTCTGTATTCTTCATATTCATCATTTCTCATGGTGCAATAATATTTCATTCATGTACCACAATTTGTTCAGATACAATTGCTGTTTCCATTTCCTTGCTACTACAAAGCCTTTCCTATTTATATTTTGATATGGAAGATTTCAGTCAACTGCTTGGAGTATTTGCTTAAAATGGGATCTCTGAGTTAACAGATATTTGGATCATTTTATTGATCAGAGTAGCTAAGCCTTTCAAAGCTGATCATTTTGTAACTATGCTTCCCTCTCTTACTGTGTACAATGTTCTCCTGGTCCTACTCACTTCATTTTGCATCAGTTCCTATAAGACATCCTAGGTTTTTCTGAAACTATTGTGCTCATCATTTCTTAGAGCACAATATTTATTATTCCATCATAATCATATACCATAACTTGTTCAGCCATTCCTCAACTAATGAACATTCCTTTCATTTCCAATTTTTGCCACAATGAAAAAGAGCTGCTATAAATATTTTTTTTTTACAAATAGTTCCTTTCCCCTTTCTCTTTGATCACTTTGGAATATAAACCTAGTAGTGCTATCACTGGATCGAAGGGTATGTACAGTTTTATAGCCCTTTAAGCATAGTTCCAAATTATTCTCCAGAATGTTTGGACTAGTTCACAACTAAACCAATAATGCATTAGTATCCCAATTTTTCCATATAGCCTCTAGCATTTGTCATTTTCCTTTTGTCATGGCAGCCAATCTTATAGGTATGAGATGTTTGAGTTGTTTTAATCTCCATTTCTCTAATCAACAGTGATTTAGATCATTTTATGCAACTATTGATAGCTTTGATTTCTTCTGAAAATGCCTATTCATTCATATTTTTGATCATTTATCAATTGGGCAATGACTCATATTTTTTTCTATATTTGGCTCACTTCCCTATGTATTTGAGAAATGAAGCCTTTATCAGAGAAACTTACTGTAAAAAAATTTTCCCAGCTTCTAGTTTTGCTTCTGATTTGGGCTGCATTAGTTTTATTTCTGTAAAAACTTTTTAATTTCATGTAATCAAAATTATTAATATTACTTCCCATGATCTTCTCTATCTCTTCTTTGTTTAGAAATCCTTCCCTTATCCAATCGTTATTGTGCAGTCATATCAATCATATCTGACTCTTCGTGAACTTATTTGGAGTTTTGTTGGGAAAGGTAATGGAGTGGTTTGCCATTTCCTTCTCCAGTTCATTTTACAGATGAGGAACTGAAGCAAACAGGTTTAAGTGACACAGCTGGTCACATAGCTGGTGTCTGAGGCCAAATTTGAACTCAGGAAAATAAATTTCCCTAATTCTATTGCCTATCACTCTATCCACCTAACTGATCTATGCCTAGTTTCTTCCAAACAGATTTCCAGTTTTCCAACACTTTTTGTTAAATTGTGAGTTCTTACCCCTAAAAGCATGGATCTTTGAGTTTATCAAACACTTGATTACTATTCCACTGATCCATCTCTCAATTTCTTAGCCAGTGCCAGATTGTTTTGATAAGTACTGCTTTACAGTGCAGTTTGAGATCTACTATTGCTAGGCCACCTTCCTTCACTTTTTTTTTTATCGATTCCCTTGATATTCTTGACCTTTTGTTTTTTTCCAGATTAATTTTATTATTATTTCTAGCTTTGTAAAAATAGTTCTTTTCTAGTTTGGTATGACATTAAATCACTAATTAGCTTAGGTAGAATCGTCATTTTTTATTATATCGGCTCAATCTGTTCATGCACAATTAACATTTCTCAAATTGTTTAGATCTGCCTTTATTTGTGTGAGGAGTGTTTTCTATTCGTGTTCATTTAGTACCTGAATTTGTCTTGGCAAGTAAACTTCCAAGTATTTTATATTGTCTGCAGTTATTTTTAATGGAATTTTGCTTTCTTTCTCTTTTTTCTGGTTTTTGTTGGTAGAATATTGAAAGGCTGATGGTTCATATAGGTTTATTTTATATCCTATAATTTTTCTAAAGCTATTGTTTCAACTATTTTTAGTTGATTCTCTCAATATACCATCGTTTCATCTGCAAAGAATGATAGTTGTGTTACCTCATTGCCTGCTCTTATTCTTCCAATTTCTTTGTCTTGTCTTATGCTATAGTTAGCATTTCTAATATAATATTGAATAAAAATGATGATAATCACCACCCTTGCTTCATCCATAATCTTATTAGGAAGTATTCAAGTTTGGCCCCATTATAGATAATGGTTGCTCTTGGTACTAGATAGATAATACTTATCATTTTAACCAAAGCTTCATCAATTCCTGTATTTTCTAGTTTGTTGTGTTTTTTTAATAGGAATCAGTGTTATATTTTGTCGGTTCTTGTGTCTATAATATAGCGATGATTTTTCTTTTTTTTATATTGACATGATCAATTATGCTTACAATTTTCCTAATTTTGAAAAACTCTGAATTCCTAGTAAAAGTCCCACTTGGGCATAGTTTATGACCTTTGTGATATATTACTGAAATCTCCTGTCAGCATTTTATTTAATATATTTGCATTGATATTCATTGTTTTTTAGTTGGTCTATAGTTTTCTTTCTCTCTTTTTGCTCTCTTTGGCTTAGATATCAAAACCATATTTCTGTCATAAAAAGACTGTGGTAAGACTCTTTTATCGATTTGTTTTCAAATAGTTTATATAGTATTGAGATTAATTATTCCTTACTCATTTGGCACAATGAACTAGTAATCCATCTGGCCTGGAACTTTTTTCTTTGGGAGCTCATTTTTGGCTTGTTTAATCACTTTTACTAAGATAGGGTTATTTAATTTTTCTATTTCTTCTGTTAATCTCTGATATTTATATTTTTCTAAATATTCATCCATTTCACTAACATTGTCAGCTTTCTGACAAATAATTGAGCACAATAACTCCTAATAATTGTTTTAATTTCTTCTTCATTAGTAGTGCATTCTTCCTTTTCATTTCTAATACTGGTAATTTGGTTTTCTTCTTTTTTAATCAGATTAGCCAATGATTTATCTATGTTATTATTTTTTCCACAAAACTAACTCCTAGTTTCACTTACTAGTTCAATTTTTTAAACTTTCAACTTTATTAATCTTTCATTTGATTTTAAGAGTTTCCATTTTGGTGTTTAACTGAGGATTTTTGACTTGTTCTTTTTCTAGTTTTTTTGATCCTAGCCCAACTCACTGATCTCCTCATTTTCTCTTTTGTTGATGTATTCATTTAGAGATACAAATTTTCCTTCAAATACTTCTTTGGCTTCATCTCATAAATTTTCAGTCTTGGTATATTGTCTTACTGTTGTCATTCTATTTAATTAAATTATTGACCATTTGTATGATTTGTTCTTTGACCCACTCATTCCTTAGGATTAGGTTAGTTTCCAATTAATTTTAATCTATGCCTCCAGGGCCCTTTACTGAATGGAATTTTGTTTCATTATCATTTGAAAAAGGTGAATTTAATATTTTGGCTTTTCTAATACATGGTCAATTTTTGTGAAGTTGCCATGTATGACTGAAGAAAAAGGTATACTCATTTCTATTCCCATTTAATTTTATCTAGAGTTCTATCTGATCTAACTTTTCCAAGATTCTATTCATCTCCTTAACTTCTTTCTTATTTATTTTATGTTTAGATTTATCTAGTTTTGAGAGAGGAAAATTGAGATCACCCACTAGTATAGTTCTATGGTCTGTTTCTTCCACTTTGTGACCCTGCTGTCTTGATTAGTGACTCAACCAATATAATTCACTTCACTCTACTCTCCTATAGTTCCTCCTTGGCAACTACCACCCATGAACCAGCATGAAATCAACTCTTTCATTATTCCTGGATAGTGATTGAATTACCCCTCTATTACTCTACTCACCATCTCTCTAATTTTCCAAAGTGCTGAATGTGAGAAATGGTTCATTTGGACCCCTACTGTACTCCAATAAGTATTAATCAGTTTGAGATGATTTTATAGGGGTAGCGATTATTAGTTCTGCATATTAGACCACAGAGTTCTGAACTGCAGATTGCAAGCTCACTTGCATAATCATAGAAAGCTAACTAGAGGTCCTCTGTCCCTGTTTTTCCTTTAGGTGCTCAAGCCCAGCATGGTGAAGGTGACTCAGTTACAATGAAAGCACCCCAAGTTATTTTTGTACCTCCATACAACTCTCTTTTGCCCAACATGAGCAGGTGACCATCTTATAACCACTTAGTCAGTGGAGATGCCCCACGTTTCACCCAACCAGATATGCCGTTTTTTGGCAAATACATAATTTTTGACTTTCAAAGCAATGTCTATCAATCAATTGGTTTCAGTATTTTGTGTAGTCAGTCACCCTAGAGCATTTAGGTACGAAACCTTACAAAAACTAGGCCCTAGAGGAAGTGGGCATCTCAGATTGTGAAGAAGACCATAGGTCTATTTCATTACAGGGAACAATGGACCTTTTAACAAAGCGACATTGGCTCAGAGCTCTGTCTCAATCTCTTTTATTGTAGGTTGTACATTTTAAACTCTACACCATCCCCGGCCCCCACTCCCATTTCTTTGCTTCTACCATTATATTGTAAGCTCCTTGAGGGCAGAGACTCTCTTTGTTTTTATATTTGTGTTATTAGTGCTAAGCACTAGCACATAGTAATCACTTCATAAATGAAATTTTCCTCCAGCTTTATTATTTTGGATAATCCAAACAGAGAATATATGTGTATTTTGATTCTCAGATATTTAAGGCATTTTAAAAATTTTATCTTAATTGGTTGTCTATATCATTTTTGTTTTTGTTATTATAACTACACAGAAATGTTCACAATACATGATAGTTTATTTTGTACCTTGCTACATTATGAAAGTTATTGATTATCTCATTTAATTTCTTTGCTGAGTCTATGGAGTTTTCTAAGTAAACCATTATGCTGTCTACAAAAGGAACAGTTATGACTTAAAATTGCTAATACCAATTTAATTTCTTAATTTTATCTTATTACTATTGCTAACTCTTTAAAAACTGTGTTAAATACAATTCTGCCTAAATTAATTTACTTATTGAGTTCTATACCAATCAAACTACCAAAAAGTTATTTTATAGAACTAGAAAAGATAATAACAAAATTCATCTGGAAGTACAAAAGGTCCAGAATATCAAAGGAATTAATGAAAAGAAAAGCAAAGGAGGGTAGCCTAGCCACACCTGTTCTTAAATTGTATTATAAAGCAGCAATCATCAAAACTACTTGATCCTGGCTAAGAAATAAGAATGTTGGATCAGTGGAATAGGTTAGGTACACAAGATACAATAATCAATGAATATATAAGCATACTATTTTCTTTCTTTTTTCTTTCTCATGGTTTTAATTCTTCTTTACAAGATGACATGTTTAATATGATTGTCCATGTAAAGCCTATATCAGAATGCATGCCATCTTGGGGAGGGGAGAGAGGAAGGAGGTAGGGAAAGTTTAAAACTCAAAATCTCATAAAAGTGAATGCTGAAAACAAAAATAAATAAATAAATACATAAATACATAAATAAATAAATAAATAAATAAATGGATGGATGGATGGATGGATGGATGGATGCATAAATGAATAAATAAGTAAGTAAATAGATGCAGATTTTAAAAAACTATGTCAGATAAAAGTAGGTATGGAAACATCTTTGCCTTATCCCTATTTGTTGTTATTGATTTTGAGTCATTCAGTTTGTCTGATTCTTTGTGATGTTGTAGGCCATATTGCCCATGGGGTTTTCTTGGCAAAGATACTAGAGGGTTTGTCATTTCCTTCTTCAGTAGATTAAGGCAAACATTAGCTAAGTGACTTGCCCAGGGTCATACAACTATTAAATGTCTGAGGTCAGAATTTCACTCAGAGCTTCCTGACTCTGAGCCCAGCAGTCTATCAATGGAATCATCTAATTGCCTCTATTTTCTTACTATAATTATTTACAAAGTTCCTAGTGTTCTCCATTAAAAAGGATGCTAGCTTTGAGATTTCAAACTCTATTTTATACTAAATTAAAATATGGAAAATTTGTGCCCAATTTAAGTGTTTTATTAAATAAATGAGGATTGTATTTTTTACATTTTTATAATGTTATTAATATAATAATTTTTGTAATTTATGTTTTAATTTTATTGATTTCATTAACTATTTTCTTAACATATTCCTTAAATTGAGCCAACTCAGTCTTAGTAAAAAAAATTCTGAATATGTTTTATAGCCTTTATGCTAGGTTTTTATCTAGCATTTTGCATCAATAATCATTAGTGATGTTATTCAAAATTTCCCCTTTACTTTGTTTCTCTCTTGTTAATATATTAACACTATGTTTATCTCATCAAATCAGAGTGTTTTCATTCTAAGTTCTTAAGAATAACTTGTATACCATAAGTAGTAATTGTCTAAATGTCTTGTATATCTATACTAACCAAGTTCCCTTCCCACTCAACAGTTTGGTAGATTAATTATGGGGTAACCAATATTTTTTTCTGAGATTGGATTTTTAATATCTGTTTAATTATATGATAGCTTGGGCCTTTTATATTTTAGGTCATCTTTTTTTTTCTTTAAGTCATTGATGTTGCTTACCTGCAATCATTTACAATAAGTTTTGACACTTGCAACATTTATTGAATGACATTGGTATATATTCGTAATCCAATAGGCTCATGTAAATGGATATCTTAATTGTTATAATATAAATTCTTTATCCACTTGCATTTTATGTATTCCTCCATTTATTCCTTTTGAATATACCTGGACCTAATTGAGGAGCTCTGAGTACAATCACAACTTTATCACCAAACAGGAGTATCTGGAGAATGTCACCCTTTATAGGGAATTCCTCTGCTATTTGTATTCCAAACTAGGCATCGTCCATGACATTATAAAACAATTTTGGTGACAAAATTTTTTCCAGATTTGTTTCTAATTTAGCAATGAGGTTCAAAAGATCATTAAACAAAGTTGTCTCTATGGTTGCATCTGTCATGGAGTCTCAAGGATCTTAACATACATATGAGAGACACATTTTAGGAGTTACTCTTTAAGGCTGCATTTTGTTCTAACAAAAGATATATTCGGCAATCAATATACAGATCAGGATTTCATATTATCTATACCTCTCTCTCAGTTCTGTGATTGTGAAAACATTATCTATTCCTGAAAATCATCTGTGAAAAACAGCCATTTTCCCTTTAATGTTGTCATTGAAAATAATTTCAAAGCATGAAAGAGGGATTCTCATCATATACACACATATATATGTATGTATATGCATATATATACACATATATATATGTGTATAACATTAAAATACACTATATAAAATATAATATATACACATACACATAAGTACTACATATACTATTACAATATTTTTATATAGTGTATTTTAATGTTATATACATACAAAATTTTTTACACATACACACACAGACTACCTGCAACATTATCGGAGTACAATGCTCATTTAATACTTAAATTCTTGTTGACAGAATGATTGACTTAAGTATGAATCTATGTTGAAGCTTCTCACATTTCTCTCTCAATACAAAGGGGAGCTTCACTACCTTTCCAGTTTCCTTACATTCTTTGTTTAGTCACACTGGTCTACTTACTAGTTGTTCCTCCTCTACAACACTACATCTTCAGACTCAGTGCCTTTGTATTGGCTTTTCCTCTTACTGAAATGCTCTCCCTCTCAAACATTGTCTCTTACAATCCCTGACTTCCTTTAAGATTCAGCTTAGGTACCATCTCCTCTAGGAAGGTGGTCCCACCTGCTGCTAGTATCATTCCTTCTAAGGTTAACTTTCTTCTATTTTATGTTTATCTTGTACATTGTGGTTTATGCCTGTTGTCTCCTCTATCAGTATATGATTTCTTTGAAGGCAGGAATAGTTTTTGCATTTTCTTTTTATCCCAAATGCTACATAGTGCCTGGCAAATAGTAAGCACTCAAATACTTTGTGGTGTCAGCTAGGTATTTCAGTGGAAAGAGTGTTGGGCCTGCCATCACAAAGACCTGAGTTTAAATCTAGACTAAGATACTTACTAATTGTGTAATCCTTGGTAAATCCCTTAGACTCTACCTCAGTTTCTTCACATATAAAATGGGAATAATAATAGCACCTACCTCCCAGGGTTGTTTTGAGGATAGAATGAGGTATTTGTAAAATACCTTGAACTATAAAAAGTAATGATGATATGATAGCAATTGTTATTATTATTTCATTAACAAACTCAAATTGTAATATATTAGAGAAGTTTCCCTAACCCTTCTATGGCAATTTATCTTGAGGAAGAAAATAATAAGTAGGGTGTTGTACTTGATATTTCAATCCCTTTCCCCCTTTCTCAAGTCTTTTTTTTTCTTTTTTATATTTATTATTAGTTTTATTATTAGCTTAACATACAAGCATTAATGAAATAACATAATAAGAAAAGTACCGGGGAAATGAAAGACTTTTGTTAAGTCACCAGGCATCGTTGACTGCTGAAGCTGGCTCAAACCAGAACTCTAGCATGATCATTTTCATCAGAGAAGTAAAACTACCTTTTAAATTAAAGAATGCAGTGGACTGAGTCCCATATCCAGAGGGTACAAATGGAATTCATTCATAGTTGCCTTATTTTTTCATTGCCTCAAAACCAACCAAGACACACACGCACACACACACAAACACACACACGCACACACACACATACATGCTTTCTCTCTCTCTCTCTCTCTCTCTCTCTCTCTCTCTCTCTCTCTCTCTCACACACACACACACACACACACACAGAAGCTAGTTCAGCAAATTGAGGCTACAAATATTATACAGCACTTCATCATGTCATTTACCTCCTTGTACAGCTTCCAAGCTGCCTAGAGCCCTATATGAAATAGCCCTATTAGAACACCAACGGGACATGAGAGCTACTGGCCAGCTAATCACAATACTGTCAAATGGCTACGTCAAATGACTATAATTCACTGAATGGGGCAGTTATTAAAATGCTGAGCCTTTCCTCTGATGTGACTAGAATGATAATGACAATGTAGTCAGCCTTCATTGCAAACAATAAGATGAATTAGGAAAGACACAGAATCAACATTCCTTAGGACTGTCCCTTGAAAGTTACTCTAAAGTAAATAAATACTATGATCAATTTCTTGCCTTCTATAAGGTGACAATATTTGTGCAGAAGGAACACTTGCAATTTCAATGAAAGGGCTGATGTAAGTTAGGTCTTAATGTTCCATCTATCACTCATGGAGCAGAATTCTGCATCAAAGCCACCTTTCACCATTAAGGAAAGCAATAGCAAATTGGCTGATTAGCATAAACATGTAGGACTGTGTTGTCTCTTAAGAGCCATTATTGTGCTCTCCAGATGTATTTGTTCCTGTTGTTAAATTCATGAATTATTATTATTTTTTGCTTTTAATAAATCTTGGCACCCCCATCTCACATTGCCATAATTCCCAGTAGGCAGAAAAGCCCTAAGCAAACATAAAATGAACTTTTTATGAAACATATGAATCTAGAAAAGAAGCAATTGAATTAGTCTTGGCACCAGCCTAAAACATATTCAAATTGGAAAATTAGCCAATTTAACCCAATGAAATTCAGTTATGGTTTAATGAAAAGCATTTAAAAACAAGTTCTGAGTTAATCTTTATTCCTTCTTGTGGAAAAAAAATACCTTTCTGAAATGCTTGTGGCATCTCAAAATCCATGAATAATGATTAGAAAATATTTTTGTTCTTATAAAATTAGTTATAACTTTATCACTGGAAATCGTGCCTTCAAATTGATTTAATAATACCTGACATCAGATCACAAACTACATCAGTGATATCATATATCTTTATTATTCTGTGCTAGTTCATCTATAAAAAATATCCATGATTGAAATTTTATCTGCTTAAAAGATATTGGAAATAACAAAAGTGAATACCTTTTAAAGTTGAGTTTATGACTACCTGTTCTGTCTTTTCTAAATTCATGTGTGGAGTCATGGAGTATTTTTTTCAACATTCTTTTTTAAATTTTGAATTTCAAATCCTCTCCTTCCTTCCAACATCTCCCCTACCCATTTAGAAGGCAAGCAATATGATGCCCATTATATATGTGAAATCAAGCAAAACATTTCCACATTAACCATGATGCCAAAAAAAGTGAAAAAATAATATGCTTTAGTCTATACTCAGAGTTCATCCATCCTCTCTCTGGAGGTAGACAGCATTTTTTATAATGAGGCTTTAGGGATCATTGGGGATCATTGTATTGTCTTCAATGGTTGATTACTGTTAACAATATTGCTGTTACTGTATACAATGTTCTCTACATCTTCTCACTACACTTGCATCAGATCATATAAGTCTTCCAAAGTCTTTGTTAAACTACTACACCATTTCTTAAAACATGATCGTATTCCATCATAATCGTATACCAGAACCTGTTTAGCTATTCCTCAATTGATAGGCATCATTTCAATTTGTAGTTCTTTACCACCACAAAAAAAAGGAGCTGCTATAAATACTTTTGCACATATATGACCTTTACCTTCTTTTATCTCTTAGGGTTATAAACCTAACATTGGCATTGCTGGGTCAAAGTATATGCACAATTTGATAGAGCTTTGAGCATAATTTCCTCAAGAAATCATGGAATCTTAAATATGAAAGAAACAAAGGTTATCCTGCCCATGCACCCATACCTAAATCACTGTATTACAATTTTATTATAAATTACATATATATGACACATAAATATGTGTAATATAACTTATGCATATTACATATAAATTATATTATAAATTGAAAATATATTGTGTATTTGTGTGTGTGCATGTACCAGAACTGGATTATCTCCAGCTAGAAGAACAAGTGCCTTTACCTTTAGTGTCAAACTTTTAGTGTGGCAACTAGGGTATATTAGGGCTACGTGAAGTGAGAGGAGATTGTGAAATTTTCAGTGTGAGCATTTATGCCACAGAAATCCAAGAAGGCTACAAATTGAGGAATGATTTATTTCCTTTCCCTCCCTTCCCCTCCTCTCTCCCCCTCCTCTCTCCCCCTCCCTCCCCTTCCCTCCCCCTGCTGTGAGATGTTTGTTAAACATTGAGAATGAAGGACAAACAATAACAACCAGCATACACTTTTGCCAAGACCAGGAGACTTCCATTATAACAAGCTCCTAGCCAGTGTAGTGTAGTCCATGGAGCACTGGATTTGGAGTTGAAAAACCTGGGTTATTTACTATTTCTGCGCCTTATTTCCCTCATCTGTAAAATGAGAGGGTTGGACTGCACATCTACTGACCCTTCAGTTTTAATCTTTGATCTTCCGATCCTAGTCAGAGTTCTCAAAGGCTATTGCTATTTCAATTATACCTATTGTCTAAAAATATCTATTGCCTGTTATCATGTGCTGTTACTATTCCTTCCTTCCTTGACATCTCTCTGGACCGAAAAAAATGCACACAAAAATTTGCCTTCTAGCATATATAAATTCTTTTGGGGATACCTATCCTGTTCTTACCAACTTCTAGAGAAAGAAAACCCAGAACCTTTATCTTTAAGAGTGTGAAGAAATTCCTTTTCCCAGTTAAGAATCATTTAAAGGTCTCCTAATGAACAAAATTGTGATCTGATTAAACTCACTTCTCATTGACAAGAACCTATTAAACTTAAATGTTTCACAAAGACCATACTCCATGCAAGTGCTCAGTAAAGCTCCCTTTTTCAGGAAGTCACAGTCTACATTGATATCAAACCTTCCTATCCATAATTTCCCTGTCTCTCAACATTAAATCATAACTGTATCATTAGGGATCTCATACATAGCTCCTTGGCTCAATTTGCTTTACCATCCTCAATCAGGACTTTGTTATGATGTCTACCAGCCTTTATAGGAGCATTAGAACCTAGATTATAGAGTGTCACAGTCTCATAAAACAGGAATCAAGGGTTATAGAAGCATTGGTAAATATACAAACATGAAAAATAAAACTTTGCTTTTCCAAAATTCAGCTAACCAGAACACTCCACTAATCAGAAACTGTTTGCCCTTCTACTAATGAAAAGATGATAAAGAAAACTGATCAGACAAATGAAGAATCAAGTCCATACAGTTAATGTATTAGGAATTCGCTAGATCCAGTATACGACAAGCATCTCACAAAGAAAGAATTCTTCAGTCACTTTTTTGTAATTCGCTATTGATCATTTATTTGCAGTGCAATAACTCATACTAACACAGAGGACAGTGGAAATTTTTGGAGGCTTTTTTAGCAGAACATAGAGTCTATCAGTTTCCATCAATAAAGGACTTGAGCTTTGTTGTGCTGACCTCTGACCTCTTGATAGAATATATGTCTCTCACCTGAAGATCTGCCTAACTAGAGGCTAATCACCAACATGGCTAGAGTGTTTGTTGCTGTCGTTGCTACTATTTGTTTTGTTTTGTTTGTACTTTAGGCACAGTACCTCTCCATGATCATCTAATAAGTAGTAAAGATACTAGGATGTGCATTAGTGGGAGCAGGATCCACTCTGACAAAAGCACAATCTTTGAGACATACTGTAATTACTAAGTCAGGAAAGTAATCCATATTCATTTAAAGGTTTTCAATGAAAAAGATTGAAAGAAAATGGAGTTTCTTGTTAACTCTCAGCCAGAAAATCAAATTAATTAATCAGAGGATAGTCATTGAGCATTTTGATCAATAGAGGGATAAATGCAACATGTAAATTATACACATTTATTTTTTAATTCAATGGAAATCAAATCAACAAACATGTTTAGATGCCTGCATTTTTGCACAGGATACTGTAGGACTATGATTGCAAGACAGAAGGAAAAAAATTGAAATTATTTATTCACATATATTTTTTGTATAGTAGAACTGGCAATTGTGGTATAATTGGATACAACCAAAAGTTTGATTGTATATGAATGTAAGCTTCTTGAGAGCAGGATCTATTTTGTTCTTATTCTTGTGTCTCAGAACCTTACATAGTAAGTCTAGGTATCATTATCAATCAACAAATAAAGTAAATAAAGTGCTTAGTAGGGAAGAAAATAAATGTAGATCTTGGCATCAAGGAGCCAACATTGAAATAGAGAAGACAGCATGTACATAAATAGGTATATATGCAAGATATATACAAATAAATGCAAGATACACTGTGATTTTTTGTTGACAGTTCAACACAAAACACCAAATTTATTAAAGTAGTTATTTGACCATTGCCGGAATTCATTCAGTGTTCAGCCTATGGCCAGTGCTCAGAATTACAGCTTTAAAGATTCACAGACTTCATGCAGTCCACCTGTAACTGATCTGATCAATGAAGAGTCATGTGAATTTAGGAGAACAGAATAAATACTCATAATGCTTTACATTTCAAAGATTCATGATCCTACTCATATAGGTTCTTCCTCCATCAGCACAAATAATAAAATCTCTATGCCTTAGCAAAACCAATTTTGTGAATTACTTGGCAAGCAGATGGGGGGAGGGGTATGCATTATTTTGTATATCTGTTGACATCTGTTGTGATCTGTTGATCAGCTTTTTAGAATTTATCATATCTAGTCCTCAGATGAAAGACATGGTCTATTGCCAGGCATATAAGTAAAACTTTATTAATTTGTTAAGCCCTGCAGACATTTACACTCTGGGACATTGTCTTCAAGAATTTAAGGTTACCTCAGTGGGATGAAACATTAGAAGATGATCAGAAAGGAGAGGCTGCAATATATTTTTTTTGTTAAATAATGAAAATGGAAAGAATGCTAAAGTACAAAAGTCAATACCATATAATCATAATGATAGAGCTTGGCCCCGAAGAGATCAAACTGCATATTTCCTTCCTTAGCAAAAGTGGGAGACTATTGGTTTGGAAGTTTGAATTGATTGCCAGATTTAATTGATTGATGTGCTGATCATTTTTTCTGAATGACTTTTTTCTTTTATTTTTTTTTTTAATTCTACATTTACAAAGCCTGGTTGACTAGGTAAAGGAGATCAGAAATACATTCACACATGACACTAATATTAAAAACAAAGATATTAATAATGAAAAATTCAATCACTTATTAAATTAATATATAAAAGCTTGAAAAAATGTCAACCTCCTCTGGTTTTATTCAAATTCCTCTATATAGATTCAGGTTCTTAATGGCTGTCTGGAATGTTTAGATTATCACATATGGAATAGTAGCTCATGGCCTGAATGATATTGAAGCTAAATATCCTGGAAGTAGCTTAGTTATTTTTGAAATGATTCTGAGTTTCCAGGCTCTAGGGCACTATTTAGTGAATTGCTACAATCAACTGTACCCCGGTTGCCTTAAAGAGTTCACATGATTCTATGCCTGACTAAAACTGCATCAATAGAATACAACCAAACAGGCCCCTGAGTGGTATTTTGAACTGTCTTCACAATTGATTTTGTGGCAAACAATCAAAGCACCTTTGCTGAGATCCAATTTCATTATTTGCTAACCAAAGTAATTGACTTGATATGTCACAGTCCATTTATATTACTTATATAGCATCGAATGCTAGATTTGAAGTCAGAAAGACCTGAGTCCAAACTTCAATTGAGTCACTTGGCTAGATTTCAGCAAAATGCTGATACAGTCTCTCAAATTATCTTTGTGGGAAAAGGGATAAATGTAGACTAGATGATAATACACATGGATGAATTCAGGGGTAGTTGCATGCTTGGACTCAAAGAAAATCCTTATGAGGGAACTATCGCTGTAGAGGGAGGTCTCTGGCATTATTCTTCAGTGTTTCTACTTGACCCAGTGGTATGCATTGTTTCTGGGTTGTTGGTTTTTTTAATCAAGGGCATGGATAAGAGCATAAATAGTATAAGTATTAAGTTTGCTCTCCACCTAAGTCCTTCTCTAATATCTCATTCCAGTGAAGAGTAACATTTTATTCTTGAAGACTATTAAAGCAGAGTATGAGATCTATAGGATTTCCACCATCCTAGAACAACTTTGAGCATTGTACTGGCAAAAGACTTTGTATACTACCCATATGTCAGTCTAGCTAAGAACCAAAAGCACATATCACTAGTAGGCTGGTTACTTGCTAATTAATTCTTGGCCATGGCAACCCATGAAACAAAGAAAAATGCGAAGTTACCCAGAATTCTGTACATTTGGCTTAGTCTAAATTGATGGTGGCAGAACAGTGGACAGGCAATGTTGACAATCACACAGTTTTTAAAACAACTTATAAACATAAAATTAACTGCTGGAACTCAGCATTTATCAAAGTGATTGGCATATAAAAGGTTCTTAAAAGTCTATGGGCTGATTGACTAAGTACATGATCCTTATCTAGTAACCAGTAAGCAGATTTATATCTCAAAGAAAATGAATCAAAAATATGAACCTTACTGAAACAAAAACCCATCTTTTAGTACCATTTTTTCTGATGTCATATTTCTGTAATTTGTGGAATACCACAACTTTCCATGAATCACAATTGTGAATCACTAAAAAGGCAAAGAAGAGGGGGGCGGGGTGGAGCCAAGATGGCAGCTGGGAAGCAGTGACTGGCATGAGCTCCCCACCAAGTCCCTCCAAAAACCTATAAAAAAATGGCTCTGAACCAATTCTAGAGCTGCAGAACCCACAAAGTGGCAGAGGGAAGCAGGGCTCCAGCCCATGACAGCCTGGATGGTCTCTGGGTAAGGTCTGTCCCACACGGAGCTCCCAGCCCCCAGCTGAGGGGAGCGGAGCTGAGCCCAGTGCGCATGGCGCGAACAGACCAGACGTGGACCTACTGGACCAGGAGATGAGCGGAGAGTGCCCTGGCATCCTGAATTACTGAGCTGTGGCA
Source organism: Phalanger gymnotis (assembly GCA_028646595.1). NCBI lineage: Eukaryota > Metazoa > Chordata > Mammalia > Diprotodontia > Phalangeridae > Phalanger > Phalanger gymnotis. The sequence goes on along the minus strand of CM053622.1, from coordinate 213,322,326 downwards.
TCCACCAGACCTCTCAACCCACAAAGAGCAAAGACATCAGAGAAGGTTAGTGGGA
>CM053622.1:213304136-213321771 GCA_028646595.1 Phalanger gymnotis | reverse complement strand
AGACCTGGTACTGACAAGCGAGGATGATGAGGATGAGGAGCTAGGTGGGGCTTCGGGGGTTCCACCAGGCGGGAGTACTGACCCTGGCCTAAGTATTACTGATGTACGGACATTGACTGGCCCCCCAGACAAAAGTGAGGAACAAGTGGAATCCTTGGGGATTCTGGACATCACTACCCATTGTAGTAGGAAGGCCAAATTTATGATCTCAAAGAGAATCATATATATGTCTGAATGGTTCGAAACTGCAAGATATAAGGAATTCTCTAAGAAGAAGGCATCAAAATATTTATTTAGGCCCCACAGTAACAGAGCCACGAACCAGCCTCCCCATACCAATATTGTGATCATAAGCTTCCAGGCCCAATAAGCCTGCCTCACAAGAGTAACCAGGAGGCCACAGAAAAGCATGATGGCATTAAACCAAATCATATTCATGCTTCCCCTCTCTGGTAAGGGGATTACCCACTAGCCTCAAGTCCTTGCTCACACTCCTGGGTCCACACATGGGTCGGCTCTGCTTCCGCAGCTCCTGCTTTGGCTTTATCTTCAGCTTCAGCTGTAGCTGTCTCTTGGCTCGCCTCTCCTCACAGCCTAGCCTCTGGTGTCCTCAAGCCCTGCCTGAATGACCAGAGGCAATTGGTTCCCAAGGTGGCCCCTCTTAAGTCATCAATCTATACCCACACAGGTTTCACACCTGATGGGGCTTTGGGCCTGGGGCTTAGCACTTATCAAGATTAAATGAAACAGCTGAATCACTCAAAGTAAACAAAAGCCAAACTCCTGAAGTGCTAAGGAGCCCATTTTGCCTTTCAGACACACCCATACACACCCTTCTCCAGGTATCAGATAACCTGAGGGGCTGGGTCTTAAGTGTTATTTATCTACCTGTTCCCACTAGTGGAGGGAAAAGTAGAAGGCTCACAGTTCCAGGGTTTCCCCATGTTGGGGAGTGGAATGAGGTTAGTGGGGGTGGGGGAGATAACTGTCATGAATTTCCCTCTTTATATGCAGATCTATGGAGGAGAGGGCATATCTCCTGGGATCCTCAGTCCCATATCTCCTTTCCCCCAAACCAAGGATTTTTGGAGGAATCAAGCCCCTGGCCTATGCCCTACTCTTCTTTTCCAGGGATATCAGCCCCACAAAAGAGGATTGTGGGAATTACTCATCAGCTGCCTTCTCCAGCTCTTAGATCCAATCAAGAGGGAATAGTTCTTTAATGTCCACCTCCACTGCCATTAAAACCCATCTCCACCTTGTGGGTTCCTGGTGGGGACTAGACCCTCCTTTTGGGGGGAGAAGTGGTCCCTCCTACCTCATCTCCACTGCCACCCCCAGGAGGCTCTCTCTTGGGTAGCCCCATAGTCCCTGTATACCCCCCTCCCCCCAGGCGATGTCTCTATTCACAGTGCCCTTGGTGCTGCATGAAACTGTCCCTCCACATGAATTTCTTCCCACACACACCACGCTCATAAGGTTTGAGGCCTGTGTGGGTCTTCATGTGCTTGGTCAGGTGGTGTTTCATCTTGAATCAAAGGGGTGCAGATTCAGATGCATATTCACATGCCGATCTTGCATGCTCTCTTGTGAGAAAGCTTTCCCACAGTGACAGAGGAAGATCTTGTTCCCATCCCCACCACCACTGCCACCAGAACCACCCCCACCACTTCCAGACACTCCCAAGTTGCCCCCTCCTGACCCCCCCAAGGTTACAGCTCCATGTTCAGCCTGGCTTCCAGGGGGCTGGGCTGAGGCCTGAGAAGAGGAGGGAAAAACTAAGATTTGTTTGCCCTGCATGTCCAGGGGTAACAAAGTGCGGGGTGGGTGGGAGGCAAAGGAAGAGGGGGCTGGTCCTCCAGGGTCATCCAGCCCTGGTCCAACTGTCCCAGACTCATAAGGGCCAAAGTCCTCAGATGATTCACAAAAATTCACTTGTTCTTCACCCTTGTCTGGGGGGCCAGTGAGTGTCCGTACATCAGTAATACTTAGGCCAGGGTCAGTACTCCCACCTGGTGGAACCCCCGAAGCCCCACCTAGCTCCTCATCCTCATTATTCTCACATGTCAGTACCAGGTCTTCCTCCTCCTCCTCTTCCTCCAGGTCTGGGTCTTGAGAGGCAAGAGGAGCTGGGACAGGGCAGCCTCCCCCACGCATAATATATACCCAGCGTTTCTGAGGCACGATGCTGGGGGGCACATAAGTAGGGAGCTGTAGTCCAGCCCCAGGAACTACCAGCCCAACTCCATCCCCTCCATCCTCGCTCAGCTCATCTGCCTCTAGCAGCGGCTTGCCAGAAGTGCCGCCCCCACTGCCCACCACAGAAGTAGGGAGCAGAGGGCCTCCTGCACTCCGTCTTTCTTCTGCCCCCATAGAAGAGACTGGATAAGCATCATGAGAGGAAGATGAGAAATCACCAGAGTCTCAAGGGCTGAAGTAATTGCTGCTGCTAGGGGACTGATTCTCACTAGCTCTGCTGGATGAATGAGGGTGGCCGGAGCCTGTGGCTGCGGTAGCCTGTCTTGCTCCCTCAACTCCTGTAGGGCCTTGTGCCCCAGAGGCAACAGCTGCTGTGTTGGCCATGGTGGTGGTGGTGGCTGCAGAGGCCCGGCCGTCTCGAAGGAGCTCTGTGCACTTGTACACGATATGCCACATCTGGAGCACCGAGCCAACAGTGAGAAAGTTGACAATGTTAGCAGCAGCCATGCTAAGCCGGCCTGTGTAAGCAGAGGCTAGAACAGTCTCGAAGGCCCCAGGGTCCATGACACTGGGCAGTGATATTGAGGTCATGCCCTTGAGCAAAACTTGGTCATGGAAGTAAGGAGAAGAAGCAGCCAAGATAGCCCGGTGGGCCCGGAATTCACAGCCCTGCCCTCGGATCGACACGTCACAAAGCTACCTCTGTAGCCACTGCTGGTTAAGGTCTCCAGCAGTACACTGGTCACTTCAGGGAAGGACACGTGTACCACAGCCGCTGCCAGCAGTGGCAGTGCGGGAGGTGCCAGCGACATAGGCAGGGGTAGAGGGGCCCCTGGGGAGAACGTGGGGATGGCTCCATGGCAAGGAAGAACATAGGGAAGGGCCACCCCCACCATGCCACAGTAACAGAGAAAGAGGAGGGGTGGCCGGGGAAGCCTTGGGCCGCGCACCCCCGGGCCCCCGCCCCTCACTCTGCGGCCAGAGCCGCAGCCCGGGACCCTCCTGCCGCCATCTTGCGCCGTCTCCCTCTGAAGTGTTATTTATTATGTCATGATTCTATATTCTTTTAATTCTATTTGATACTAATCAGGAATCAGAGTGGGATAAAGGTAGTCTGATTGTAGACAGCACACATTCATGAAATTTTCCTCCTTTCGGTGTTTCCCAAACCAAAAATCACTTGGTTATCCGCAGTTTCAAATTCTGATTTTTCCTAGCAAAGGGAGAAAGGGGGCATCAGAAACAATAGAAATATAAAGATATCCACAAAGTTTATTTCTCTCAATAGGTTTTATCTTTCTCCTTCCTTAGTGTAATTACCAGCATTGTCAACAGGGGAACATTAGTTGATGTGAGTGTCTCCTTGTCTTATTCCCCCTGTCCACTGGTTTTTGGTGGAGGTGCTAATGAGCAATGAAACAAGGACAACCAGTCAGCTAGAGGGAGAAGGAACAAAAGAAGTGGATAATTAGCCTCTGGATTACATAAGCCTTTGCTTTTTTTTTAATTTAGAGATATATTTAATCAGTGATGCTAGGAAATTATGAGTTGTTATATAACTCTCAAGAAAATTGCTTTAGCACATGTAGTCTAGTGTAATTCCTGATTCAGGCAGTTATCATCTACACTATACTATAAGCTTATTGAAGACAGTGGTTACTTTTTTTCTCTTTTTAAATCCTCTCACAGCACTTGGAATATTTTATGCACAAACAGGATAATCATTAAATCCTTACTAATTTATTGGATATTTGAATATCATGGACATTAGGTAACATAAATCAGCCAGTTAGTTGTTAGCAATCCTTTCGGCTTCAAAACTTCATGGTCTTAGGAATAAACAAAGTCATGGACTTTGTAGCTGACAAGCCAGATTTGTCATTTCAGCTGGTGTCATGGTCAATATCAATTACCATAGTACTGCATTGTCTCTCACTTGGGGTTCTGCATCACTTGCTAAAAGAAGCCAAAACGAACAGATTGGCCATGAAACTGCCTGTGCATTTCAGAGCAAAGCTTAATGTTACACATTCTGCTGTTGACTCTGCCATTTACTCAATGAAGAGAAGCCAATCTCTTAACTTAGAGACACTGATGCTCTGCTACTCTGATCTTCTGATAGGTATATATGACTTCAATAGTTTTGCCACACCACTCACAAATACAGATTGCTACCCTTCTGTATTTCTTGCTGTGTGATTCTTGTCTACATCTTTTGATAAATCCTTCATAAACGATTGTCTTCTAATGTACTTGAAGCTCTCTTCTTTGTCTTTTAATATCTCAGAGTGACAACTACATTGAACACTTTTCTGGGAAGGAAGGAAGAGTGTGATCATCTTTTTCTAGTCTTTGAAATTCTGCCTGGTGACTTGGCATCTTGGGCATTTTCCCAGTCTGCTATTTAGAATTGGTTTAATGTGTACTTACTTGAAAACCAGACTTTTTTCTCGATTCACAGAATGATAGAATTTCAGGACTTGGAGGATATCACAGGCCATCTAAACCAACCTATGCTAGAATAAGAATACTCTCAACATCAACCCTACCAAGTGTTCATACAGACTTTACTTGAAGGTTTCCTCTGTGTGTGTGTGTATGTGTGTGTGTGTGTGAACATTCATTTCTCATTCTTTATTTTTATTCCAGCATTCAGCATATTACTTTACCCATAATGAGTACCCAACAAATGACTATTGAAAGTTATTTAATTAACAAATTCTGTTTTGTATTAAGACTTTTTGTACCTTTTGAGAATATTTTCCCCAATATTTGAAATTCAACTATGTGTACTCAGAATTTAAGTGTTTTCAGGAGCCCATTTTTCCACATACATATGCAACATAATTTGGACATTCACTTAAAGCTACAGAAATATCACTGAATTCACTCCTATGTATTTCCTATTATTGTGTAGTATGATGTGGTAGTTAGGTGTGAGCAGAGATTTGAAGGATACTGGGAATTTTAGAAGGCATAGGAAAGGAGAGAGTCATGGGAGACAGTTTGGGTAGAAAAATGATATAGAAGATTGAGGGTTTTATTACATTATTCATAAAGAAGAATTTTATTATCAAATTTTAACAGTTCTATAGAAAAAATTGACAGTAATTAGACATATGTGTCAGTGTAATTTTGTAATTTTTAAGGCTTTCAAAGCTTTAAGTAGGCAGTACCTTATGATATCTTAATTATTAAGAATTCTCTTTTTTGATCTTCGGTGCCAATAGTAACTTATTTTCACCTAAATTATGTTCTTCTTCTTTCTATTGAAGTTAAAGGGTCAGCCACCCACAGGTGGCTTGAGTTGATTAGGAGGGGAATTGTTTAGCACTTAAGTTTTGATACTGCACATCAAAACCAATGCTAAGTAAATAAGGAAAGCAGTCATGCACGTTTACATTCAAGCAAAAATCAAGAACGGTTGCTTAATAAAATATATGCAATAAATTTAATCAATCCTGTGTTCTTCTTTGGAGTTAGGTGATACAACTGTGCTACCTAACTGAACTGTGGCATTTTGTGTTATATTTTTGTAGCATAAACACAACTCAACACAGATAGCCCTTTTTCTTCATCTACAATAGAATCATTTCAATTTTGTAATTTAATCCATTGCTTATTTTACATGTTTTTGTGTTTTTATGCATGCATATATGTGTACATGTTATATTTATATATTTTTCTGAGGTCTTAAAATACAGTTCAAGAAAATGATTCCAATTTATAGGTCATAGGATTGAGAGTTAGAAATGATTTTATATGTCATCTATTCTAACCCTCTCATATATAGCTCATGAGAAATTGATGGCTAGAGAGGTCAGTTGATCCATCAATAAACATTGTGGTAAGTAATACATTATGTAGGAAGGTATGAGTAATGACTACATTAAGCAATGGAAATAGAAATAATACAAAGAAAGACCTGTATTCTAGGATCTTACAACCTAACAGGATAAAGGAAAACTGAAAAGCAGTGGGGTGGGGGATGGGGAGAGAAAAGGAATCTGGCAATGACATGGTGAAAAAGTGTAGAGCTGACTGGCTGGGGTGATCTCCTTTAATGTTGCCAACTTGCCTTTTTACCCTACATTATTTCCATGTCTATATAACCAACACCTGGATAATCCCATCATATTTCTTGAAGACAGTAACTATGTTTTCTATCAATCACAAGATGGCATTTAACCAAAATAACATTATGCAAATGACCAATATTTAGCAATCAAAGCACGTAAATAAGAAGTCAGAACCTAAAATAGCATTGAGAATCTATCATTAGACTTTAAAGGCATGAACCTTTGATCTTACAAAGTTATATGATCATATTTTGACCTATTGATGAAGAATTTTAATAGATTTGATCATGGGACTTACATGGAGACAAGGTGAAGTGATTCTTCTTTGTTAACAAGAGCCCATGGCATTTCAATAATATGGTCTTCCATCTTTATTCTATATGATATGTTGCCATTTCAATATTACAATATTTAAGAATTGGTAGGGACTTTTCTGACCATGTATTCCTACTTGTTTATTTTCTAGATGAAGATGCTGAGCTCTAGACAAGTTGATATGCCCAAGGTCAAACAGATAGCCAGTGGGAGAACCAGTCCTCAAACTTCTCTCTTTCTTAATTACAGTCTCAATATCTTTCTCACCTTTGTCCTGACAAAGTCCTCTAGACTTAATGACTATCTTCTGAGTCTTCCAGAGTCTTAGTTATGTGTCTGAGGTCATTCTGAAGTTAGATTAATTCTTGCAGGACATAAGGCAAACATACTAAGTAAATGTAAATAGCACTCTAAGGCTCCATTTTAGAGAAGAAAAATAACTTTTTGCAAAACTATAATTGTAAGAGATTACTCCGAAAATGGTCTGCTCTCACAGCTGGGGCTATCTTAAACTTACTGTTCCTATCATACAACACCACTAGAAGTTCACTGATCATTTTTCTTCCCTTTATATGACCTAGGTTTGGAAACACCTATTTTCTCTGGGACAAACTCAAAAAAGCTTTCAGTTTTAAAAAAAGTGAATTTACTAAGAAAACAAAAGTACTGAAAAGAATTTCACAATTTTTCTGGATTCTACAAAGTTTAATCTTTTTTGGGGGGAATGGCATTTGGCACTTGACACTTGGCGTTTCTTCAAGGACTTTGTGGATTTTTACTTCACAGAAACTCTTTGCTATTTTGATTTCCAGTTTGATCCCCTGTGTCATACCCTATGTCTGTTAGCTGTGATAAGTTTTTGATCAGCCAACCCATGGTTCTCTGGGGTCCTCCCCCATCTCTAACAACTGAATTTCTTAGATAAGTAAAACCCTTTTCTACATGGACTCCAAAAGTACTCCCCTTCTGTTTTAGGTCTTTTGCCTTCTTTCCTCCTTTCCTTCAGGTTTATATTATTTGTATACGAGAAAACCTTCAGACCCCTATATCATGTTTTCTTTTTTATGATGCTATTTTAATGATATGATAAATGCTTTTTACATTTTCATTCATAGTTATTTCTCCCCCGGTGCACTGATATTCTTCCTACAAAAGCTTTGTAACTGTATATAGACAAAATTGTCTATTTTATGTTTCATTATCTCTTCTGTCTTTTGTTTGGATAAAAATTACCTCCCTACTTGTCAGGGATATTTGATTTCATGCTATTTTTTAATGGCGTGACCTTTTATATTCAGGTTAACCTCTAAGAGAGGAATATTAAATCATCCTAATATTAACAAGTTACTATCAAAGTCTTTATTTGATTGATTGAGTTTTTCTTTTAAGACAGACTTAATGCCATTTGGCATTTGAAATTCACTTCTTTTTTTAAAAAAAAGCTTATTTGTAGTGTTGTTAATTTGTTTATTTTCTCATATTCAGTACTCAAGTAGATCCATAATCAATTGGTTCAGGAGTTCCTTCTAACTATGCTGATATCAGGCTCTTCATGAATGCCTATCTTGGGTGGCTCTAGTCTACATTTTCTCAGAAGTCTCCAAACAAAGAGATCCTCCTAACATCTTGGCAGCCTTCAACTTTTTCTTTACGAAATTACCAGGGTACCTATCACTGGAATACTCTTGACCAGCCCATATTTTCTATCTGTCATATAACTCTTTGATGATATATTTTACTCTTATTCTTTTTGAGAGTTTCTCACATGATGCACATTCACTATGCATGTCTCCATTGCCCTCTGTGTGATACTTAGCTCTAGTTTTTTGAAAGTGATGCTGTTCTATGTCTCACTGCCATGATAGTGTTGAAAAGATGACCTTTGCTTTCATTGGAAACTTGGGATCAGTAAACATTCTTTGCAGTTCCCAAAAATAATCTGTCCTGTTCTCCTTTACAAATATTGGACCAGGTCATTGTCCATGTTTATTATCCGTTCCTGATAACCACACTATTAAACAAATACTATAATTTTTTTCCAAATGTATGTTGATATGGGTCAAAACAGATTCTTTATCCACTTAGTCTTTCCTGTGTGGATCCTCTGGCTAAACTTGTTTGAGTGATTACATATTTCTTTCAGAAGACTCTGCAATGTTCCATGGACTGGTGAAGTCAACATAATGTTATCTGTTTTCAGGAACTATCTGTACTACTTTATCATCTTTAAAGATTCTTTCTTGACCTGAATTTTGACTTGGATCTCCTTAGTCACAGTGCAAAAACCTTTGGAAGGTATGCAGCTATATGTTCTATGTCTCATTTACTGTTTACTATCAGAGGGTCATCAAAGAAGGGTCAGCTAGGTGTTGCAGTGCATAGAGTTCCAGCCTGGAGTCAGGAAGACTTATCTTTGTGAGTTCAAATCTGGCCTCAGACAGTTACTAGCTGTGTGACCATAAACAAGTCACTTAACTTTGTTTGGCTCAGTTTCCTCATCTATAAAATGAGCTGGAGAAGGAAGTGACAAACTCTCTACTATCTTTGCCAAGAAAAGCCCAGATGGAGTCACGAAGAGTCAGACATGACTGAACAACAAAACAAAATGCTTTTAAGGGTAGCTAGGTGGCATAGTGGATAAAATGGGCCAGGCCTGCAGTAAGGAAAACACTTCTTCTTGAGTTCAAGCCTTGCCTTAGACATTTACTAGCTGTATGACCCTAAGCAAATCACTTATTATGTTTGCCTCAATTCCTCATCTGTAAAATGAGCTGGAGTAAAAAAAAAACATCAAACCACTCCAATATTTTTGATAAGAAAACAACTGAACAACATCAGAGTTGTTTGTTACATCTTTCAAAGAATCTTTAATGACATTGATATATAAAAAGGGGACACACATCAGGAATGCTTCAAATACCTCTCTTTTATTGAAAATCTATACTTTCATTGATGGTTAGATGCACATTTGCAAAGTATGTAATTTTGAGTTACATCTTGAGCTTTGTTTTTTGCTTTGCATAATAGCTAATTTCATTACCTTCTGTAGTGTCTGGTGGGTGCTACATAATCTTGTGCTATTCAAATGTCCTCATCTTTATAGTTGATATCTTTCTCCAAGGGGCATGTAGAATGTGTTTTTTCCATCATTAGAATAGTTAAATATCATCTTTATGCATCTTAGAGTTTGAAGAAGTGTTTGTTGTTGGTTTTTGGAAATGATCTAGGAATTCTTTTGATTGGTTAATTATTTTCTGCATGCAGAAGTTACAGGAAGTTTTCTTGTATTATTTCTTTCAATTATAGTTTTCAGATTTTTAAAAAAAATTTCTTCCGAGAGGTCAGTGATTCTTAAGTTTTCTCTAATTAGCCTACCTTCAAGATCAATGGCTGATTGCTAGTACAAAAATTGTGTTTTATTTTAATATTTTTTTGCTTCTCTTCCAGATTTTCCTTCAGGTCAGTTTATCTAACTTCTGAATCAATTGTTCTTCCATTGTTTGGAGGGACTTGCCACTATAGATGCAAGTTTTTCTTTCTACTTTTCTACTTATGCTTTATAGACCAAAAATTCTATTTGTTCCTTTTTAACTTCTTGAAATTCTAATGTCAGTCTTGAACTATTCTGGAACATCCTGCTGTAGGACAATCCTCTCATGATAATTCATATCATTCCATATTTCATTAGATGTTGGTGTTTCCTGTCTTTTGTAATATTGATTTAGAGAGATTTTTAAAAGGACTTTGAATATTTTGGTACTTATTGTCTCTTCTAATTTTAGCATCTTCTTTATTGATTTATTTTCTTATGCTCTAGGTTCTTAATTGAATTTTCTTACTCTTGACATCTTTGGTCCTTTTATCCTTTTTATCTTATACTTTCCTATAATTCTCTTTATGACTCTTTCTTCTTTGAAAGTGTTTGATAGTGTGTTAACCCTATCCCTAACACAAGGCTGGATCTCAGAGCTTTCTTAATATCCTCCTGTTTGAGAAATTTACTTTTCTCTGCCTAAGTCCTTTCCCCAAGTAACTACTAGAGGGACAGTACTGTGCTCTGATTGAGTTCACCCCCCTTTACTTGAGGGTTGGAAAAGTGAAGCATTCTAGATCTTTGCTCCAATTCTTTCCATTATTTAATTATCAATATCTACCACTTTTTGCAGGGTTTAAGGAGGGCATTGTGTGTGCTTTGGGCAAAGATGTTGCCAACATAATTTAGAAATTGCCCAATGTAGGATGGAGGCTGCTTTCTACCGCCCCCCCCCCAGATTTTCTATTCCCCTCATATAGCTAGAGTCAATGTCTGCTGCAACAGGATAATGGGGAAAGGATAGAGTCTGGGTGTGCTGGCATGGTCTGCAGTAGAAGGGAAATCTTTGAGGGGGACCTAAATCATAAACCTGTGTTGATTCAGACACCTTACTAGGAACTTGGAGCTTGATGTGGGACAGTGGTTGAGTGAAGTATTGTGGAATAGTGTTTTCCATTGTTAATCCTGTTAACTTGAGCTACTTTTTGCTTCTTTCTAATTCTAAGGATTCTTATGTAATTGCTCTACCTCTGGGGCATAATTTGTCTTTTGAGGGATTTTGAGAGTTGGTGGGGGCTACAGAAAATAAAGAATGATCAGTTTTGTTGATTGCACCATGTCTTTCCATTTTCATCCTTGAAGACCCTTGGGATAACTTTGCTTAGTTGAATGTCTTGCCAAGCTTACTTTAAGCTGGTTTTTATCCTTCATTGTTTCTCTCTGCTTTTTGTAAGACAATGCTGCTCTCATAATCATACATCATTCTCCATATTATTTTATAAATGAGTATATTCTAACCCATTGTTGACTTTGGCAGTCATCTCTCTCCACTTGGCAAATAAGTCAAATGTTTGCTGACTAAGATGTTTTCTGCGTTCTTTTGTTCTTCTGGTAGTAATTAATTTACATGGGTTGAACTTCTGGATGAAATTTTTATAGTTGGTGCTGTTGTCAGTTTTATTCCCTCTTTCACATTTTTGATTGTTAAGAACTTAAATAATTCAGGGTTAAATCTTTTTAATTACGTGTCATATCTTTTTCTCATTCAAATTCTTTTAAAAAAATAAATTCTAATCTTAGCTCTGACAAGTCAGTGGTCTGACTATAACAGAGACAGCTGACTCAGTATTACTTCCACATAAATAACAAGTCTTTTCCTCTTAGTTAACATGTAGTCACTTTCATTCTTTGTGATGGCATTTGGTGTTCTACATTTCTAGCACCAGCCAAGTTTTAAAAAAGTTTTCCTTAGGTAGAAACATAAGGCTTATCTATAATTTCCAGTCTTCAGGATTTCACTTACTTAGCCTAAATTATACTTTACCATCTCTATCTCCCCATCCTGATGTTTTCTTATGCTTGTACTGAAGTCTCTAAGTATCAGAGTGTAAGCTCATTTGATGTGGAGGGGTTAATGATGTACTTTGTAGCATTTCTCTACCACCTCTTCCTCAATGCTTGGCCAAGTGGCTGGCACATATAAGGTGACAAACAAATGCTTATTGACTAACTTATAGTGTATAAGCTGTAATTATTTCCATTGTATTCTTTTTTTGCATACTATGAGCTAACCTCACATTTACTGCAAACATTTTTCTCTTTCTGCATTTGTATATTTTAATATATATGCATATATATATATATTTAATATCACCTTCATTTCCCATTTCTGCAAAAAGTGGGGAAGTTATTTTCCTATGTATCTTTTTTGGGGCCAAGCTTCATCAATATAATTTTTCAGTGTTCATTTTTATTTGTTATATTGTTGATGGCATTATGAAGATTGTCTTACTGGTTCTGCCCTCTTCACTTTGCATCAGTTCATTTGAACTGTGCCATGCTACTCTGAATTCATCATGTTTGTTGTTTCTTATAGTTCAGTCATATTTCAGCATATTCATGTTCTGCAACTTGTCCATTCTCCCAGTAAAAGAGTATTTCTTTTGTTTGCAGGTATTTGCCACCATAAAACTGAAGTTATAAATGTTTTTTCAAATTTTTTAGAGATGAGAAGGCAGGGCAATTGGGGTGAAGTGACATGCCCAAGGTCACACAGCTAGTAAGTGTGTCAAGTATATGAGGCTGAATTTGAACTCAGGTCCCCCTGACTCCAGGGCCAGTGCTCTACTCACTGTGCCACCCAGCTGCCCCAGTTATAAATGTTTTAATAACAACTTTCTATTGGTATAGCAATCTGGCAGTGAGAAAAGGAATGAAATAGCCTACAAAAAAAATTACACAGAAGACAATGGAGATGCACATGGTGAATGTACACAGGATACAACATATAACCAATGAGGAACTCTGAAGAACTGGAGTAAAAGATGTTGTCACAGAAATGTATGATGATAAGAGATAGGATAGTTTTGAGCAAGAATGAAATAGGAAAGTTGGAAACCAAAGTATTCTGCTAGTCCCCCTTAATATATTAGTAGAAAATGAGAAATTACTCATTCATGCTGGGTGGAATACCTGTTGCGAATTTATGGGAAGACATGTTGCAAAGGGAAGGCTGATATAGATTGGTTGTAATCTGCAATATAAGAAGGGAAATCAACATCAATGAGATCTTGGATCTATTTGAGTACTCAAGTATGGCTTGTAAAAGATATACTTATTACTTTGTTATAGTTTGGTCATTTCAGTCATGTCCAACTCTTCATGACCCTGTTTGGGGTTTTCTTGGCAAAGATACTGGAGTGGCTTGTCCTTTCTTTCTCCAGCTCATTTTACATATGAGGAAACTGAGGCAAATGGGTTTAAGTCACACAGTAAGTTTCTGAGTCCAGATTTGAACTCAGGAAGATGATTCTTCCTGATTCCAGGCCTAGCACTCTATTCAGTGTAACATCTGGCTACGCCATGTATTTATTATACCTGCCTTTTTATATTTATTTATAACTCCTTTGTCTTAGTTTATAATCATTTTTGTAAAACCATATTATTAGGATGCTGAAAACATGTATGTTCTTTGTGAATATCATTCAGAAATCATTAATGGTTATTCATAATTAGCTTATCCTATAATATAATCAGCTCTATATTTTCCATTTTTAAAAATCTTTCTTGTCACTCTGTGAATCTCTGAGGGAGGAATATTAAAACCTAATACTATTGTAGTGTTATTATCAATGTCTTTTTACCTTTCTTTTATTTTTTCTAGTGGATGGTATTTCCTTCTGTGTTGTTTGAAAGACCGCCTCGGGACATATACTATCTATCTGGCTATGGGGCTGGAGAACTGGGAATAGGGAGGGTAGAGAATAGCAGCCTCCACAGGCCCTGACAGTGATGACCTCTCTCTGTCTCCTTCGATCCCCTCCAGACTTCTAAGTAGTTACCTTTTAATCTTGCATAAAATTGTTGGAGCCAACAGGTCAAAGGGTTTTTCCTGGCATCATGGGGAGGGGGAGGGGAATCTAGAGCAACTTGAATATTGGGAATTTTTGCTGCCCTGAGAAACTGCCAAAGGATGAACTCTGAAAATGTCTAAAATTGACCAATTTAAAATCACCCAGGACCATCCTGGACCAGCATATGGATTGTGAGAGAAGTGAGGGGGCCAGGAACAGGAATGCTAGGAAAGAAAATTTGGTGTGTTGTTCCTCAGGTATTTTTCTTTAAAAAATGCATTATGGGTTCAAGGTTTGTATAGATAGATTTCCAGAGGGAGAGCCAAGATGATAGAGTAGAGGAAACACTACTGCTAAGCTCTCTCAACATTCCCCTCCTAAAATTCTGAAATACTGCCTTAAACTGAATTCTAGTAAAGTAGAACCAACAAAAAGTTTAAGGTGACACATTTTTTTCCCATCCCAACAACTAAGAAGATAAGACTGAGAGGTCTGTGATACTGGGGTGGGGAATGGTCTGGAGTTCATGTGGCAGCAAATCTAGCTATGGGCCTTAGAGACTGAGATATCAGCAGAAGTTTTAGGAGCTGTAGAGCAACCTGTGGTGAGGAGATTGGAAAAGTAGTCAGATAGATATGTTGGATCCCTGGGATAGCATCTTGCACAGGACTGGCCACTTCTGGCAACTCTATTGCCTATACTCACTTTTGACTCATAGTTCCAGGGCAAAATCCTGTACTTTCACTAACGAGCACCCTGAGTAGGATCACTTTTGATCAAAAGGGAGAAGGGGCCCTTCTTGTGTAAGAACAAGAGTATAGACCAAGAGAATAGTGACCACACCTCTCCTTGGATCAGAATACCTTCCAAATCCCCTAAACAAGCTCTGAAAAGAGGAGCGCAAAAACAAAACAAAACCTGAAGCTTGTTCCCCATCCCTGGAATGGAGCCCAACTTTAACATAAAGTTCAAAGTCAAGAAATAGGCTACAAAAATAAGGGAACCACAAAAAACAGAATCTGACTATACAAGGTACTATGGTGACAGGAAAGATTGAGACAAATTCAGAAGAAGACAACAATGTCAAAACAGCTACAACAAAGCCTCAAGGGGAAAAACATGAATTGGATAGAAACTTTAAAAAAATACGTGGAAGACCTAAAAAAAATTTTAATAATCAAATAACATTGATAAAGGAAAATTTGTGGAATGATATGAGAATGATACAAGAAAATATGAAAAGACAACAACTTGGTAAAAGAGGCACAAAAAATGTTTGATAAAATAATACCTTAAAAACTGGAATTGCTCTAATTATAAAAGAGTACAAAACTTCATTGAAAAAAATGACTTCTTAAAAAGCAGAACTGAGCAAATGGAAAAAGTTGCAAAACCTCATTGAAGAAAACAATTTCTTAAAAATTAGAACTGGACAAGTGGAATCAGGCTCCATAAGACTTCAAGAAACAATAAAACAAAGTCAAAGGAATGAAAAAATAGAATATGTGAAATATTTTTGTCAGGAAAACAACTCACTTGGAAAACAGATCAAGAAGATCTGTATTAAATTGTTGGACTACCTGAAAGCCATGATCAAAGAAAGATCCTTGACAGCATATTTCCTGAAATTTTCTAGGAAAATTGCCCTTATATACCATAACCTGAGAGTAAAATAGAAATTGAAGGAATCCACCTATCACCACCTGAAAGAGATTCCCAAATGAAAACTCCTAGTAATATTATAGTCAAATTCCAGAGATTCTATAAGGGTCAGAGAAAATACTTCACGCAGCTAGAAAGAAACCATTTAAATATGATGCAGCCACAGTCAGGATCACACGAGATTTAGCAACCACATCAGAGGAGCAGAGGGCTTGCAATATGATAGTCTAGAAAGCAAAAGAGCTAGGATTAGAACCAAGAATAACCTACCCAGAAAAACTGAATATAACCCTTCAGGGAGAGAAATAGAATTGAATGAAATGGATGACTTTCAAACATTTCTGATTAAAAGACAAAAGCTGAATAAAAAATTGATATTCAAACACAAGACAAAGAGAAATATTAAAAGGTAAACATGAAAGAATAATCTTAAGGACTCAATATAATTAAACTATTTACATTTACCTAAGATGATACATGTAACTCCTAAAAACTTCATCATTAGTGTGGTAGTTAGAAAGACTACATAGACAGAGGTCATGATGGTGAGTTGATTATGTTGGGATAGTCTCAAAATATGAAGGAGTGAGAAAGAGGGATGCACTGGGAGAAAGAGGAGAGGAAGAAAGGGGAAAATTATTTGAAAAGAAGAGGCACGAAATAGAGAGTTTTTACAGTGGAGAGGAAAATAGTGGTGGTGTCAGAGAAGGCAGGAAAGGCAATGTATACTCAATTGGGTATATAAAGCTATCTAACCAGCAAGGAAGTAGAAGGGAAAGGGCATAAGGGAAAGGGGGTGAGGAGCATATTAAGAGAGGCAGTGGGCAAAAATAGAACAGGCTTTTGAGGAGAGAAAAGGTAGAAAGAGCTAGAGAAAAAAGGATAAACAGAAGAAAATAGAATGGAGGGAAACATATAGTAAACACACTATAAATATGAATGGAATGAACAAAATGGAAATAGCGTAATGGATTACAAACTAGAATCCAAAAAATCTTGTTTATAGGAAACACATATGAAACAGAAAGACACATGTAGAGTTAAAATAAAGGGGGTGGACCAGGATGTAATATGCTTCAGCTGAAGAAAAAATGGTAGGGGGAGAAATCATGATCTCAGAGAGGGCAAAAGCAAAAGTTGACCAAATTAAAAGAGATAAGCAGGGAAACTACATCTTGCTAAATGGATTATGAATATAACACTAAACATTTATGTACCATATGTCATAGCACCCATATTTTTAAAGGAAAAGTTCAATGAGTTTGAGGAGGAAAGAGACAGTAAAACTAAAGCTAAGGAGGAGAACGAAATTTTAGAAAAGTTAGATATAATAGACTTCTGAAGAAAATTGAATGGAAATAGAAAGAAATATATACTTTTTCTGAGCTGTATGTAGCATCTTCACAAAAATTAACCATGTATTCGTGTAAACATCACAAACAAATGCATAAAAGCTGACATATTAAATTAACATTTTAGGCCATAATAGTAATGCAATAAAAATTATATTCAATAAAGGGTCATGGAATCCTAGATAAAATTAATTGGAAATGAAATCATCTAATCTTAAAGAATGGGTGGGTGAAGGAACAAATCATAGAAATAATCAATAACTTCAATAGAGAATTAACAACTATGAGACAAAATAACAACATTTGTGGAATGCAGCCAAAGCAGTAAAGAAAGGAAAAAATCCAAATTTCCAGTATCAAAAATGAAAAGAATGCAAAGTGAAATGAGCAGAACCAGGAAAACATTGTACAAAGTAAGAGCAATATTGTAAAAATGATTAACTGTGAAAGATATACTCTGATCCAAACAATGATCTAAGACAATTCCAAAGGAATCATGATGAAAAATGCTATACACTTCCAGAGAGAGAGAGAGAGACACAGAGAGAGAAACAGACAGATAGAAAGAGACACACACAGAGAGATAAAGAGAGAGAGAGAGAGAGAGAGAGAGAGAGAGAGAGAGAGAGAGAGAGAGAGAGA
>CM053622.1:213275541-213303636 GCA_028646595.1 Phalanger gymnotis | reverse complement strand
AGAGAGAGAGAGAGAGAGAGAGAGAGAGAGAGAGAGAGAGAGAGAGAGAGAGAGATCTGATGAACTCTGAGTGCAGTTTGAAGGACACTTTTTTCACTTCATTTTTCTTTCTTTTCTTTTGCAACATGGTCAATAAGGAAATATGTTTTCATTACTTCACATATATGATAATTATCATATCACTTGTGGTTTTGAGGATCAAAAAGGGATGAAAGGGAGGAAGAGAATTTGAAATTTAATTTTTTTTAAAGAATGTTAAATTTTTAAAAAATTGGATCAGGAAATATTTAATGAAATAAAAGATATTTCGAAAAATGAAAAAAGTGAATCAATCAAGAATGAAGATAAAATTAAAACAATTATTGGGAGTTACTTTGCTCAATTATATGCCAGTAAAAATTAATATTTACAAAAATATAAATTGCCCCGATTAACAAAATAGGAAATAGAATACTTGAATAACAATATGCTAGAAGAAGAAATTGAACAAAAAATAAATGAGCCCCTTAAGTTAAAAAAAAAATCCCTATGACCCAATGGATTCACAAGTGAATTCTGACATACATTGAAGGAACAATTTATCCCAGTATTATATAAAATATTTGAAAAAATAGATAAAAAATGAGTCCTAGCAAATTCCTTCTATGATACAAATATGGTTCTGGTACCTAGATCAGGGAGAACAAACCAGAGAAAGAAAACTATAGGCTAATTTCCAAATGAATAGTGATGCAAAAATTTTAAATAAAATTCTAGCAAAGAGATTACAGCATTGTATCAAAAAGATCATGAACTATGACCAGATGGGATGACCAGGAATTCAGAGGTGGTTCAACTAGGAAAACTTTCAATATAATTGACCATATCAATAACAAAATCAACAAAAATGATATGATTATTTCAATGGATACTAAAAAAGCTTTTGATAAAATACAATATCTGGTACTGGCTAAGACAGAGTAATGGATCAATGGAATAGATTAGATACACAATACACTGTCATATAAAGTCATAGTAATCCAGTGTTTGATAAACCCCCAAATTCAAGCTTTTGGGGGTAAGAAATCACTTTCTGATAAGAATCATTGGGAAAATTGGAAAACAGTTTTGCAGAAACTAACAAAAAACTGTTTTCCAATTTTCCCAATGATTCTTATCAGATAGTGATTTCTTACCCCCCAAAACTTGAATTTTGGGGTTTATCAAACACTGGATTACTATGACTCAAAATCATATATCAAAATAAGGTCAAAATGAGTGAAAGGCTTAGACGTAAAAGGTTATTATCGTAAGTAAATTATGGGAATATAGAAAAAAATGTGCTTGTCAGATTTACGAATAACGGAAGAGTTTATAGCCAAATACAAGATTGAGAGGATAATGGAAGTAAAGTGAATAATATTGATTACATGAAATTAAAAAAGTTTTGCACAAAAAAAGAATGCAGCCAAAATTAGAAGAAAAGCAGGAAACTGGGGAAAATTTTTACACCAAGTTTCTCTGATAAATACCTAATGTCTTAAATAGATAAGCAACTGAGCCAAATTTATAAAAATAAGAACTTCTATCCAATTGATAAATGGTGAAGGGATATGAATAGACAGTTTACAGAAAAAGAAATCAAAGTCATCAATAGTTACATGAGCAAGTGCTTTAATTCACTATTTATTGGAGAAATGCAAATTAAAGCTCTTCTGAGGTACCATCTCCTACTTCCCACAATATGGTGGATTTGCTGATATAATAGAAAAGAAATGTCATAAGTGCTTGATGAGGTATGGAATAATAGGTACACTAATGCATTCTTGGTGAAGTTGTGAACTGGTCCAACTATTCTTGCAAATAATTTGGAATTATGCCCAAAGGGCAATAGATTTGTGAATCCTCTTTGACCCAGCAAAACTTTTATTAGGTCTTTCTACAGGGAAAAGGACCTATTTGTACACAAATGTTTATAGCAACTCTTTTTGTGGTGACAAAGAATTGGAATTTGAGGGAATGCCCATCAATTGGAGAATGGCTATAAAAGTTGTAGTACATGATAGAATATTATTGTGCTGTAAGAGGTAATGAGCAAGATGTTTCAGAAAAACTTGGAAAGATTCATATGAACTGATGCAAAGTGAATGACAATATTGTAATAATGATCAATTATAAAAGAATTTTCTATTCTCATTAATAAAATAATCCAAGACAGTTCCAAAGGACACAGGATGAAAAATGATGTGTATTATGGAGAGAACTGATGAATTCTGAGTACAGATTGAGGCATACTTTTTCCCCCATTTTCTTCATTTTTCTTTCTTTCTTGTTTTCTCACATGGCTAATATGGTTCATACTTTACATGCATAATTGATATTATATTGCTTGCCTTCTCAATTGGTCAGGGAGAGGTTGGGGGAAAAGAATTAGAATTTTAAATTTTAAAACTGAATTTTAAAAAATAAGTTAAGACAAAAGGAAAAAATGCACAGAATTTAATAAAAGTAAAGAATATTGCCTTAGCAGTGCATTTTTCAAGTTTCTTCTTGCTGCTACCCTCATCTATATTTAAATGTTCCTTACTTCAGGTTTTTTTTTTGGTATGATGAGGGGAAAATTCTCCCTAGGAAATTTCTCACTCCACTATCTTTCCAAGGTCTATTCCATTACTTTTTGACTTTTCTTTGTCTGAAGCATATTGGGTTGTTGAATGTGGGTCTACACTTTTGTGAAACTAGAGTTCATAATTTTGAATTTAGCTTTTCAGCTTAACCACCCTAGTGATCTTATGTCCCCTATGTCAAGGAATGTTTAAACCTTTTAACATATATGTCTGTATCTTTGCCAAGAAAGAGACACATTCTCCTCTCCCTCCCACCTTTTTAAAATTTGTGTTCTCAGGACTAACTTTGACTCTCATCTCACTTGCAGAGATGGCTGGGTTGTTTTAAGCTCATTAAACAATCAGTTGTATTGGACATAGTTAGCAATCCTATCTACTGCCTCATGTTTTTTTCATGATTCGTAAAAAATGACCTTCATTTTGTATGGTCTTCCAGGGTCATTGGATTGATCATGTAATGTCAGAGCTAAAAGGGAACTTAGAAGTTGGAACAACATTTTCTACCTTCTCCTTTTTTAGATAACTTAAAATTAGAGAATTGAAATGACTTTTTAAAACCAATTTTACATGTGAGAGAGGAGGTGGTACCCTGATTTTCAGTCCAGTATTCCATATTGTCTTGGGATTTTAAAATTCCCAAATGTTTTAAACATGCAGTAAGCTCTCTAAATAATTTCTAGTGTCGGTGGAAGTAAACACAAGATGAGTTTGCTCTTTAAATTAGGATAAGTATAATCCTTATTATCTTGCCTTCATCTGTAATTGTCTTACCAAGCCCTAAACAATTAGTACATAGATTAATTTTAATTCAGATTATTTCTATTATTTTAAATTCAGAATTAACGAGATTTTCTCATAGTAAATAAATTATTGATGAAATTTACAACTACAGGTCCAGAAGGGTGAAGAAATGCACAACAAAGAAACAAACTGAAAAATCTTCATTCATTGTTGTCATTATTAGTCTAGGAATGTTTGATGAGGCATGTAATACTGAGTGATCACAAAGTCATAGAAACTTAGATTTCAACATGGAGTGATTTATAAAATTCATCTAATCTAGGGCTTCTTGACCTGGGTTTGGTGAACTTGTTCTAAAAAATAAATTGCCACCTCCAGAGAGAGGGAACTGATAGTCTGAATGAAGATTGAAACATATTTTTTTTTTAACTTTAAATATATTTCTTGCTTTTTTATTACACCATGGCTAATATGGAAATGTTTGGCAAGATTTCACATGTATAATTGATATCACATTTCTTGCTTTCTCAATGGATATGGGAGGGGCCAGAGAGAGGGGGAGGGAGAATTTAGAACTCAACATTAAAAAATTAATGTTAAAATCAACAACGTATACATTTATTTTTAAATTGATAACTATATTTCAACATAATTGTTTTCTTTTGTAATTCTGTTAATTTTTTCTTATGGACTCAAAACCATTACTGCGAGGAGCCCAAAGCCTTCACTAGACTACCAAAGAGCTATGTAACACAGATCCTGATCAAGTCCTACCATCTTATTATACAGATGATGAAACTCAGGCCTAGAAAAAAATGAAGTGGCTTCCTTAAATTCACATAGGTAATTAGTGGTAGAGCTATGCGTGATGTGAACCAAGTACTCTGATTTCGAATGACAAGTGATATGTCAATCTCCAAATCAGGTAGTTGATAAACATTTAAGTGCCTATGATGTGCCAGAAACTATGCTAAGAGGTGAAGATACAAAGAAAGGTAAAACATAGATCTTGCTTTGAGAGGCTTACAGCCTAATGGGGGAGACAACATGCTAACAACCTTATACAAACAAGATGAATATAGGAGTTAAGGGAGTATTAAATAATGAAGAGGAGTGTTATTTGTCAAATCGAGGATCCTTTTTCTTTAAGAAGAGCATCTCCTAGTCATGTTTTTGTTGTCACTTCTTCCTTCTTCCCAAATTACTTGCTCTAAAGTTAGATATTGTTGCAGGAATTGAAAGTAGGTTGGCCATAATTAAAAATAAACAATTTTACTTCCCCTAAAAAATGATGAAGCTAAAACAGTTTTGGAAACTCCATCATAGTGTTTTATTAGTATCTACGATTAAATCTGTAAAATCACTAATAAAAAAAAACACAATTGGTATTAAATATGGAGGCTTTCTAAGGCTTGGCCCATGGAATTGATAGATGGACCCAATATACAATCCCCACAAAATTTTAGCCAAATGCTTTGGAGATAACTGCACCCTGAGGCCTACCTCTAGTAGTTAATAAAAAGAATTGAAATACGAATAGTCTCAGGACTAATGGTTCTTGATGGAGAGACACCTTGACACTATGAAAGAGTCAATGAAAATGACAACTGTGACAGATGGAAATGATGGATGTTCCTGATGTTAGAGTTTTAAGAGATAAAACTGTCCAGTAAGTTTAGACTGGAGAATGGACTAAATGTGAAAGATTCAGAGGGCTGGTAATTGAAAGAAACAAACATTTTGTGTGCGTGTGTGTGTGTGTGTGTATGTGTATGTGTGTATGTGTGTGCATGGACACACATATACACACACATATATATACATATATACGTAGATGTATATATGTATGTATTATGAATGAATGACTTCTATGAGAAAAAATATATTTTATGCTGCCACTTTTAGTGAAAAATATTCAAAGGACGAAAAATTGAAAATAGGTGAAAAAGGCTCTCTTTCCCCCATTGAAAAAACAAAAACCAAACATTCACATGAATTACCAGAATAGCTGACCTTTCTGTAGGGAGTAAGGGACTTTGAAAAAGACTCTCCTGGTTTAAAAAAAAAAGCAAAACAAAACATAATGACGAAAACACCAACAAGCTAGCTTTATTTTTTTTGAAAAACAATTTTTTGTGTTCTTTTTTGTAATGTGATTCAATTTATGTTGTGTGAACATGTAGAAGAAAGTAGAGGTAGAAATTGTGCTCTTTCTCTGTATATAATACTATTTATTGATCATATTTTGCTTATATATTTGAAGATAACAATGCTGACAGCGTTACAGTAATGAGCATAGCTAAAAAGACCAATGGATGACCACATGTCCTTGGTATACTTTGTGCTTGTGAAAACATTAATTCATTAGTCAATATCCACTGTAGATTTTGCAAATTATAATATATGGCTGAATGCACAGTTCATTGTTTCAGTCTCTTAGTATATATATAGATATATATCTATATAGATATGTATCTATATAGATATATATCTATATATATCTATATATATGTATCTACATATATATGTATATCTTGGACAGTGAGCTGTGTTCCCAAAACTGATTAGGAGAAAGCATACTTTTGGAACTGTGAAGCACTTTCACTGACCATAAGGCATTAACTTAAAAGTTCACCTTGTTAACATCAAAATGCTCTTAGAGATTCTATTTGGACACCAATGATGGAGCACGAGGATCATAGAAATGAAAAATTGCAAATGATCCAAAGAACAAGGTCCTTCATCTGGTTCTAAGGGAGCAAACCACAATCAAGGTTCCGAAACACTGTTCTACACATATCTCATACTACTGCACCATGTATTTTCTGTCCCAGCCAAATTATACTAACAATTATCACCTGTTTTGGCCCCATTCTCTCCCATCTCTGCTCTTTTTTTCTTATATTATTGTACTGTGACCATAATAAAATCCCTCCCCCCTCCCCTCACATACCTTTCCAATCTCATCCTGTAGAAATGCTCTGTTGGGGATGTTTAGCCTGCAGAAGATAGGAATCAGGTAGCCATGGTAGCTGTCTTCGTATCTTGGAAGGACTGTTACATGGATGAAGTATTAGGATTGGCACTAGAGGACAGAACTAAGAGTAATGAGTGGAAGTGCAAAACAGCACTAATATAAGTTCTACATACATAGGCATTTCTAACGATAAATGGTATACTAAGTGCAATGGGTGAAAAGCATTGGTGGGGAGCTCCTTGGATTCCAAAGGATCCAAGAAGATTCTTTTCCAAGTACAATTTGAAATAGCTAACTTCTGAGTTCCTTTAGAAATCTAAAAAATTTGTTGTTCTGTAATGAAAAGATTCATAGTGTATGTAAGTAGGCAACAGAATGTAATTGACAATGATTTGGCAATTGAGGAGAGAAAAAAGAGGTGTTACCAAGGACATGCATAATAGAAAAAGGAGACATGATGGTCATGTGGGAAGAATGAGAGATAATAGAAGGAAATGGACATTAAAGTGTTTCCTTGGCACCTGCGAGATAGGACAGTTACTAGAGGAAGGTGTCCAACATTTTAGATGACTCCTCTTAGGAGAATTTACAAAAGACTGTGGGTGAGAAGCATAAAAAGGGAGAAAGCTTAGAGAGTACTCAATCAGCACCATGGAAGGTAATACATCAATAAAGTCATGGATTCATGACAATATTGAAATGATTATATCCCTCCCTGCCTGTTACAATGTCCATACATTTGCCTTATGAACTTTTGCTATAAAAGAATCATCTCTTATGTTCAAACATGGTAATTGGCATGCTGCTTTGTTTTCCAACATGTCTCAACTAATTAAAAAAAAGGAACACAGTGCTTTTCAGATTTGAAAAGCCAGGAAATACAGAAGGGACAGTATCCTGGGCTTTCTATAAGTATTTGGCCCTCTTTCACGATGTCTTTGTGTATTGAGAGAAATAGATATATTCAGATCTGGTTGGACGACCACACAAAAAGATAGTACAAAATGGATTGATTTCAATCTAAGGGAAAATCCCTAATAAATGGCTTCAGGTATTTCATATCATTCCTTTTTTTCACTGTTATCAGGCTAGGTTTGGCCTAATTCATGGCACCACCCATGGTGTGCTTTTCTTCCTATAGCCTCTCCAATATTTACTAATTTTGTCATTTGCCATGTAGGAAAGATTATTATTTTGGTATTGTTTGGACTACATTATCTCAGAGATCTTTTTCACCTATGAGATTCTGTGATTCTATGAATTGTCTGAAGTGACATAACAGGTAATTAGAGGAAATTGCATTAAAACTACTGTCTGATTGATTGTCTAGAGTTCTTTTCTATATATATTTTCCCAGGACATAATTGTGAGTATACCAAAGACATTGGATGTCTATTTTATGCATAATTCTATAGATATGCTGACCAAAATACTTTTAGACTTGATAAGCAGCATAATCTGTGCACTTGACTTGAAGTCAGAGGACCTAGGTTTGAGCTGTGATGCTACCATTTCCTAGTAGTGGCCAATTCACTTAATTTATCTAAGATTCAAGCTCATCTCTGTACAATGGGCCATAGTAAAAGACTTGCACAAACTACTTCCCACAGTTCTTGTGAGGTAAACACTTTGCAAACTGTAAACAATTGTATGAATGTGAGTTATTATTATTGGTCCTATTTAATTGGAAGAATTTCCTGTAGAGCTGTAAATGATCTAACAGCATATTTAGGGCTCTTACTGCATTCTGGAACAATCATAAATGAAACAGACTAGAATAAAAGGAAATCTTTTATAATACTTGTATTTAAACTATGGTGATGATAAGTAATGATAAGGGTTGCTAATGTATGTTATGATATGTTAATGAAAGTTAATGCTATGTATGTTAATGTAAGTAGCAATAAAGGATGATAATAGGTAATGATAAAGGTTGTTTTGGAGAAGACATCAATTTTCTAGCAAGTTTTACCAGCTCAATGCTTTTAAGCCATTTGGAAAATTTTAGGGGAAAGAAGTAATTTTCATGGAAACTAAAGGCCAAATCTTTGGTGTCAATACTTTGTAATGAACTCTGCATTCTTCACATTGTTTCTTGTCCTTTTCCTGAATATATTGTTCCACATTTTGACAAGAACTTGTTATTGTGGCTCTGAGTGAGTACTCCCATTCAAAAAGTCTCTGACCAGGATCTCTTTAGTCATTGAGAACAATTGGATGCTAAGCAAGTAGGACTGCATGGATTTATTACTTCTTTTGAGGATGGATAGTAGCATGTTTGAAATTCTGTACAAGTCTCTGACTTCAGCCTAAAGAGAGGAACAATCTATGTCAGCATCTAGATGGTATCATAGTCCTCTGATTAACACATTAGTCTAAATGTAAACATGCTTTGGAAGAAAAGATTTCCCTCAGGTTCCTGGTCCCCAGAGATATCCTTGGTGGAGTGGTAAGGGATTATCTTCCTATTCTCCACCCACTTATCATTTTCTGCTCACAGTCCTCCTGAGAAAAGAAACCATTGAAAAATTGATTTGTTTGGATCACAATTTCCATGAGGTAATCTTCCATGGTTTTAAAAATTGTGTAAATCTTTATGCAGATTTTTCCTGCATGAAATTAAGCAGATGATGTGGGGGTGGATGTTGAAGTTCTGTTTTATTAATTGTACATTATTAAAGAAGACAGAGGGCCACAGAATCTAACACTGCTAAAGAGTTAGAGAGACAGAATAAATTGCTGATGGAAGAGGAGTTAATCAACAGTGAATGCCTTTAAGGCAGAGAAATTGAGAGTAGAGGGAAAGGAGCTTAAAGTTTGAAGTCACTCTCATTGAACTTTGTCCTAGTGTTTGTTTGATAGTCTGACAGGCAGCTTATATATTCTTCTTAGTTTCATACGTTCCTTCTGTCATTCAACGAATATGGATTAAGTCTGACAAAAATTAACCTCAATTAGTATTGAAGCATTGATCAAGGAAGCAAAATGGTAGAGTAGAAACAATGTAGATTCAAAGAAAGAGTATCTGATTGTAAATCTTGATTCTATTACTTGTTGCTAGTGTGATCTTGGGCAAGTCGCTGAAAATCCCTGAGGCTAAATTACCTCTTTTAGAAAATTAGGTTGCCTCTAATATCTAATTCACAGAATCGGATGAAATGACATATATAAAGATTGAATAAAAGTAGATAATATTTATGTAGCCTTGTAAGGCTTCAATGTGATTGTGATTGTGTTTGTGCATGTGTATATTGTATGTGCAGTAATACATACATACATATATATATATAAACACACATATGAGATATCTATTTGAGGCTGATTATATAATTCATATCCAAATAGGGAGTTATGAAACACCTATTATGTGTAGAAAGGATCACTACCATGATAAAGTGGGTAGTGAGGTATCGTTAAAAGCAGGAAGGAGAAGATACACAAACACACACAAACACACACACACATATACACAGAATGCTGTCTCTTCACCTTTACCTCTCATTTCCTTTCCAATCTTTTGTAGAAAGCTTTTCCAATATTGTTCCACTCCTCCCTTCCCTTTGAGATTATGTTCTCTTTGAGATTATCTTCCATTTATACTGTATATATCTTCTAAGAACATAATTATTTGCATGGTATCTCTTCCATTAGAATGTAAATTTTTTGAGGGATGGGTCCATATTTTGTTTTTATTTGCTTATCACATGGTCTGGCATACTGTGCCATGTAATGCTTAGTGGCATATGATGCACATATATACATACATACATATTATATGCCAACTGAGTATAGGTATGTGTGTGGATATAAACATATATATTTTGTTATATAATATATACACAAACAATCCATATATATGTATATATGTCTATATGTATGTGTATGTGTTTATGTGTGTTTCGTGAATAACACACAGGAGGCACTAGAGTTTTTGGGCTCTAACAGGTTCATTCTTGATCTGGTCAGACAGGAAGGACAGGAAAACAGCTTTGGAGGGGTTAATAATCTTACTTTATTCTAGTCTAGTTTTCGCAAAAGGGAGTTGCTTATAATGGGAGCATCAACTCCTATAGATTTCCCTAATTAACCTTCTTGCAGGGGCTGGCATAAAGGGAGGGCAACTACGCTTATGTCTAGATGGGGTCAATTGAGACAAGCACAGCATTCCAGCTTGTGCACTCCCCCGAATCCCTTCAAGCCTCAATCGGGGCCAGTTGAGGCAAGTACATGCATTCCTCTATGCATTATCCAAATCCCAAATGGATTTCCCCATGGATTACCCTATGAATTTCCCCTATGGATTCTCCACTCTAACCAGTGCCCAGTTGCTTTATAGGGCAATGGACAAAGAAGACATCTTGCCAACAATAGCCTCACATGTTAACTTTAGCAACAACGTCATTCTGTGCAAGAATAGTAAATACCACATTATGTCACCCCATATCTCACACTGCAGTCTCAGTAGGACTGCCTGTCACTATGATTCTAGGAATTACTATTTAGGATCCTTGAGGTTCTGGGAGCTATTTTTTAACACCTGGAAACTAGACATTGCCATGGTCATGGATCCTGAGAAACTAAACTCCAAAAAGGATAACAAAACCCTCCTTACATACACTGTGTTTATAGATAGATTGACAGACAGACAGATGGATAGATAGATAGATAGATAGATAGATAGATAGATAGATAGATAGATAGATAACATGTTTCAAGATTGATAGATTATATTCACATATGTATGTATAGCTCTTTTAAGTTTTAATGTGATATATGTGTGTGCATATAAATATGCATGTATAGTATGGATACACATGTGGGTCATATTTGTTTATAGCTATAAATGTATTTATGAAATGGAAATATGTAATATAAGTGTATACGTTCACATGCATGTATATGTATATACATGCATATACATCTATCTAAAGAGATATCTATCTAGATATGGATGTAGATAGCTAGATAGATAGCTAGATAGATATTACATTGGAACCATAAAGGGCTACATAAATATTACTCAGAAACTGGTGAGGTAATTAAAATTCAACAAAGACATTTTATCTAGAGAGATAGTTGTATTTAGTGGATAGAGGACCACTATCATCCAGGAAGATCTGGGTATAAGTCTTATTTTTGACACATTTTGATTTCATGACCCTGGGAAAGTCATTTAACCTCTCAAGTCTAGAAGTCAAAGAGAAGACACTTATTGATACAGATAGAAAAAGCTTTATCACCTGGGACATTACATTATCTGTGAAATTACAAGGTCAATCCTTATCAAAATCCTACTATATGTAAAGCACTGTGCTAAGGGCCAGGAACGCATTTCCATGGATCTTTGATTCAAATAATGTACTTAATATAGTGGCATAAACTGCAACACATCCATGCCTTCTTATTCTATTGGACTTTCCCATATTTTTTGGTAAAGGCTCCTTAGGGGTTTGTTCTATGCTTGAAGCATACCTTTAGATCTTTTGACACTGAGTGGACCAATTGAGCTCAAGGGCTTTTCTACTATTCATACTCCCTTAATGACCAGTTTGCTCTCTTTTATGGTTATATATCTTTTTGTTGATATTCTGTACTCTTTCTGTGCAATTATTTGTTAGCTTTATGTTGCAGAATATTTCTACTAATCGAATATCTCTCTGTTGACCTTTGGATGATCTGCTATTTCAGTGCTTTGAAGACCATAGAGTTCTTTGACTCATACAACATCACCAAAAGAATACTATTTCTAAAAAGATGAGGCTTTTTTTCAGGGAGAAATTTGGAGCAATTTCTTGAAAGAAATTGAGTCTATCTTCCTTTTATTAAATTTTGGATACAGCTCATTGCCCATTTACAGTATCTATAGAAAAAACTATATATTGATAAGGATATTGATGATAGTGACATAAGATCACAAAACTTTATGTAATGGTCTGAACAATACATATTTTTCATATGTTTGCTTTCATCTGTGTAAAGGTAGGCCAATGCAAGGTTGTAGGGCATCAACCATCCTCTATGATAATGTCTAGAATGTTTGGTAAGCATTTTTCCCCTCTATTTCATCCTTTAATTGATTTTACTAATTATAAACACATCCAACAAAATAATTTCTGTTGTTGGTGTGAGGAATTACATTGAAAGGATTTGGAAATTTATTTTTCAAGTGGACTGATGGACAGAAAAGCATCAAAAATGTTTAGCTGTGAGCTTGAGTAACTGGGAAGGTTAAGACATGGTCAATATTTTTTTTCCTTAATAGTACTTTATTTTTTCCTATTACATGTAAAGATAGTTTTCAACATTCATTTTTGTAAAATTTTGAGTGCCAGATTTTTCTCCCTCCCTCCTTCCCCTTTCCCCTCCCCAAGACAGCAAGCAATCTGATATACATGTATATGTTATACATGTATATGTATACATGTTATACATGTATAATCATGTTAAATGTATTTTCACATTAGTTGTGTTGGGAAAGAAAAATCAGAACAAAAGGGAAAAAAATCATAAGAAAGAAAAAAACAATGAAGTGAAAATAGTGTGCTTCAATCTGCATTCAGACTCCATAGTTCTTTCTCTGGATGTGGTTAGCATTTCCCATTATGAGTCTTTCAGAATTGTCTTGAATCATTGTATTGCTGAGAAGAGCTAAATCTATCATAGTTAGTTATTGCACAATGTTGCTGTTGCTGTGTACAGTGTTCTCCTGTTTCTGCTCACTTCACTCAGCATTAGTTCATCTAAGTCTTTTCAGTTTTTTTTTCTGAAGTCTGCCTGCTCATCATTCTTATAGCAAAATAATATTCCATTACATTCATATACCACAATTTGTTCAGGAGACATGGTCAGTACTAATAACTAACAAAAGAGTCATTTAGTAGGGTAATGAGTTCAGTTTTGGACATTGTCAATTTCAAATGCTGGTGGTAAATCTAGGCAGGATAGGCAGGAAGCTAATGAAATTATAGGTATGGAGATTTGGGAAAAGATTGATGATGAACATAAAGTTTGTGAATTATCTACATAGAGATGGTAACTGAAGTCACAATAATAGATAAGACCAACAAGTGGAAAACTAAAGAAAGGAAAAGAGCAGAATTCCAATGGCAGAACATTGGGGGATGCCTATGTTTAAGAGATAAGAGAAGGATAAGGATCCGTAAGAAGTATAAAAATGATTAGTATGAAAGAAGTACTATAGATAGGAGATGAACTACAGAAGTGAAGAGACCTTGTCGAGAAAGGATAGGCTACAATGTCAAATGCTACAAAAATTCCATGCAAGATAAAAACATAAAACAAGGAACATTGGATTTAGCGATTAGAGTCCAATAGTGGCCCTAGGAAGAGCTGCTTCAGTAGCAGGGAAAGGAGAAAACCAGATTTTAAGGACTGGTATTAGAGGAAGTATCAGTGAGTGGCAGTAGATGGGCAGTGAGGGTAGACCACTACTTATAGACCTTTTTCAGTGAAGGGGAGGAGAAAGATAAGTTTGACGATGGGGTAGAGACGGTTTTAGAAAGGCATTCTGTCATTTTTTTTAGAGAATGGATTAAACAAGCAAAGAATGGAGGGGAGGACATTGATAACTTTAGAGGAGTAGCAGTGTGTGTGTGTGGGAGGATTTTATGAAATTCATATTGTATGAATCTCAGAACTGAGGCTACTTAGATTAAAGAATGGATTAAATTGGGCTTTTGAAAGAAGAGAAAGTTTGGAATATATACTGTAGCTTGTAATATAGAGAGTTAATATAACATGAATAAAGAGATTGACATGAACACAGAAGGGCTCAGTTGAGGTTAAAATTTTGACATTTGTCATGAATCCCATAAATATAGTAGCATCATTTCTTCCAACTGTGCAGGAATAGGAGGAAATCAATACCAGAGCAGAATCTTGACAGAAGGAAAGAGTGAGAAGCTCAAGAGACCCAAGTAGAGGAGAAGGAACATTATATTTTTCTCTTATTCCTTTATTTTTTACATTAAAATTATTTATTTTTCATTTTCAACATTCACTTCAATAAAATTTTGAGTTCCAAATTTTCTCCCCATATATCCCCTCCCCCACCCTAAGATGGAATGCAATTTGATATAGGCTCTCTGTATACATTCATACTAAACCTTTTTTTCACATTAGTCATGCTGTAAAGAATTAGGACCAATGGTAGAAACCATAAAAAGAAGGAACAAACGAAAATTTTGAAAAAAAGCAAGATGGCAAATAACATGCTTAGATCTGCACTCAGTCTCCACAGTTTTCTTTTGTTTTATTTTTTCTAGAGGTTTACAGCATTTTCCATCATGAGTCCTTTGGAACTGTCTTAAATCCTTGCCTTGCCAAGAAAGGATAAGTCTGTAAAAGTTTGTCATCTCATAATGTGGCTATTACTGTGTACAGTATTCTCCTGGTTCTGCTCACTTCACTCGACATCAGCTCATACAAGTCTTTCCAGGATTTTCTGAAGTCTAGTTGACCATTATTTCTTATAGCACAATAGTATTCCATTTTCATATACCACAACTTGTTCAGCCATTCCTCAATTGATGGGCATCCCCTCAATTTCCAGTTCTTTGCCCCCACAAAAAGAGCTGCTATAAGTATTTTTGTATATGTAGGTTCTTTTCCTATGTTTATGATCTCTTTGGGATACAGCTCTAGGAGTGGTGTTGCAGGGTCAAAGTGTATGTACAATTTTATAGCCCTTTAGGCATAGTTCCCAATTACTCTCCAAAATGGTTGAACCAGTTCATAACTCCACCAACAATGCATTAGTGATCTGATTTTTCCACATCTTCTCTAGCATTTATAATTTTCCTGTTTTGTCATGTTAGCCAATCTGACAAGTGTATTGTGGTACCTAAGAGTTGTTTTGATTTGTGTTTCTCTCATCAATAGTGATTTAGAGCATTTTTTCATATGATTATAGATGTCTTTAATTTCTTCCTCCAAAAACTGCCTGTTCATATCTTTTGACCATTTATCAGTTGGGGAATGACTCGTATTCTTATAAATTTGACTCAGTTCTCTATATAATTTTAGAAATGAGGTCTTTTTCAGAGACACTGGTTGTAAAAATTCTTCCCTAGTTTTCTGTTTTCCTCCTAATCTTGGTTGCATTGGCTTTGTTTGTGCAAAAACTTTTCAATTTAATGTAACCAAAATTATCCATTTTGCATTTCATAATGTTCTATATCCCTTGTTGGGTCTTAAATTCTTCTTTTCTCCATATATATCTGATGGATAAAGTATTTCTTGCTTTCCCAGACTGCTTATAGTATCAGCCTTTGTATCTAAATCATGTATCCATTTTGACTTTGTTTTGGTATATAGTGTAAGATATTGGTCTATGCCTTGTTTCTGCCATACTATTTTCCAGTTTTCCCAGCAGTTTTTGCCAAATAGTGAGTTCTTATCCCAGAAGCTGGAGTCTTTCTTTGGGTTTCTCAAACAGTAGATTACTATAGTCATTGAGTACTGTGTCTGATGCACTTAACCTTTCACACTAATCCACTGCTCTATTTCTTAGCCAGTACCAAGTAGCTTTGATGATTGCTGCTTTATAATACAACTTAAGATTTGGTATGGCTGGGGTACCTTCCCTCGTATTTCATTTTATTAATTCCCTTGATATTCTGGACCTTTTCTTCTTCCAGATGAATTTTGTTATTTTTTCTAGCTCTATAAAATATTTTTGGTAGTTGATTGTCATGGCGCTGAATAAGTAAATTAATTTAGGTAGAATTATCATTTTTTTAATATTAGCTTGGGCTAACCATGAGCAACTGATGTTTTCCAGGTATTTAGATCTGAGTTTATTTTTGTGAAAAATATTTTGTAAATTTGTTCATATGCAGTTCCTTGGCTTTGCTGGGGAAGAAACATTATTGAAGTGACTGACTTATGAGGTCAAAATTGGGCAGGGAGAAAAGAGAGTTCAGAATAGAGTTGATAGACTGAGAGAAAAGGAAAGAATTAATGAGAGCAAAAGGCAAGTATGGGAGGAAAAAGGGCATAGGATGGATGAAGGGAAAGGACATTATGGACAGAGAGAAATTTCAGAATTCAGGCACTATAGGCAAATGCTGGATAATTAAGGCTGGAGTGCATTATTGGAGGACCAAGGTATAGTGGACACTGAAGTTATCGGAGCTGAGTTCAGGAAATTATGAGTATGGGGTATTTAAGTGATTAACCATGTAGATATTGAAGTTTTACCAGAACTGTGGCAGAAGGAGAGGTGTGGAGGATGACTGCGTATCTGGTACCAAGATCATGAGAAAAAAAATCATAGAGCTAATAGGAAGCTAGTATATGACAGTGATAAGGATCAGGAGAACATGATCTAATCAGGTCACTTTGGTTGATGCTGTTGGTTATTAGTGGCAAAGAAAAGGTCTAGAATTTACAATGGGAAGGGAAAATTATACCCACTTCACATTTAGCCCTTGTGAGATGGTGTGTTTGGAGGAGGGGAAGAAGAATCTCCAATTAGAGAGACAGCAACTAATTCAAAGGATCTAGAGTTTTAAAAGGCACAAGAGTAGGTGTGGTCATAGAAGGGTAGGGACATGGGATACTGAGAGCAATAAAGTGGAAATAGCAAAGAAACAGCTTTGAGCTTAATATAAAGGGGGAAAAACTTCCTAAAAATGAGAGATATTCAACATTTGAGTGGGTTTTTTTTGGAGGTGGCAGTTTCCCCCTCAATAATAGTCTTCAAACAAATGTTAATTACTTCATTTCCCACCAAGCTGCATTCCTCTGGA
This sequence comes from Phalanger gymnotis, assembly GCA_028646595.1. NCBI lineage: Eukaryota > Metazoa > Chordata > Mammalia > Diprotodontia > Phalangeridae > Phalanger > Phalanger gymnotis. Next base: position 213,286,540 of record CM053622.1, on the reverse strand, counting down.
CTTCTTCATTATGTCTTAGAAAGCTCTTCAGCCTGCATGATTACTTAAGCTCTGGAAGTTGTACTTCAGGAGTACCCTTTGACCCTGGGATCCCTCTCTCTGGTTGGTAGACTCCTTGCTGAGCTTCCATATATGGAGAGTATTGAGGCCAGCACTCTCTTCGTTACCTACAAACCTTTACTCCTCTGGATATCTCCATTATACACCCCACTATTAGGAACCTTCTCTTTCCTCTTCCTTTTCAGTTTCCTTTTATGTGCTGCTTTCCCAATTAAAATGTAAGCTCCTTGAGGGCAGGGACTATATTTTTGTGTGTATTTGTATTCCCAATGTTTAACATAGTGCCTGACACATAGAAATCACTTAATAAATTCTTATAGACCTGCTGACTGACTAAATATTGTAGAAGAGATTCTTATTCAAGTATATATTGGACTAGATGCCCCCAAGCTCTCTTCCAACTATGAGATTCTTAATGCTGCTATTTGGGGAAAATAGGAGTTTTGTGATGAAGGATGAGAATAAAAACATATCAACTGGATAGTCCTTCTCCATAGGGAAGTTCATAGGATTGCAAGCTGTTTAGAAGTAAGATGAAGAAACAATTAGCCATAAGGGTTTGGAGAATACCAAGATAATAAAATGGAGAAGCTCTATGGCTTAAACAGCCTTAATGCTCCATTTAGAATGTTGCATGTAACCCCATTCTACAGTGTTTCCGAGGTGAAGAGCTGCCTTCAATTTCTTGGGTCATCTCATTATAATTAAATTGTAGAAGAAGGAGTGGAGTCAGATAGAAATTTTTAGTCAGGGCCTCTAGAGGAAAAGTTGTCCCTCATATTAAGTATGTTTTAGAATATCTCTGAGTGGAGAGAAGATTGGGGTGAATCTTGGCAATGGGTCTTACAGTTTAATCTAGGAAAATATATACCTGATAGGCTAATACTAGCAGAATCTGCTCTTTTAGTGACTGATCTCAGATTTAATCAAAGGAAAGAATTCTCTTGTCCCTTTTTGGAATAGAAAAGGTCCTAAGGTCATTTCCTCAAATATAATTATTCATAACATAATGTTCTATAAGTAGAAAAAATAAGGTATAATATTTTGTTTATCTACTATAATCTTTTTTTAAAAAAGTTCATGCTGAAGATATTAAATGATGCCTAGTTTATTTTATAAATTATAGATTGCATATTCACTACAAAGAAAAAGATTAACATGGCTATAATAATTATAGTTTTAAAGTTTGCAAAGTGTTAATAAGAATTATTTCATTTCCCCCTTACAATAACCTTTGCAGGTAGATAGCATTATTATACTCATTTTGCAGTGAAGAAAATTGATACTGAGAGAGGGTTACTTTTGTCATCACACAGCAAGTATGTGTCTGAAGCCAGATATGAATTTATATCTTCCTGAATCCAGGTCCAGTGCTTAATTCACTCCCTCTACCATCTAGCTGCCTCATTGCTGAATTTCACTCCCATCTTCTATTTACTCAGAGGTATTGTTGACACTTGGACTATGATTGTTGCTCTCTGACTCCACCTTTCCTCCCACAATTATCCTCCATGGCATTATACATTTTGGCAAATATTTGATGTGTTACGAAAAAAAGAAATAATAAAACAAAATAAAAAGAATGAAAAAATAGAAAATGTGAAACATCTCATCAGAAAAACAATGGATTTAAAGAACAGATCAAGGAGACATAATATAAGAATAGTCAGACTACCTAAAAGTTATGATAAAAAAAGAATCTTGATACAATATTATAAGAAATTATCAAGGAAAATTATCTCAAAGTTCTTGACCAACAGGGCAAAACAGAAAGAGAAAAAAAATCCACTGATCACTACTTGAAAGAAATCCCAGGAGGAAAACTTCTAGGAATCTCATAGTCAAGTTTCAAAGCCCCCAGGTTAAGGAGAAATTATTGCAAGCAGCAAGAAAAAAAAAACAATTTAAATTTAATGGAGCTACAGTCAAGCTTACACAAGACCTAGCAGTTACCATGTTGAAGGACTATAGTCTGTTGAACACTATATTTCATAGAGTAAAATAACTGGGTTACAATCAATGACCAGCAAATCCTGAATCAGTAAAAAATCGACATTTACCAAATTGAAAGACTTTCAGGTATTTGTGACAAAAAGAGCAGAACTTAATGAAAAATTCAACATATAAGATCCATGAGAAATATAAGATAAACATTAAAGACCAATTATAAGAGACTTAATAAGGTCAAATGATTTACTTCTTATATGTGAAAATTTTATTAGTACTCTTATGACTGTTATCTTTATTTTGATAGTTTGAAAGAAAAGCTTGGGCTGAGCTGTGTATGATGGAGGTAATTCTAAAAAAAACTGCTTATGGAGAGATAAAATGGAGTAATCATCTCATACAAATGACTCATGAAAAGAAGAATTGATACAGGAAAAGCAAATTAGGGGGGAGGGTTTGTAGTGTTGGAACCTTAGTCTCATCAGAAATGGATTAAAGAGGGAAAAACACATACATTTAGAAGAGTATGAAATTCTTCTAAATTTAGGAAGAAATAAGAGAGTAAGTTGATGGGATAAGGGAGGGACTTTTAGAAGGTTGTGTAGACTAAGAATTAGGAGGAGGAGGGGATAAAGGAGAAACCCTAAGAAAGACAAGTAAACTAAAGTGTGGGTGGAGGGAGAAGATAAGGAAGGAGATAAAAATTGGAGAGCAAGGTAGCCCACACAGGGAAATTAGATAAATGAGGAGGGATAGTTAAATAGGGTAAGAAGGATAGTGAAGAAAAATAGGAAGAAAATACATAACAAGTAATTATATAACTTAGAATGTGAATGGGATGAATTTGCCCATAAAATGGAAAGAGATAGAAGAATGGCTTAAAAATCTGAATTCAGCAACTTGTCACTTTCAGGAAACACAATGAAAATGAGAAATACACACAGAGATAAAATAAAGAGCTAGAGTACAATTTATTGTGTGAATAAGGCAGAAGTAGTAATCATGATCTCAGACAAAATTAAAACTAAAGTAGACTTAGTTAAAGGAGAAAAAAAGAGGAAACTATACTGTCACCAATATTGTTCAATATTGTTTTAGTCCATTAAAAGTAACTAGATGGTGTAAAATATCTCAGGGTATGCCAGCCAAAACAGACACAGGAACTACATGAACATAAATATAAAACACTTTTTATACAAATAAAGGCAGATTTAAATAATTAGAGAAATAGTCATTGTTCACGACTAGGTAAATCTAATATAATAAAAAATGACAATTGTATCTAACTAATCTATTTATTCAATGCTGTCCCAATTACATTAATAAAAAATTATTTTACTGAGTTAGAAAAAACAATAACAAAATTCATTTGGAACAATTAAAGGTTAAGAATTTCAAATAAATGGAAAAAGAGTAAAGTAAGGATGTTCAGCAGTACCAGGTCTTAAACTATATTATAAGGCAAGAGCATTGTGGAAGAGTAAAATGGATAATTTCAATTATTTTAAATTCATTTTTTCATAAATAAAACCAATGTAGCCAAGATTAGAAGGAAAGCAGAAAATTGGGAAACATATCTCAGATTAGGATATGATTGTGATGGAGTACTGCTGTAATATAAGAAATGATGAGCTGGTTGATTTAGAAATATATATATACATATATATATATATATAAGTTGTAGCCTTTTCCATTGGCAGGGGGTGGGGAGAGAAGAAGAGAAAATTAAATAAAAATTACATAGAAGACCAAAAGAAAAGTGTAGAAGTACAGAAAAGCTGACTGCTTTGAAAATAACATGTAGGATTTATTACATAGGCTTGCATGAAATGGAAATTTATTGTTTTATAATGCATCCTCTCCTATGTTCTGCTGTGTACAGGGAAATGCATTTTTTTCTTTTCTCATTTTGTATTTAAGTTTAAAATGAATAAAAATAAAAAAAACCCAGTATATTTTTGTGAAGAGAAAAAACTATTAAGAAAGAGTAGTGTGAGAATATTCTGAATCTTTTATTAACAAAATTGCTAAAATGTGGATAAAGGTAGAAGCAGCACTCATGACTTCATTGATATGGGGAACTCCCACATGAGGAAAGTTTTTCTGCTAGTACAGGTTAGCAACTTCTCTGCAATTTAGAATCTTAGATAGACTCTTGGGTACTAAGAGTTTGAAAAATTTGCTCAAGGTCATATAATCAACATGCATCAGAAGTGGACTTCCTGGCTTTGAGGACAACTCTTTATCTGTTATTCTGTCTCTCTAACTTATCATATCAGTCCTAACAATTTATAGATATAATGACTTCTATGAGAAATTAGAATAATAAAATCTCAGTTCTTATCTAGAATTGATTAATAGGCATGAAATTCTTGTTTTAGAGAATGGAGCTCAAATTGTTGATTTTAAATGAGTCTTCAATGGGTTAATATATCACACATTTAAAATGAAGGCCAAATTTTATTGAAGCAAAGGAAAACGTTTGTTCTGAAAGAGTGCAGATTTTTTTTTAAAACCAACAAAACATACTCACAATTGTCTATGCACAGTTATGTCAGTTTAATAACTAAAATGTTTTCTACTCAAAGGTAATATTTTTGCACATCAGGGATGATTTGAACATTATATTATAATGACATTCTCATTGTATTAAATTATTGTCATGGAGTGGAAACCTTGAGGACTTGCAAATTCTGCTGCACTTTTATGTAGATGACAATAAAATAAATTTTAGCGATTAATCATTTGCTATTAACACTGAATTCAGTTCAGACTTTATATCCTTTCTTTAAGTGGGTTTGTAAACTTAAAAATAAGTCTTAATGATAAGACACTTTCAGGTCAATGCTGATGGATATACTTTTAAAATTATTTTTCCATCTCAAGTTTCTATTTTGAGGTAAATTAGTCAACTCCTAAATATGTACTTTAATGAATTAGAATAATGGTATGTTTGTATTTACAGTTTTAGGGAATATGTTGACTACTTCATACTCTATGTTTGTCACAAGGTAATCTGTGTTATAATTTGTTTATATTTCTTGAGAATAAAGAAACTAGTCATACTGAAAAGGGGTCAATATGCATTGAGTGATGGGAGGTTAGATTTCATTTAGTACTTAGTAGTAAACATGATGGCAAACATGACCACCATAGTGAAATCAGATTGATTATATACTTTGTAGCCAAAGGTGGAAAAGCTCTATACAGTCTATTAGAACAAGACCTAGAACTGACTATGGGTCAGATTATGAGTTTTTTTGTTGCAAAATTTAGACTTAAATTGAAGAAAGTAGGGAAAACCATCAGGCCATATATGCATGACCTAAATAATATCACTTATGAATATGAAGTAGGAGTGATGAATAGATTTAAGGGATTAGATATGGTAGATAGAGTAGCTGAAGAACTATAGTCACAGGTTCACAATATTGTGCAAGAGGAATCAACAACAGCAAATCCCAAAGAAAAAGAAGAGCAAGAAAGCAAAATGGCTATCTGATGAGACTTTACAAATAGCCTAGGAAGGAAGGAAAGTGAAAGGTAAAAGAGAAAGGGAAAGATACGCTCAACTGAATAAAGAATTCTGAGGAATAGAAAGGAGATAAGGTATTCTTTAATGAGCAAAACAAAGAAATAGAAGCAAACAATAGAATGGGAAAGATGAGAGATCTCTTCAAGAAAATTAGAATTATCAAGGGAATGTTTCATGCACAAAAAGGCATGATAAAAGATAAAAATGGTAGGGACTTAACAGGAGAAGAGATTAACAAGATGTGGCAAGACTATACAGTAAAACTGTATAGGGAAGATCTTATTGCTGATAACCAAGATGATGTGGTTGTTGAACTAGAGTCATACATCCTGGAGAAAAAAAGTCAAATGGGCATTAGGAAGCATTGCTACAAATAAGGCTAGTGGAGATGATGAATTCCAGTTATACTATTTAAAATTCTAAAAAATGATGCTGTTGTAGTGTTTCACTCAATATGCCAGCAAATTTTGAAAACTCAATTATGGCTACTGGATTGGAAAAGGTCAGTGTATGCCCCAATCCTAATAAAGTGTAACGCCAAAGAATGTTCAAACTATCAAACAATTGTGCTTATTTCATATGCCAGCAAAGTTATGCTTAGGTTCCATGAGCTAGGCTTTAGTAATATTTGAACCAAGAAGTACTAGCACAGGCTGTTTTATGAAGAGACAGAGGAACTAGAGTCCAAATTGCCAACATTCTCTGGATTAGAGAGAAAGCAAGAGAGTTCCAGGAAAAAAAAAAAAAAACAGCAACCCTAAAATATCTACTTTTGATTCATTAACTACACTAAAACCTTTGACTGTGAGGATCACAACAAATTTTGACTAGTCCTTAAAGAGATGGGAATACCACATCATCTTACTTGTCTCCTGTATGAAGGTCAAGAAGCAACAGTTAGAACTAAACATGGAACAACCAGTGTTTCAAGGTTGGGAAAGGAGTATGACAAAGCTGTATACTGTCACCTTATTTATTTAACCTATATGCCAAGCACATCATGCAAAATGTGAGGCTGGATGAATCCAAAGCCAGAATTAAGGTTGCTGGGAGCAATATCAACAATCTCAGATATGTAGATGATAGCACTCTGATGACAGAAAGTGAAGAAGAATTAAGAAGCTTCTTGATGAGAGTGAAAGAGGAAAGTAACAAGGATTCCTTGAAGCTTAACATTAAAACAACAATAAAAAAACCATTAAGATCATGGCATCTGGTCCCATTTCTTCCTGGCAAATAGAGGGAGAAGAAATGGAAGCAGTGTCAGATTTTGCAATCTTGGACTCAAAGATCACTGCAGACAGTGACTTCAGTCATGAAATTAAGAAACACCTGCTTCTTGAAAGGAAAGCTATGGCAAATACAGACAGCATCCTAAAAAACAGATACATCACCTTGCCAACAAAGGTCCATAGCTATGGATTTCCTAGTAGCAATTTATGACTGTGAAAGATGGACTAAAAGGGAAGTGAAGCCTCTAAGAAGTGTTGCTTTCAAATTGTGGTGCCGGAGAAGATTTTTGAGTTCTTGGAGAGCAAGGAGACAAAATCAATCAATACTTAAATTAACCTTGTCTATTCATTAGAAGGACAAATAATGAAGCTGAAGCTTAAATACTTTGGCTACATAATAAGAAGATAGGAGTCATTGGAAAAGATTTTGATGCTGGGAAAAATTGAAGGCAAAAGGAGAAAGGGATGGCAGAGGATGAGATGGATAGATAGTGTTATGAGAGCAATGAACATGAGCTTGCACAGATTTGGGGAGATAGTGAAGGACAGAAGGGTCTTGCATGCTTTAGTCTATGGGGTCATGTAGAGTTGGACATGACTGAACAACTGAACAACTAAAAACATGAGTTTTTTTCCTGTGGAAACTGGACCCACTGAGGAGGAAGCTGCTTCCACTTCAAGATAAAATAATGCATACCCACAGCAGGCATAATGAAATCATCCAGTAAAGGGTTAGAGAAATAAGACATGGTAGTGGTGATTGAAGACAATATGACATTAACAATAAAGGTAGACTGCAATATTTCCAGGGTATGTAGCATGTTAGACAGCATTTCAACATATGGTCATGACCTGAAAACAGCTACCAACTTCTGGTTACTTACATGAACACAACTGATGCTGTCAAAAAGAATATGTTGCTTAAGATAAAGAATTCCTGGGCAAAAATCCTGAAGATTTTAAAGGGCACAGGTTATGTTTTCATTACAACTATTGATTGAAAATAGAGATTTCAGAAGAGAAAGATAACATTTGAACAGTGTGTGGCTGATTATGAAAATGATGTCTGAGATAAGGATTTGGATTTTAGGGTCACAGTTTAAAATGTAAGGATAGTTTATTCTTGGATAGATGTGGATTATACTTAAATTAGGCTATATATATATAAATATATATATATATATAATTTTTAGATGCTTATTAATTTAATCAAGAGAGTTTTGAACTCAAAAGGAAGAGCAATGGTAGTTCTGATGTGAGAAAAAAAGCCAAAAGTTGAAGACTATTTATTTAACTAGAGACAAAATTCAAGAATGGTATGTATAATAAAATGTGAATCTATGTATAAATGAATAAAGTTTGAATCATATACAAGGTAAAGCAGAGATTGTAACACAAGGTGGCAAATTCAGCTTCATAGTTTATCACTGAGAAGATGAAAAAAGAACTCAGTGGAATATGGCTTTAGAAGGGTATACATGATTCAAAATGAATAGAATAGATTGTATGTATATGTATGGGATGGGGAGAAATGTAGTAAGTAATGTTAGAAGATAGACTCATGAGAAGAATTCTTAATACTCCAGATAGACCCAGGAGAAGAATTCCCATGCATAGTAGATGGAGGTGGAGATCAGTTGGATGAAAATTAGCAGAGAGAGGAGTAGAAGCATTGTTTCATATAAGAAAACTACAAATCACCTAAATATGAGGATGTAGATGGGACATTCTAGAAGTATATCACAAACTTATCACAGAGGCATTGTATATTAGTGATGGAGGACTTCACTTAGCCACACATCTGTAGAAGGGTTCCCCCCCCCGCCCACCCTACTAAATTCTAAATATAATTCCCATCCTCCAAAAACACAGAAGAAGAAACAAGGGTAACTATCATTCTGGACTTGATTTTGTTAAAAAAAAAGGTGAAGTAAATATAACAGAAAAATTGAAGGAAATGATTACTTCATTTTAGAATTCATTAGTATGCCACACATAAACTATATTATAGATTTTGGGATACAGAATTTCACAGAGTATGGAGAAGTGATAAATAAGATTTTATGGCTTGATATTCTATAGGCCCCAGAGAAATAAGAAGTTTTCAAAAAGTAAATTTTAATGATAAACAGATGATTTTTAAAAGGAAATAATAATAGCAATTATTTATGGAGCAATTTATGTATATTATCTCATTTGTACTGCATCATAGCTTTGGGAAGGGGTAATATTGTATCTATTTTACAGATAAGAAAGCTGAGGTTTGGAGAGGTTAAATGACTTTCCTATCTTTACACATTTAGTAAATGTCATATGTTGAACTAAAATTTAGGTCATCCTGTCTCCTGATTCCAGACTCTTTCCTTTCTTCCACATTGTCTCTTCTAATTCTGGTTTAGTCAGGTTGTGGGTGGAAATATAGAGCAAGAGATATACATCCAGAGGAGGGTAACCAGAATAATGAGGGGAGATAGGATTAAGCCATATTTGGATTATTTGGATGAACTGGGAATACTTAACTTGGAGAAGCCTAGAAGAGACACAGTAGCCATTTCCAAGTATTCTAAGGGCTACTGCATAGATGAGAGCATAATCAATCTTATTATTCTTGGCTCTAGGAAGTAGAATTAGAACTGGGGGTGAGAGTTGCAATGATGCAAATTGAGGCTTTCAGTAAGGTCAAACACTCATAATTAAAACTAACTTCTAGGATTGTTGTGAGGATCAAATGAGATATTTAAAACACTTTGCAAATAATAAAGCACTACATATATGCTTTATTATTTTTCTTGTTTTATGAATAGGTGAAGTGAGGCATAACAACAAAAGTTTTGTTTTTTTAATTGTTATTGTTTGTTTTTTAATGGTTATTTTTATTGCTGTTGTTGCTTTTATTTGATTTAGTAATATGTTAAAGAGGTAAAGATATGAACTGGTCCACAGTTCTGTGTGTCTCCATTATGCTGTCACTGGTCCTCTTCAAAAAGGAAGGATGAACCACAGAACAGAACAGATGTTTCTACGTTGATAAACACAGATTTGTAGAAAAGAAGACAGATGATCCTAAGACTCATGTCATATTTAGACCATCTAAAATAGCAACTTTATTGCTGATGATCAAAAAGCATGATAATTGACCAGAAATCAATAAAGGGATATAAGTAAATCATATCTATATAAACATTCTCACTGTAAGTGAAACCAAATAATTTCAAGACAATTCAGTTAAATGAGAAGTCATTTCTTGAGATTGGGAGAAATACAGGAGCTGGAATAATTGGTTTCTATATTCCCTCAAAGACAATAAGAAAAATCATTTTATGGGACACTTGGTCATTTCCAGTGCTCATGATAAACATAAGCAAATATTAACATTAATATAATTTTAGTTTATGTGTGATTATCTTTTACAGATGAGGATAAAGTTGATTTCATCTCTAGACCAAGAAGATAAATGTCATCTGGAGCTTGACAAGTTTTAAACAGCATCATATAGGGGAAATAATGTTGGAGGTAGATTTGGAAGACTTGGTATCAAATTGCAGCTCTGACACTTTGTATATGTTTAATCTCATTTGAGCCATTTTCCTCTCTGGGTCTCACTTACCTCATAAAAAAAAATTAAAGTGTTGAATTGGATGACCTGTAAGATCCATTGTAATTGTAACTCTCTGATCTTACAATGAGTTAGTTCAAAATTTATGTTTATACTTGATGTCAATACAAAGGTAGACAAAATTGGAAAATATGGCTCAAATCAAGAAATAAGAGGCTAAAAAGACTTGTAAAATGCTCAGAAGTTTCATGCCTTCATATTTTAAATCCTTTATTCAATAAAAAGGAGAATTATTAACCACAATGAGAAGTGAACATGACAGAAAATCAACTGACATCAATTAAGACAGTAAAATAAGTAGTAATTGATTTTTTTGGGGTGGGGGTCATTTCAGAATCATTTATCTCTATGTAGTTAGCTCATTGACTTTTATGGTAAGGGTCAAAGACAAACTGAATTAGAAAAGAAAGAACGAAGAGAAAAGTGCATTGTGTATGAGTTTAAAGTAGCTTCAACCTAATTTGTTTAAGTGCTTTTTGATGGTAAAAATTTGGGAAGAACATTTGAAAAGGAAAATACTGCGAATTTATCATAATTCTTAGAGAAATCTACATATATAAAATAGCTGCCACAATAATGAGTCCAAAGGGGCCCCGACCTTTTTTTTTT
>CM053622.1:213233519-213275041 GCA_028646595.1 Phalanger gymnotis | reverse complement strand
AAAAAAAATACTGAGGAAAATAACACCTTAAAGAATAGACTAAGCCAAATGGCAAAGGAGTTCCAAAAAGGCAATGAGGAGAAGAATGCTTTGAAAGGCAGAATTAGCCAAATGGAAAAAGAGGTCCAAAAGACCACTGAAGAAAATACTACCTTAAAAATTAGATTGGAGCAAGTGGAAGCTAGTGACTTTATGAGAAATCAAGATATTATCAAACAGAACCAAAGGAATGAAGAAGTGGAAGACAATGTGAAATATCTCATTGGAAAAACTGCTGGCATGGAAAATAGATCCAGGAGAGATCATTTAAAAATTATTGGGCTACCTGAAAGCCATGATCAAAAAAAGAGCCTAGACATCATTTTTCAAGAAATTGTCAAGGAAAACTGCCCTGATCTTCTAGAACCAGAGGGCAAAATAGAAATTGAAAGAATCTACTGATTGCCTCCTGAAAAAGATCCCCAAAAGAAAACTCCTAGGAATATTGTCGCCAAATTCCAGAGTTTCCAGATCAAAGAGAAAATACTGCAAGCAGCCAGAAAGAAACAATTTGAATATTGTGGAAACACAATCAAAATAACACAAGACCTAGTAGCTTCTACATTAAGGGATCTAAGACCTTGGAATACAATGTTCTGGAGGTCAAAGGAGCTAGGATTAAAACCAAGAATCATCTACCCAACAAAACTGATTTAATGCTCCAAGGCAAAATATGGATTTTCAATAAAATAGAGGACTTTCAAGCTTTCTCAATGAAAAGACCAGAGCTGAATAGAAAATTTGACTTTCAAATACAAGAATACAAGAGAAACATGAAAAGGTAAACAAGAAAGAGAATTCATATTGGACTCAATAAAGTTGAACTGTTATGTTTACATTCCTACATGGAAAGATGATGTGTGTAATTCATGAGACCTTTCTCAGTGTTAAGGGAGTTGAAGGGAATATAGACAGAGGGTACAGGATGAGTTGAATATGAATTGATGATATCTAAAAAAATGAAGTAAATTTAAGTTGTGAGAGAGGAACACATTGAGAAAGGGAGAAAGGGAGAGATAGAATGTGGTAAATTATCTCATATAAAAATGGAAAGAAAAAGCAGTTCTGTTGGAAGGGAAGAGGGGGCAGGTAAGGGGGAATGAATGAATATTACTCTCATCAGATTCAACTTGAGGAGGGAATAGCATACACACTCAATTGGGTATCTTAATCCACAGAAAAGTAAGGAGAAGGGGGAAAAAAGGAGGAATGAGAGAAGGGAGAACAGATGGGGGAGGAGATAATCAAAAGCAAACACATTTGAAAAGGGACAGGGTCAAGGGAGAAAATTGAATAAAAGGGGACAGGATAGAACGGAAGGAAATATAGTTAGCCTTTCACAACATGAGCATTGTGAAAGTGTTTTCATAATGATACATGTGTGATCTATGTTGAATTGCTTGTCTTCCTAGGGAAGGTGGGTGGGAAGGAAAGAGAGGAGAGAATTTGGAACTCAAAGTTTTAAAAGCAGATGCTTAAAAAAATTTGTTTTGCATGCAGCTGGGAAACAAGATTTATAGGGAATGGGGCATAGAAATCTATCCTGCCCTACAAGAAAGTAAAGGGGAAAGGTGATGAGGGTGGGGAATGGGGTGACAGACAGGAGGGATGACTGGGGAACAAGGCAATCAAAATATATGCCATCTTGGAATGGGAGGGAGGGGAGAAATGGGGAGAAAATCTGTAACTGGAGGTCTTGTGGAAATCAATGTTGAAAACTAAAATATTAAATAATATATATATATATATACATACATATATATATACATACATATGCATGTGTATGTATATATATATATACATATATATATACATATATATATATATATACAAATTACACATTTTATAGAATGTTGGCCTATAACTGCCTAATGGCTCTCTATGAGCTGAGTATCAAAGACCTGTTTTTAAGCGTGTGTAATCACAAATTTATGAAATAGAGTCTAATGACTTCAATCAGTTCTATGTAGCTTAAACATGCATTCTGGCTTGGCTATTTTAAGAAACTATTATAAACACACATGTACAGAAAAATTTAGTCTGAAAATTATATTATAGTTACATTTAATGCCTGAAAACCCTACAACAGAAAGGAAATTGAGAGATAAGTTTAGAATTCTGGACATTGCTCCATCATCAGTTCCTTTACCAGCTATTTTAAGCTGTTATTTTCATAATGGTTTAAGGTAAGAACTCTTAATTTTGTCCATTCATTTAGTCATTCTGAAGTTACTTTTGCCATATTATTTTAACAAAGCTTATCTGTAGTCTCATTTTAAAAAAAAATTAAATGCCACCAATGTAAGTAGCTTTAGATAATTTTTATGAGATGCAAATGAATGTGTCCTAAAGACTAACAAATATACAATTACTTCTTTCATTCATGAAAATATCCAATATTCTGATATCTATATCAATCTTCTTTGCTTCTCAATTGTGATGAATATCTTAAGTTTTGTATAATAGAATAGTATGAAGGAAGGGGGCATTACACAATAAATAAACCAAGGTCATGATTATGACCATCTGTCATATATGCACCAATCAGATAAAAAGGAAAGGCATATGAAATAAAAGATGAACTAGTCCAAATGAATTCACAATCATAATATTATTTAAAAACTTTTTCCTCAAAAAATTTAACTCAGCATTTTACTGGCAGGCCTGAATGTCTGAGATTATCTCCTTCCTTGTCTCTGCCTCCTGATTTCCCTAGCTTTTTCAAATTCCATCCAAAATCTGACCTTCTAAAAGAAACTTTTCCCTACACCAACACCTCTTTAATGCTAATGTCTTCTCTCCATTGATTATCTCCAATTTATACTGTATTTGTCTTTGTACATAGTTGTTTATATGTTGCCTCCCCATTTGATTGTAACCTCCTTGAGGGAAGTGACTATTTTTGCTTTTCTTTGTTTCCTCAGTGCCTAGGAATGGCATATAGTAGGTGCCTAATAAATGTTTAATGACTACCATTACTAAAATACCATTACTGGTTATGAAACAAGAATTACAACATTATAATTTCCCCATAATCTTCTTCCAGAAATGATATGCAACATTGTTTTGCATTTCCCAACATTTGTTCTTTATTTATTATATGCCTACTATGTGCAGGATACTGTGCTAGGTACTAAGGATACCAGGCGAAAAAACGATAACAAAACAAAGGAGCTCATGCCTTTGTAATAGAGTCAAGATCTGAACAACTCTAAGGTAGAAATAAAGTAGCAAACTTTTCTAAACAATAATTATTTTAAAAAATAAAATCCTTTATCAAGACAGAAAGAGAAAAATTCACTCATAAGACTGATTACTGTTGTTGTATGTGATATACAATTAGAATATGATTTACAGAAATACATCTAAGTGAAATTAGGTACTCTTTCATTTACCCTTAGTTGCTCTTTAGCAGTACTTAATCTAGCTCTAACTTACACACACACACACACACACACACACACACACACACACACACACACACATGTGGGCGTTTTCCTAATTTGATCTGAAGCATTCTTGGAGTTGGACTGCTCACAATATTATCAGTACTCAGTTTTGCATCCAAAGTCCTTTCAGGACCTTTCCAAAAATGCCATAGTTTTTCTCCACCATGGATAGCTACATTTGCTCTATACTACTCAAGCTGTATAAGGAAACTACTGCATATTTACTTTTGTAAAACCTCATTTGTTCGCACGTTTTTAAATATGATGACTAGGGAAAATAGTAATAATCTTTGTGAAGTAGATTTCTGAATAAATAGGCAAAAGTGAGAGAAATTAAGGATCTGTATATTGGGAAAGCAGAAATAAAATCCTTTTGCATATGGAATGGTGGTTAACTTAGAAAATGTGATAAAAATTGGTAAAGAAACTAATAGCAACTATTGATATCTTCAGCAAATGAGCAGAATCCAAAATAAATCCACAGAAATCATCAGCACTTCAGTATAATACTAACGAATACCTAGAGGAAATGGTATAAGAGAAAAGTTTCATTTAAAATAAATGCACAGAGCAGAAAATATCTGGTAGTTAAGCAACCAAAGTATACTAAAGAACTTTATTAAGAGAAATACAGGAAGATAATTATTGAGATCCTTATTGTAAAAAGTTTGGCTAAAACTTTTTTGGTCCAAATTTATGATTTCATTGGCTTAGGGAATTTCCAGAGAATTAATACCCCCTTCCAAAACAGCTCAACAAGTCTTTTGCAATTAACAGTCTTAGATACCTGAAGCACTAAAACTTTGAACTACTTTCCCAGGTTCTCATAGGCGGTATATATAAAAGACTGGATTTGAAAGCAAGTCTTCACTCTGAGACCACTATCTATTTACTACAACATGCCACCATGCCTATATGTATTACAAAATTTTATTTACAGATTTAGTATTATGTCATTCAAATTACAGTGAAGCTACTTCATAGATGGAAACATACAGAGTATAAATTGAACAGGCCTCATAAACAATCATGAGAAGTCATATCAACAAAAAATTTATTAAGCATCTACTATGTACCAGACACTGTGCTAAGCACTGGGGGTGCAAAGATAGGTGAATAGTCCCTGTCTTCAAGGTGTTCACAGTTTAATTGAAATAAGAATATACAAACAACTATGTATAAGCAGGGATATATTAGGTACAAGATATATTGGTGTTAATCTTGGACGGAAAGTGTTAGAATTAAGAGAAATCAGTAAAGGGTCCTTTCAGAAGATGAGATTTTACCTTAGACTTGAATGAAATGAGAAAAGCTATAAGATAAAGACAAAGGAGGGAGCAGATTCCCAATAGAAGGTACAACCAGTGAAAATACATAGCATTGGGAGATGATGTGTCTTATGATAGGCCATTATTACTGGATTAGAGAATATGTAGAGGGAAGCAAGTAGAGGGGTAAGTGTAGAGGGGTATAAGAAGCCTGGAAATGTAACAATGGGACAGGCCATAAAGTCCTTAACAGCCAAACAGAAGATTTTATATTGGACAATAGGGAGCCATTAGAGTTTGTAGAATGTTAGGGAAGGGAGGTTGACATGAGCAGAACTATGTTTTAGGAGGTATTTGTAACACTATTATTTATAGCAGCAAAAAAAGGGCTGAAAACAAAACGGGTGCTTGACAATTAGGGAAGAGATGAGCAAATTATGGCATAGAAATGTTGTGTTTATCCTTTGTTCTCAAAGAGGACCATGACATCAAGGACATGATTACATGACTTGCAGTTGACTTTGATTTGAGTGAGGGAGTGTTGTGCAAGCTCAGTAACCTCACCTTCTCTTCCAGAACCATCTTCAGCCAGTAGCCAGATATTCATCGAGAGACTAGAGATAGCCCAGGATGCAATGTGAGACCCTGGCCCTTTTAGGCTAAGGTCTTTTCAGGGTCCCACTTTGAGTGAGGTAATGACCATTCAGTTAATAGGCATTTTTAAGAGGTGAGTCAACGGATGGCCTCTTGAATTGAAAAAAAAATGAATAAATAAATAAATCAAGCTGGGAAGGGAAAGACCCTCACAGTTTCTGGCCAATAGAGAAACAATTACTATTTACATTCACTCTGAGCCAGGAAGGCCCAAAAATAGCCCTTATGTAGTGCTTGGGCAGGGAGTAGTCCGAGCTTCCTGAATGGGGACCCAGTCAGTTGGGTAACTCAGCTCATCCTCTCCCTCTCCCTCTCCCTCTCCCTCTCCCTCTCCCTCTCCCTCTCCCTCTCCCTCTCCCTCTCCCTCTCCCTCTCCCTCTCCCTCTCTCTCTCCCTCTCCCTTTCCCTCTCCCTCTCCCTCTGCTTCTGCCTCTGCCTCTGCCTCTCTGTCTCCTCTCCAAAGGAAGGTAAATTTTGATGGCCAAAAGCTGTCTAGTACACTTGGGGTTTACTGGCTAGATTTCTTTCTTAAAGACCAAACCTTAAACCCAATTCGCGCTGGAGTTCATAGATTGGAAAACAATAGGCATAGAAATGTGGTAGAATACTATGATGCCATCATAAAGGACAAATATGAGGAATTTGGATAAATATGGGAAGATTTGTATGGAATGATGATGTGGCGATACAGTGAAAGAATTAAGGAAAGAGTAGACAAATACAACATTCGGTAACAACTGAACTAAATAAAAAGTAGTCAAATTTTTATTAACATAATTACCAATCTTGTTCCTGGAATTCATAATGAAACAAACCTCTATTCTACCTTAAGAGAGGTGGGTGTAATGTAGTATACGCTATCAGATGCACTCACTGTTGGTTTCTATTTTGTTACAAAGGAGGATTCAATGAGATGAAGGAAAAATCATCATGCTTCAAAAACAAAAGGCGTAAATTAATAGAAACCTGATCTCAAACTGAACTGAAAGTCAGTAAGGAAACCAATTCTATGCACATAATTTTTGTACTGTATGTAGACTTCAAAACTCCAAATATGGACAGAAAAGAAATCAGATGATTTCCTAAGCTAAAAATTTAAGCTAAACCATGCAGGGCAACTAATATTGAGGAAAAGACAACTATTTCTTCCATATGTAAAGGGAAAGAAACAGTCTTGTTAGATAGAATGGAAGGTTATAGGGCAAAGTAACTAACAATTCTTAAGAATTTGGGGCTTCTATCTAGAGACAACACAATTTTTTTAATGGGAAGAATACTTGACTGGCAGGCAGCTTATAATTCTAGCTCTTCCATTAGCTGTGTCACCTCCATAAAGTCATATAACCTGTCTGTCCAAGTCTCCATTTTTCTCATTTATAAGATGATAGGTTGGACTAGGGCATTTCTGGGATCCTTATAGATCTATAATGCTCTATTTGCACAAGTTGGAGAAGGAGCATAATGGATACAGAGCCAGCCTGAGAAACAACAAGCCTTGGGTTTAAATTCCCATATTGGCTGTGTGACCCTTGCCAAGTCATTTACCTCTCAATGCTTTAGGAAACACTTCGAGGATTATAAATTGCAAAGTTCTGACAAGTGAATAGACAGTTTCCTCACCTGAGACATCCCTGACAGATCCACTTCTTACCCTATGTCTATGAAAAGCCAGATGCAATTGTAAAAGGCCCAAAGAAGAATTTACATCTAGAGAAATTCGTTTCTGCTAAAACTGACAATCAGAAGATGGCATTTTAATTTCAAGTGTCCATGAAGCTTTTGGATACCTGACATAAATAAATTAGAGTTTCAAGGGCTTCACTTTCAAATGGACTACAGAAAATTAAGATTGGTTTAAGCAATGATTTTAAAAAGTTGAAAATCAATGAGGAAGGTATAAAGTTGTTCTTATATTGTTTTCTGAATCATAGGATAACAGCATTGGTCTTTCCTTATGGTAGTACTTTTTTTTAAATCTTGTTAAAATGTATTAAAAAAATTTCTCTAACATTTCTTTAAAACTACTTTGGTTGTCATTGTTCAGTCATCCAGTCCTAGCCAATTCTACACGACCCCATGGACAAGCCCATGGGGTTTTCTTGGCAAGGATACTAGAGTAGTATGCCTTTTTTTCTTCTCCAGTGTGCCCCTCATTTTACAATGAGAAACTGAGGCAAATAGACATTAAGAGACTTGCCCAGGGCCACACAGCTAGTAAGTGTCTGAGGTCAGATATGAACTCAGATATTCCTGACTCCAAGTCCAGTGCTCAATCCACTGAACCACTTAGCTACCCCTTAAAACTAATGAGGTGTGTGCGTGTGTGTGTATGTGTGTGTGTGTGTGTATGTGTGTAATTTTCATTGAGATTACTCATATAGGAAAAGCACAATTAACCTGGCGCACGATGTGCTCTTTAAATAAGTTGTCTCCGAATCTAAAGAAAGCCTAACTGGTTGTTTATGTCACCATAAAATGGATTTCACTGAGTGGCAGTTGCCTGTGTAGCAATTACAGTCCCTGCATAGAAATAAATACCCTATGAAAGACTAGCTTTGTCAATCCAAACCTATGTAATGGCCCGTATTACAAGCTATTAGAGCTAACAGAAAAGACAGTCTTTATCATTACCATTCAGTTAGATGGTCTTTGATATGCTCGGTCTGACTCCCTTGAATCGTCTCTTGCCTTGTAACCAGGCAGGGGCTGGGAGGGGCATCATTCCATTGCAACATCAACATCCATGCTTGCGAAGCCTCCTCTTAACTGTTTCTCCCTCATCGAGTCTCACTGCCAGCTAGTTTCTTACGATTTACCTGTTGTTTTTCTGTCTGTGAAGTATTCCTCTTCTTTCTGATCAATAACTTTAAAAAAAAAAGGAAACAATGGTTTCCTTAGTAACAGCTGCAAGTCTCCAGCTCTTTTACAAATTGCTCCTGACACAACCTACTTTAACAAGGAGCTTCCGGTTACAATCCGAGCTCACCAGAATGCAACTTTTAAAAACACTTTTAAACAGAACTTCACAGGGTTTCCATTCAGAGAAATGAAGTGGTTCTACCACATCCCATATCCGTCCTTTTATATGGCTCCCTTAAAAATGCAGCCTAGCTACTTAAAATTCCGAACAAAGAAAACAAGCTGTCCTAAATTTCCTTGAGTCTACTGTGGCCATACTCAAAACATGTGAATAATATTACACATAGATTTAACCGAAATTTTTAGACTCTAACAGAAACCTTCTTGACTATCCTTTCAAGTTTAATCCTTGATCAATTGGACATACTCCAGCTTTTCATAGAAATAATTTAATCAGAGAACATCTGCAAAAGTCTAAAGTATATTTTCCCTGGTTCTTTGAACTGACTCGGAATTAAATATTCTCTCACAGATTAATTGACGATGCTGGATATCACGGAACCGACATCAGTCGATGTCTTTGCCTGGTGTAGTGTCAGGGTGATGAAGAAAGAGGGCCCAGTTTAGAAACATCATCACTAACAGACTTCTTAATTAAGCCACTAATACTGTCAATAATAGAGTTCTTTCTTGCGTTGGAAATGAGTTCTGGAAACATTCCTTCCCATACGGCATTTGTGTTTAACGAGAAGGGGTTCTTTGCTTTAATTTGCAACCCACAAATTTGCTCCTACCCAATTCTCCCCACTAGCCACTGCTTAAGTCTTACTAAATGCTTTCATCACTCTACCTCACTGCTCAGTCTAAAATGCCCCTTTCTTCATTTCTATTCTTCTATGCTTCCAGCACTAAAAATAGTTTAGTATATCTTGGGCCATGTTGAAATAAATCAAATGGGAACTAAAGTTGTGATTCTGATAAGACAAGCTGCTTGGCTTTGTGGTATAGTGAAAAGAATGCTAGGCTTAGAGTCAGAACACCTAATTTCTAGTCCTATCAATGTCAACAGCTGGCTATACAACTTTGGGTAAGTAGCTTGACTCAAAAGGGTCTAAGGCCATTTCCAGCTTTGACACTCTGTATATCCAAGTCATATGTGGTGGCACATATTGGTAGTAATAGGTACTGAGGAGATTGAGGCTGGTAGATCTCTTGTGTTCAGGAATACTGAGCTACAGTAGCCCTAAAGCCATGACATGTCCACACTAAGTTTGGCCCTAATACGGCAAGCCCTCATGAGAGGACAGCCTAATGAAAGTGAACTGACTTAGGTTGGGAAAATGGAGCAGATTAAAGTTTCCGTACTAATGGAATTGATCCTTTGAGTGACTGCTACACCTGTAGTCTAAGAGAGAGAGGGAAACCCAGTCTTAAGGGGGGAAAAATCTCTATTAGACCATCCCATGTCAAGACTTCTGTTACGAGCAGTTTTGCTGAAAAATCTTTCATAAAACAAATTTTATAAATCTTTTGTTTTTGCATCATCTATATTTCCTACCTTGTTCCTCCTCTGACTTTCTCTTACCTGTCTCTTATAATAAAAATTTTTTAAATTTATTTTTTCACATCTAAAAACAATTTTTACAACATTAAAAAAATGAGCTCCTCTCCCTCCCTGTTTTCCTTTTCCTCCTTTGAGAAGACAAACAATTTGATATAGATTATATATGTGCAGTCAGGAAATATATGTTTCCATATTAGCCATGTTACAAAAAAACAGAAAAAGAAAGAAAAGAAAAGAAGAAAGAAAGCCAAGAAAAGTAAAGTAAAAAAATATGCTGCATTCTGCATTCAGATTCCACCAGTTCTTTGTCAGGAAGTAGATATCATTTTTCATTATAAGTCCTTTGGATTTTTCTTGGGCCATTGTATTGCTAAAAATAGCTAAGTAATTCACAATTAATCATCATACAACTTTGCCGTTACTATGTACAATATTCTACTGGTTCTGCTAACTTCACTTTGTGCCATTTCATATGTCTTCCCAGGTTTTTCCAAAACCATGTTACTCATCAATTCTTATAGCACAGGAGTACCACATCTCTCACTTCACATCACAATCACCACAACTTGTTCAGTCATTCCCCAACTGATGGGTATCCCTTCAATTTATAATTCTTTGTCACTACAAAAAGAGCTGCTATAAATATTTTTGTGCATATGAGTCCTTTTCCTTTTCCTTTTCCTTTGATATCTTGAAAATACAGACCTAGCAGTGATATTGCAAAAATACTTTTTTTTAAAAAAAGAAAAAGACAAAAAGATATTATTGATAAATAGGTTCTATTATCATTATTCTTGTTATTGTGGACATCATTATTATTATTAAATATGGGTTAGGCTATTTCGTTTCGGACCTTTTGGTCCAGAAACTTCAATGGAGGCAGAAAGAAGGTATGGATATTGAAAAAACTGACATATTAAAGGGAGGCAAGAAAATAAGGATAACTGAGAAAAAAGCAGAATCTGCCTTGCCTGCCTTCAATATCAGTTTCTTCAATATCCATACCTTCTTTCCCCCTCTAGTGAGCTTCATGCTTTGCTCCTTCTTTCAGTTAACAAATGATCATATGCTATCTCTTTCTCTCAACATACCAAAATCTAACTGGAGAAAATCAGTCTGAATTTGTCAACGTGCTTTCTTTTTAAAATATATTTATATTTTAAACCTTGCGTTTCATTGT
Organism: Phalanger gymnotis; assembly: GCA_028646595.1. NCBI lineage: Eukaryota > Metazoa > Chordata > Mammalia > Diprotodontia > Phalangeridae > Phalanger > Phalanger gymnotis. The sequence continues at coordinate 213,264,028 of CM053622.1, read as the reverse complement.
AGTAGCAAAACCTTGTCATTAATCAAAACCATTAAAGCATCGGCAGGTGTAGGGTGAAAGAAACTATTTCAAGGCAAAGAAAAGGAGTGTGTGGAGATAAGCTCCCTATACCACCTAGGCAGCTACCTATTTTGTACATACATAAGGCCAAACCTAGCTGATTGCCTGGAAGCAGAACATTGGTCCCCTGTTGGCCCAGTCACTCCATAGATGCAGTTTCAGGACAAATATCTCTAAATTCTTTTTTTAGGAACAGGAACCTCAGAAATGTAATCATTAAGGCCACTAGTAATCAAATTTGCTTTCTCAATGTCTCACTACCTGTACAAAAAAGCGTTCCTAGTTTTTCTCTCCACCATATGCTAAACACCAAACACAGACTTCAAAAGATCAGCCTTTTCCTATGGAAAAGCACTAAGCCAAGGATGATGTGTGCCACCTTCATGATAAAATACAGATTTCCCATTAAAGGCAAATACTCATTTCAAAGGGTTGAAAAGGTTGAAAATTACTAAAAAGTAATTTCAGCTTGTTAAATGTAGGGCACTGAAAAAAATAGTATTGAACTATTCTCTAGGCCTGCAGCATTTTCACTTGATTGTGAATTGGATAAATTTCCGTTCCCTTTGAGCCTTTTGTTCTGGAATAGTGAAGTATCAATAGGTATGTTGAGCTATGCCCCTCCCTTAAATAGCCCGTTTCATTTGCAATGCCAGTTAAAATGGCCTCTGCTAAGGAGACATTTTCAGCAATTTTAAAGAATGAAAAAAAAACCAGTATTTTCCTCCATTATTTTGCCTCTTCGTACATTAATCTGGCTGCTTTTTCACATTCCCTTGGATCTCTTCCCTTTTTCTTTTTTAAAGCCCTTGTCTACTTGACATAAAAATGTTCCTGGGTAAGCTTAATAGCTAATTACATCATGGGGGCAGGGAAAACCCAATCTCAAACATGGACCGATTAACTACATAAGCTTTAACTAATGCTATCACACACTCGAAACTACTTAGCTTCAACTTTAAAAATCCTTTCCTGAAATGTATTTCCTGCTCCAATGTGCAAAGTTAATTTTTCATGGGCCTTTACTCTATCGCATTTCAAAGTAAATGTCCACATTGCTTGTACTCTGCAGTAGTACTAGGGCAAACTGGCTCACATGTAACTTCTTTTTTGAAATAAAAATATATTGATAATGTGTTTCTTTTTTTTGCCTAAATTTTCTCCTATATTCCTCTGCCCTTTACAGTCCCTTCCAGAAAGCCATTCTTTATAACAAAGATTAAAAGAAAAAGGGAAAAATAGGAGGAAGAGGAAAAAAATAAGAAAAAATCAATCAATATATCAAAAACATCTAACGATATAAGCAATGTTGTATAATCATGGACCCCACATCACTACAAAGAAGTTGGAGGAGGTATCTTCTCATATTTCCTCCAGGCGAAGCTTGTTCTTTGTTTTTGCGACATGCATTTTTAATACTTTTTGTAGTTGACATTCTCTTTGTTTATATTATTGTCATCATTGTATGTATTGCTTTCTTTGATTTCCTTATTTTACTTAGCATCAGTTCATGTAAATTTTTCCATGCTTCTCTGTTGCTTTATACTGAGCTCATTTGGTCAGTCTTTATCCTAAACACAATTCTGCCTCTTTGTAGTCAGTTATGTTCTGGATCTGACTTTTTCTTCCTTTCCTCCCTTCTTCTACCTCTACATATCATTCATTTTATCCACTGATTAATGAAAATTCATCACTTTATATTGTTCATTTCTGTCTCAACCCTTATTGTGGAAATTCCCTTTACAAAAGCAAATCAACAGCTTCTCTGTACCATATAATATGATAGAGTTGTCCAGCACTGATTGGCTATCGTACCGTTAGTACGTACTAATACACTTAGTGGTAACTTTTATAGTCTCAATGCCTCCAAAACAGAACTGCTCCTTCAAACTCCTGACATCAAGAACTCAGCATTGTCAGGACCTGAAATTAAAGATGCTCTCTCCCATGCCTGGCAAGAAGTATAAAGTTAAAAGCAGAAGGATTGGAGGGCCTGAACTACCTAGACTGTTGCTTCAATTTTCCACTCCACTTGGTCGATCTAGAAACAGTTTAAATCTTTCATTTCAATTGATTGAAGTTCAAAAATGGCACAGGAATAACTATTTCATACCTCTTTAAAATACTGTATGGATGAAGAAGCTCATGTTTAACCTGTACTTTGAGACTTTATTACATAAGTTTTCTCTTATTTAAAAAAAAAGTAAAGTGTGGTTATTCTACCATAGGTATTATTGTGTGTAAAAAATAAAAAGACTAGATTGTCTTCCTCATCATAAGAACACTGCTCTAAAAATACAGTGAAAATTATAACTATTAACATCTACTGAAGGTTAGTAATTCTGTATAGGCACCTGCAAATTCATACTGATCTTGGGCCCAAAAGTAAAGGATTTCTGCTTGACAAAGTTCCAGGAACCGGTAAGCCATCCCCTGTAGCCTGATTGTCATATGCAAGCTGCCCACTTGCTCACCTCTGAGCATACTGGATGGTCTTTCAAGGCCCCATCTTTCCCTGCTGACATCTAGTCATATTGCTTCCTCTAGGCCTTGCAGCTGAAGAAAGATTTCATGTTGCAGTCAAGCTGGCGATGGCCATACTTAGTTCACTTGCAATAGCCCATATGCTTTAAAGCTACTCTGACCCCCTTGAGCTTGCCATCATTTAATATGTAATCTATATTCTGAGTCACAAAGAAACATTTTTTTCTATAAACATGAGGTTAATCTCACTGCTCTCTGCAGATGTATTCTAACTGGCAGCATGAATTATATATTTAATCCTGTGACCCAGTAGTATTAATTAGCATTACATTTTAATTCACACATCAAAAAATACCTGTTCTGTGAAAAGCTCTTTGCCTAGGGTGCAAAAAAAGTTTCTCCTCTGGAAGCAAAAAATGAAAGCTAGCAGAAGACCATAAGACTTTTTAGTCATGATGTTAGGAATATACAACATTGTCTATGCCATAGTACCAATGGCATAAAATTCTATGTATTCAGGGATTTTAAATCTGTGGCTCCCCAAATATTTATTAAATACCTACTATGTACATGGTTCATTGATAGTCTGACCATCAGAAGACTTGAATTTTAAAGTCTCAGCTGTACTACTGATTATGTGAATTTCAGAAAGTCAATTCCTTTTTCTATAATATCTATTTCCTCATTGTATTTTCAGTAATATTTTTCCCAATTACTTGTCAAGACAATTTTTAGCATTCATTTTTACAAGATTTTAATATTTGAATTTTTCTCCTTCCCTCTCTCCCCTCCCTTCTTCCTAAAATGGTAGGCAATTTGATACACATTATACATGGACTGTCATGTAAAACATATTTTCATGCCAGTCACAGTTGCAAAAGAAGAAACAGATCAAAAGGAAAAAACACGAAAAAGAATAAAATAAAGGGAAAAAGTATACTTTAATTTGTATTCAGAGTCCATCAGTTCTTTATCTGTATATGGATAGCATTTTCCTTCATTAGTCCTTTGTATTCATCTTAAATCATTGTATTGCTAAGAGCAGAGTCATTCATAGCTGATCATTACACGATGCTGCTGATACTGTGCATACTGTTTTCTTCATTCTGCTCATTTAATTTTGCATCAGTTCACACAAGTCTTTCAGGTTTTTCTGAAATCTGTCTGTTCATCATTTCTTATTGCACGATGGCTTTCCATTACACTCATATACCACAGCTTGTTCAATCATTCCCCAATTTATGGGCATCCTCTCAGTTTCCAATATTTGCTACCACATAAAGGGCTTCCATAACGCTTTTGCACATGTAGGTCCTTTTCCCTTTTTATGGTCTTTTTGAAATTTAGACCTAGTAAGGGAATTGCTGGATCAAAGAGTATACACAGTTTGGTTGCCCTTTGGGCATAGTTCCAAATTGCTCTCCAGAATGGTTGGATCAGTTCACAACTCCACCAACAACGTATTAGTGTTCCAATTTTCCCACATCCTCTCCAACATTTATCATGTTCCTTCTTTGTCATATTAGCCAATCTGATAAGTGTGAGGTGGTATCTCAGAGTTGTTTTAATTTGCATTTCTCTGATGAAAATTGATTTAAAGCACTTCTTCATATTCCTATAGACAGCTTTAGTTTCTACATTTTAAAACTGCTTGTTCATATCCTTTGAACATTCACCAATTTGAAAATGGCTTGTATTCTTATAAATTTGACTCATTTATCTATATATTGGAGAAATGCAGTCTTTATCAGAGACACTTACTGTAAAGATTATTTCTCAGTCTTGTGCTTTCCTTCTAATCTTGGTTGCATTCATTTTGTTTGTGTAAAGGTTTTTTAATTTAATATAATCAAAATTTTCTATTTTACATTTCATAATGCCCTCTATCTCTTATTTGATTATGAACCTGTAACTCACTTAACTTCTCCTTTAAGAATCTGGATGCTATAATGCTTGGTGTGTATATGTTTAATTTTGGTATTACTTAATTGTTTATGGCACCTTTTAGCAAGATGTTGTTTCCTTCCTTATCTCTTTTAATTGGATATATTTTTGCTCTTCCTTTCTCTGAGATCAGAATTGCTAACCCTGCATTTATTTTTCCTTCAGCTAAAACATAATAGATTCTGCTCCAGCCCTTTACTTTTGTTCTGTGTGTGTCTCCCTGCTTCCAGTGTGTTTCTTCAAAACAACATATTATAGGATACTGGTTTTTGATCCACTCTGCTATCTGCTTCCATTTTATGGAATAGTTCATCCCATTCACATTCACAGTTATGATTACTAACTATGTATTTCCCTTCATCCTTTTTCCCTCCTGTTTGTCCCTTCTCTCCTTTTATCCTTTCCCTTTTCACCAATGTTTTGCTTCTGTCTACTGCCTCTCCTGATCTGCCTTCTCTTCTATCGGTTCCCGCACCCTTTACTTAATCTCCTCCCCTCCTACTTTCCTGTCAGGTAAGATAGATTTCTATATTATTCCCTCTTTGAACCAATACTAAAGAGAGTAAGTTTCAAATGATGCCCATTGCCCACCCTCCCATCTTTCCCTCCACTATAATGTGTTTTTCTTGTCTCTTCATGTGAAATAATTTGTCACATTCTACCTCTCCCTTTCTTCCACACCCAGTGTACTCTTCCTTATCCTTTAAATTTTTTTATGTCATTCCCTCAAATTCACCTTACACCCACACCCTCTGTCTACGTATATTTCTTGTAGCTGTACTACTAGTGGTAATTTTTTTTAAGAATTGCAAGTAACGTCTTTCCAATTCAGCTCCATTGAATCCCTTAAGTTTTCTTTTTTTTCCCTTTTTACCTTCATAGGCTTCTCTTGAGTCTAGATATTGGAGATCAACTTTCTCGTTCAATTCTGTTTTTCTCCTTATGAAAGCTTGAAATCCTTCTATTTCATTGAATGACCATTTTTTCCTTGAATAATTACAATTAATTTCAACAGGCAGGTGATTGTTGATTGTATTCCTAGTTCCTTTGCCTTCCAGAATATCAGATTCCACGACCTCCAATCCTTTAATGTTGTAGCTGCTAAATCCTGTGTAATCCTGATTGTAGCCCTCCAATATTTGAATTGTTTCTTTCTATCCACTTGTAGTATTTTTTTCCTTGACCTCAGAGTTCTGAAATTTGGCTATAATGTTGGTTGGAGTTTTTATTTTGGGATCTCTTTACTGAGGTGATCAGTGGATTCTTTAAATGCTATTTTGCCCTCTGGTTCCAGAATATCAGGGCAGTTTTCCTTAATTTCTTGAAAGATTCTGTCCAGGTCCTCCTTTTGATTATGGTTTTCAGGTAGTCCAATGATTCTGACATTGTCTCTTCTGGATCTATTTCTGGATCAGGTGTTATTCCCATGAGGTATATTACATTTTCTTCTATTTTTTTTCATTCTTTTGAATTTGTTTGATTTATTCTTGATGTCTCATAGGGTCATTAGCTTCCACTTGCCCAATTCTAAATTTTACTGAGTTGTTTCCTCAGTTGGCTTTTGTACTTCTTTTTACATTCAGCCAATTCTACTTTTTAAGCAATTGTTTTCTTTTTCCAAGCCATTGACTCTTTTTTCATAATTCTCTTGCATCACTCTCATTTGTTTTCCCAATTTTTCTTCTATCTCTCTTACATGATTTTTAAGCTCCTTTTTGAACTCTTCCATGAGTTCTTCTGGGCTTAAGACTACTTCCCACTTTTCTTTAGGTGTTTGCCCATAGGTGTTTTGACATTGTTGTCCCCTTCTGAGTTTGGGTTTTGATCTTCCCTGTTATCATGATAACTGCCGGTGGTCAGATTCTTTTTTATTGTTTGTTTGCTCATCTTTTTTGACCTTTTCCCTTTCTTTTAAATTTGAGCCCTGCTACTGGGGTGGAAGGGTCATGATCTCAGGCTTCTAGTGCCAGGATTTGCAGGCCCTGGCTGTTTACCTGATGCTGTACTGATGTTGCCCTGAGGCCCAAGGTGGACCCCTGTATCTGGTGCTGTGCTGAGGTGTTGGGATGGGCAATGGCTGGTGTTGCCAGAGGCCATAGGGATGTGGCAGCTTACCTTGTGCTGAGCCAGGGTCCTAGTGCTGGCATCTGGCATGTTCTGGGGTTGGTGGGAACTTCTGTATTTCTCAGGTCTTTGCTGAAGCATGTGGTAGTCTGGCTGCTGGAGTTTGCCTGTTTGCCCAGGGCTATGCTGAAGCACTTTTGGTTCTCATAATTGGAGTCTTCTCCTTCCCCTGGCTATGCTGAGGCATGTGGGGGCAGGGTGCTGGTGTTGGCATTTGCCTGCTCCACCAAACTCAGGCTCAGGATTTCTTGCTGATTTGCTAGCTGCTGGTTTGCTGGGGTGCTTCCTGTCCTGGACTGTGCTCCCTTTTTACCTGAGTGAGAAAGACCTTTCTTGACAATCTTCTAAATTTCTTGGGCTAAAAGATTGCTTAATCCAATCTTTTTCCTGGTTCTGCTGTTCCAGGATTTGTTGTAGAGTGCTATTTTATGGTCATTTGGAGATGGGAGCATTACAGTGATTCACTGCTTACTCTACCATTTTGGTTCCCAGGAGTCCCTATTTCCTCATTTTAAAACAAAGAGAGTTGATGTCTTTTCTCCTTTCCTCTTCTTCCTCTGTAGTTTTTCCTACTTTTCCCGATGTCTCTCTCTGACATATTTTTATCTGTTTCTGTCTCTCTGTCTCTATCAATCACTGTCTCTGTGTCTCTGTGTATCTATATCTGTCTCCCTCTGTCTCTCTACATCTCCGTGTCTGTGTGTATCTTTCTGTGTGTCTCTTTCTGTCTCTGTTTCTGTCTGTCTTTCTGTCTCTGTCTCTCTCTTTCATCAAGGAAATAGTTTCTGCTATGGACTACAAATAACCATATAAAAATGATTAGCAGAGGAGTTGACAACTAGGATAGGATGGGGTAAAACAAGAGAGTACCTCAATACCTTTGTTAGATTCAAATTACCAGGGCCAGAAGATTTATGCCCCAAGATAGCGAAGAATTAATTGGCAGATATGACTGCTGAGATTGTCGGTGGTCTCCAAAAGATTACAAAGTGGAAAAGGTGATGCAGGATGGCACAAAGGCAAATATTTCTTCCTATTTAAAAAAAAGGGGGGAGAATAAGATCTGAAAACTATGGACTAGAGAAACTATCTTAAATTCCTTGAAAAAATTCTAGAAATTATCATTAATAGGACAATAAATGTCCTCAAAAATAAGTAATACCAGACTCATCTCATTTCTTTTTTTTAACAGGGTTACTAGACTGGTAGTGTGAGGAATCTTATGGGTATAGATTACTTATATTTTTAACAATGTATTTGACAAAGTGGCTCGCATGATTTTCATTGAGGACACAGAGAGATATGGGCTATACTATTGCTATTGCATGTTTAGGTAGACGGTTGAGCTGGTTAAATGGCCTGATACAAATGATAGTCACTGAAGAGTGGGTGTCAGCTTGGAAAAAGGTCTCTTATCCAGCTCCAAGGGAATCTATGCTTGGCTGTTTAACCTTCCTAACAATAACTTATATGAAATTGGGTGCCTCAATGAGAGAGTCATGAAGTAAAAAAAGACAGAGACTTTGTGTTTAGTAGTTCAGATTGGAATGATACGCTGAACACCAGAGGGCTCAGAAGCAAAGATTTATTAGTCATAATTTAGGAGGGTAGAATGCATGTAAGCCCCCGGGGCCCAAACTCAGTCCCACTAGGCAAGAATTATGTATATGTAGTATCCAACAAAAACAATGAACTTTACTTCTAGAACAAAAGCTGAATGAATTCCTATATCTGTCTCCAACCTTTCATTTGTATCAGTCTCAAAGAGACTTTGGGAAGTATAACTAAGTGAATTGGAATTGATTACAATAACCCAAGATGCATTACCTCACAGAGGGAAATGACTTTGGAAGTGGAATCGTTGTCAATTAAGACAGGATAGACTTCTCCTCTTCCCTGGAGGTGACAAACCTCAGAACTGAAGCCACATGGGAGTTAGAGAAGAGAGGTTTCTACCAATGTTAGGCTAAACGTTACCTTAGCTGAAAAAGCCCGCCTATTAAAAAGAGCATTGTAACACTTCAGTTAAAGGGAGGGTACTATGACTCGGCCAAAATTAAAGGGGATGAAAGACAGCAACTTCTCATTAAAAAGCAAGCCCTTGGGGCCCAGTAGATGAGAAGGTTCAACAGACTCGCCTTACCTTGAGAAGAACCTAGCAGTCAAGCAACCTTTATGTCCCATTCCAATAGATTCTGCCTAGCAGCTGACCCAATAATAGCCAAGCTTGTCAGGAGCCAGCAAAGTAGCTTAAGGATCTTCTTGCCCTAGCCCCAAATCAGACTGACTCTTTCAGCCATTCACTGTATTTTATGAGAAAGCCCAGCAAAGTTACCCTCTCTATAGGACATGCCATGTCCTGGGAGAAGCCAGTCCACCTGAGGAGCAGAAGGATTTGTCCATTACCAATGTCATGTCCTGCAGGGAACTTCCTGAAGAACCTCCAGAGAAATAACTTCGAGGTCTAAAAGATCTGGAATTCTGTTACCTTGCCTTTGTGTATATATGTGTTCTATTACTTTGGTCTCAATATCATGGTATTTTAAGTTCATGCTCACTCTTCCTTTTCCTCACAGACTCTGTGTGTGTTTGTAGATCTGGGGGAAAATATTGTATAACTATTGTACTTCCTAAATCATTAGAATGAATGACTTTGCCAAAAATAAATAAGTAAATGAGTCTGCTTGCTGGTGTTAAGTGGAGACAAACCATAGGGAGCCTGTGAACTAGTGTTTGGAGGACAGCCACCTCCAGAGTTAGCTCCGGAGAACACTGAGAATAGCAGCTGAGTCTCTAGGGATCTAATCTGCCAGTGCCATTGAAAATTGGGGGAGTAAGTCCAGAGTAGGTGTTATACATATAAAGGTATAAGTGGCATGTTTATTAAATTTACAGATGCCACAAAGCTAATGGGAATAACTCATGCTGGATGATACACTGATAATTGAAGGATTTCTTAATAGGTTAGAACAATAGGTCAAATCTAGCAATGTGAAATTTAATAGGAATGAATGCAGTCTTATACTTGGGTTCAAAAAGCCAGCTTCATAAGTATGAGTATATTGCTAGATATAATAATACAATATAAATATATATAGTATATACATTACATGTATTATATATATGTGTGTGTATATTTTAAATGGACTGAAAATTCTGTATGAATTAGTAGTATAATATGGTAGTCAAAAAAGCTTGTGGAAGGCAGGATGCATTAAGACAGGCTTAGTGTACAGACCTATGATTGTGATATTCTCAATATCCCTTGCTCTGATCAGATCATATCTGAAATTTTCTGGTCAATTATAGATGACACATTTTTTGAAAAACATTAAGTGTATGGACTGGATATATAAAAAGACAACCAGGACAGTAAAAGAACATGAGATCAGGCCAAACAAGAAAAAATTGGTGAAACAAGGGAACTTTAGACTTAAGATTAGAAGGCTTGGAGGGATATGATATTTATCTTCAAGTATTTAAAGAGCTATAGGAAAGATTAAACTTGTCTGCTAGGTCAAAGAGAACAGAAAGATAAACAGTGAGTAGAAGCAACAAATAGGAAATTTAGAGTTCAATACAAAGAAAATGCTCCTAATTAGAGTTAACCAAAGGTGGAGTGAGATGCCTAGAGTAATGGGTTCCTCTTTACTATAGAGAGTGGGAATGTAATCATTACTTGAAGAATGCATTAAATCAGTATAGGAGGACAAAATTAGACTAAACCGCAAGGTAAACTGGAGATTCTTTGTTTGTTTCATTTAGCAGAAGGTAATAGTGCTTTCCTTATTTTGGCACCAAGCTAGAAATCCATCATCATTGGAATTCACCTCATTCAGTTCAATTAAATCCTGGTCAACAAATATTTATCCATTGCTTTCTGTGTGCAAGGCACTATACTAAGCAAAGGAGATTAGAGCAAACATCGAAATATTCTCTTCCCTCAAAGATCTTACATCCTATGGAGGTGGGATAGTGATACAACCTATGTATCTGCCCACTAATAATAATTCATTCCTGGAAAAGAAGGGACTCTTTACAATAAAATTTTGAGAGAGAGAGAGAGAGAGAGAGAGGAGAGAGAGAGAGAGACAAACCAAGAGAAGTAGAATGGTCTCTTGGCAGGGAGAAAACTAGAAAAGTAAGGAAGTATTGCCTTTGGACCATCCCCCTCCTTTCTCTGGAGACTATCATCCCAAGTATATCTTGGCATTTCATTCTTGTTTCATATACATACATATATACATATACATATATATGTATATATACACATATATGCATATATGTATATATGTGTGTATATATATGTATATATGTATGTATGTATGTGTGTGTGTATATATATATATATGAACATCAAATGGACCTATGATCTCATTGACTTGGAAGTTCCCTCCCACTACGGAGATCACCACCCATCCAATATTGCCCATCCTGTGTGATTGGCACTCGTGTACTTCCATGAATTAAGAGGTCCGCCCAGTGTGCTAGAGGCCTTTCTTCTCCTATTGAAGGTTACCACTGGAACACTGTAGCTGCCTATTCATCATCTCTCACTCTCATCACGTGACCAGGCCATCTTTTCTTCATATCATGCAATTTCTTGATCACATCTTTTTCTACAATCTTGATTTCCTCATTGCCTCACTGATTATGCTTCTTGTATTCACCATGTACACTCCCATTGCCTTTTATTTATTAATTTTTAATTCTTCAGATATTGTTATATCCCATGTCTCCCTGAAGTATAACATCACCGATATTGTAATGTTATTAAAAAGATGGACCCTTGCTTTCATGGGAAAGTAGGATAACTGATAAAAGAATTAAGGTGTTAGATGGGAATGACTTAGGATCAAATCTCCCACGAGTATTTGCATTTTAATAGAGGACTCTTGGAGACTCAAAAAAGAGGGGAAGCATTAATAGGGGAATTAGGTACAATCAGCTAAATGATAAAGGGGTTTGAAAAGAGTATTCTCTGGGGATTCTATTAAGTTCAAGGTTGTTGGTTTGTTGTTTTTTTTTTTTTAATAAAGTCTTAAAAGTCTGAGAGTTGATCAAATGACCATTTTTTTCATTCAGGATAATGCTTAACTTTGCAGGTGTATTGTTAGTGGAATAGGAAGATCTTTCCCATCCATTAATAGGCCTATGTGACCTTCTTTGAGCCTAGGCCACATGGAGCCTGAGTCACATGAGCCTAGGTGAGTCACATGGAGCTCACGGTGGGTGGAGCTTGCAGAAATGGGTGGAGCAGGAAGTTGGAGTGAGTTGGAGCTTTGAGAGAAAGGGGAGGCACAGAGAGCAAAGCAGCTAGTGTGAGAGAGAGAGGGAGTGGTTTTTGCTTGAGGGAGTTTGTTTGTGGTGAGGCCTGATGGAGGGAAGGCTTGGGGATGTTGGTGCTCACTACATTGACGGCGTGTATAGATTTCTTTGTGGTTATGAATAGATTTGGCTTTCTGGTGTTTGAATAAATGTTTTGGTTTCATCTTCAATGAAGAGAGTCTGTTATATCTTGTGATTTAAATCTAGGAATACACCTGTACGTTCACAGCAGCCGGTGTGGGCATCGCATTGGTGATATAGCAGCATATGATATTTTCAGCTGGTGCCCCAGTTCTTTTGCTCTTCTATATATCATGTTCCAAGACCTGTGGTCCTTTAATATCTCCACTGGTAGGTCTTGTGTGATTCTAATTGTGTCACCATCATATTTAAATTGTTTTAATCTTGATGCTTTTAATATTATATCCTTGAGTTGGGAGTTTCAGAATTTGACTGTGATATTCCTATGAGTTTTCCTCATAGGATCTTTTTTAAAGTGGTGATCGATGAATTTTTTTCTATTTCTACTTTCCCCCATTCTGATGCTTCAAGACAATGTTCTTTAATTATTTCTTGTACTATTGTATCAAGATTCTTTTTTTGATCATAGCTTTCAGTTAGTCCAATTATTTTGAAGTTTTCTCTTCTTGACCTATTCTCCAAATCTGTTGTTTTTCTTATAAGATGTTTCACTTTCTCTTCTATTTTTTCATTATTAATATCTTGTTTAATGATTTCTTAATCTCTTATAATTTTGCTGACTTCACTTTTCCCAATTCTAATTTTCAGGTTGTCATTTTCTTCCTTAAGACTCTGGATCTCTTTTTATAATTGGTTGACTTTCCTTTCATAATCTTGTTTTCCTGGGATTATTCTTTTTTTTTTTTTAGTTTTTTCCTCCATCTCTGTCATGTGATTTTTGAGGTCTTTTTCAAGATCTTCTATGAATTCTTTTTGGGCAAGTGACCATTTGACATTACTCTTTGGGAGTTTCTCTACTTCAATATCCTCCTCTGAAGATGAACCCTGGTCTTCTCTATTCCCATAATAGCTTTCTTATGGTTGCATCCTTTCTCTTTTGCCAGTCCATTTTTTGTGGTAATAACTTAATTTTTGTAATCACTTCTAGCCCTGGGATATGCAAGATGGTGCCTCTTGCCCCAGATCTTCAGTTCTTCTCTCTAGCCTGGAACCAAAGCCAAACATTCATAAGTGCCCATAGCCAGGGGCTTTCTGCCCCACTGCTTCTGTATTCACTGGGTGTGTGCTTCCCACCGCTGCTCTTTGCAGCACAGCTGGGTCTGGTGCTTCTTGTCAGCACAGGTTCCCTTGATCTTCCCGGGCTCAGATGTCCAACTCCCCTCACTATCCTGGGAATGAAAGTTCACCGATGCAGCCTCTCAAACCAGCTAACCCCTGGGCTTGCAGCTTGTTGTTAAAGCAGAACCCAGCCTGGAGGTGTTTACTCTTCAAAGGAACCAAACATCCTCAGATTTTTCTTCTGATCTTCTCAAATTATCTTTGGAAGACCCGGTGGTTCCCTTAGTCTTATTTATTTTTAACCATACTTTGTTCACCCTAAGGTGATATTTTAACTTTTGTGAGGCATAATCCTGAGAGCTTGGAATTTTCTGACCTACTCCACTATCTTCCCAGAATCCTCTCTGGGGATTCTATAATATACATTGCTGCTCTTATACTTCTGGGGCAAAAAAAGACACTTCATTTCCACTGACTGATGTGTGGGACCTTTTCCTTTTGTTGCATCAGCAAAGACTAAAAGGAGGAAGTTCAGTCCACATCCTCCAGGGTTTGAGTGTTTTGTCACTAGTTGGCCAAACTATCAATGCATCTAGCATCAGGACAGCTAGAACATTATAACAAGCAATTAAAACCATCACTGATTGTGCTCATGTGGATGGACAACTAACACTGGTTTAGAGAATGCGTTGTCCTAACACCTTCTATGATATTATTTGTGCTATAACTATTTATTTATGGGGCTCACTGGTATAAAATTACTGTGTGGGCTTTATATCTTGGAGACAAGGGACCATTACCTGTGCACCCTCAGATCCTTCTGTATAAGCAACTATTTATTCTGCTTATTCATGGGACTAACACTATTGGAAGAACTTCCTGCATTGATTTCAAGACTACCACCATGGCAACGGCCTAAGACAAAGATAAATGGGCACACTGTGGCATTTAACATCCTAATACTGTGCTGAATCACCTTGGTGCCTTCCACAGAGTCCACAATTAGCCTTGGAAATCCAAAATGAAATGATAAATTTTGCCCAAGCAATAAATTTCCTTGATTTTATTATTTTCTGTCATCCACCACAACATTCTGCGATGTAATCTCACAGTGAGATATTATAGAGATAAATCACATAATGAGTAATTAATAACTCCACAGACATCTCATATTATGATCATTTGCAGTGCAGGTATGCAGAACAATTTTAATTAGTAGGGATGAGTTCTAACCTGCTTGGTTTTTATAAGACATGTTTAAAGATAAAATTGATATGTTGAGAGTCACTGTTTTTGATCATGTGCTATAACCCTTGTTTGCATAATAAAAGAGGCTTATCACATAAGTTTAATAGTAATCATAAATCTGTATTAATGAAGACATTCATAAATCCTTAAAAATGTATATCAAGGGGAAGAAAATCTGTGGTTTACAATGTTGAATGATTCAGTGTGGATGATTTTAGGTATGTTAATATCATTAGGAGCTGCTTTTGTTATGCATAGACATATCAAAATTGTCATTATGAATTGCAATATGACAGCTCCCTTGAGAATGGAAAATGATACAGGAGAGCAATATGTAATAGCAGAGTGTTATTGCCATGTTTATATCAGTGTCAATATTAAATCTAAATTAGTTCTGAGATTATTCATAAATATATTTTATTTATAATTTTTTTGTATTTATAAGATACTTTTGTAATTAGTATTGCAATTAAATACTGCTAATACATTGATACTGAAATAATCAGCTCCCTATTTTATCAATCAATATCAGTGCTCAAATCTTGGCTGAAAATCATATTTTTTAAAATTTGGCCAAAGATAGTATTTTTCAATGAGAAAGGAAATACATGGAGAGGACTGAGTAGGAAGTTTCGCTCACAAATTATTATTGGGCTCTATAAACACTGCTCTCTGAAATTTTGTAATTTTGTGTACAATTGGTGGCATTTACTCAGAAAGATAGTGAATTAAGTCTAAGCAAAACTCTATGTTCTATCAATTTTTTATATTAATTGAGTACTGTGACATTTTATTTTCTTTTCTCTTTAATCGAGGTGTTATTCTTGATGAGATGCAGTATGGTGTAATGAATGGTCTTCTGGATTTGGAATCTGAAAAACTCCAGTTCAAATGCTGCTTCTACAATTACTAGATATGTGATCATGAATAAGGTATGTAACCTTTTTAAGCATTTCTGAGGCATCCAGTCAGTTGTTTTAGTTTTGCTTTAGTTTTCCACACCTCATTTTGAAGATAAAATTCTTCACAGCCCATTTCTGAGGTAACACAATGCAGTTTTACATACAAAAAGCAAAGTGCAGAATGTCCAAGATAGCTGTGCTTTATACTTACCACATTACCTATGAATCACAATTATTTTGAATTCTCTATTTTCACATAGTTGAATTGTATGGCTAGCTCAATTAGTTAAAGCCCTCCTGTAAGAGCACTAAGGTCATAGGCTTGATCCCTACGTGAGACAGTTAGCTTTGCTATGCTCCATGGCCACCGGCTGCACTCTTAACCACAGCTCTCTGTCTTGCTGATGCATCACAAGGGAAACTAGTGTGAGGGGAACAAATCTTTCATTTCTAAAAAGTAAAATAAAGCATATTCTGTTCAATTTCACCTTCAACTAACATGTATTGTGTCTACTACGTCAATCACTATGCTAGGTGCTATTGGAGACCCAAAGATCATAAGACACAAGTCACTGCCCTCGTACAGCTTATAATCCATTTGGAAGCTGTGACATACACACAAAGAGCTATAATGATAAATAATACATGACAAAGACAAGGGCTATGAAAGGCCTGAGAGAGAAAGGATTGTTACTGTTTGGGAAAATCAGAAAAGGCTACATAGAGGCGATGTGAGCTAGACCTTATAGGTTAGATTGTATTTCCACAAAAAGAGATTGGGAGGCCTAAAGGACTAGTGTTAGCAAAGTAAAGGAGGAAGAACACAGAATGAAATATGAAAGTTGGACAGCCAAAGTATTCAGCTGGTCCCCCTTAAGACATTAGTAGAAAATGAGAAATTGTTCAGTCATGTTGAGTGGAACACCTGTGGCGAATTTATAGGAAGACATGTTGCAAAGGGTAGGCTGACATACACTGGTTGTAATCTGCAATATCAGAAGGGAAATCAACTTTAATGAAATCTTAGATCTATTTGAGTACTCAAGTATGGCTTGTAAAGGATGTATTTATACTATGTTGTTGTCATTGTTTATTCATTTCAGTCACGTCCAACTATTCCTGACCCCATTTGGAATTCTCTTGGCAAAGATATTGGAGTGGTTTGCCACTTCCTTCTCCAGCTCATTTTACAGATGAGGAAACAAGGCAAACAGGGTTAAATGACTTGCTCAAGGTTACACAGTTAGGAAATGTCTAAGACCAATTTTGAACTCAGTAAGATAAGTCTTCTTGACTCCAGACCCAGAACTCTATCCGCTGCTCCTCCTAGCTACCACTAGTACGTATTAAGTACTTAATAAATGCTCATTGATTGATTAATGTACATAAAGCATTTTGCAAACTTTTGAGTGCTATATAAGTGGCTTATTATTATTATCTAACATAATGTCTTAGTTGGATAGGTATGATGAGGACAATATCAAAACCCCTTTCCCCATGTAAACAAGGCTAGATTTTCTCTAAAAGATATTGAAACAATCTTCCACACTTGACTAGTTTAGAAGACTAAAGGCTCAAGCTGTTGAGATCACTTCCTGGGCACCAGAATATCAGACATCCATGAGGAAATCCAGGAACCCTCCCTGATGCTAAACTGGTAGAAAATATTGGGCATCTCAGAAGAAGGCACCTCAGCTGAAGCAGTTCAAAGTGTCCTCATTAGATATACTTGTTGAATATACTTTTCCTGCCATGGCTAAGTAAATTTCCTTTTGTTAATTGTTGAGTGAAACTACAAATGTCTCATTTTGTTTCAATATTGATCATAAACTATCCAGGGACTGGCCTGAATCAAGCCCAGACCAGAACAACTGGTAAGACAAGAAGACAGAATCAACTCATATTTTCCATCTGAACTTAGGACTTTCAGTGAAGCTCATTAATATGGACAACTTGAGATATTTACTCAACTCAACCATCTTAGGTAAATGGATCCAGTCCTTCTGTCGGTATTTTGTTTTATTTCTTTAACAAAATGTTTAAAAATTAATTGTAATTTTTGTTTCTTTTAAACAAAATTCCATACTTTATTTATCTTGGTCTAAGACCTTGAACACATTTTAAAAATCAGTATGTTTTTATTCTTTGCTTTGTTGATTTTTTTTAAGTTCTGTTGATGCTTTTTGTTTTTGCATCACCATCATATTAGACATAGATTTCCTAACTTTAATTCGTTTCCTGCATGAGCATAATAACAATGCCCTGTGGGTAGAGTCTTGGAGATATTAAGGGATATGTACATGGTGAAAGGTTTCTGCAGAAAGGCAGAGAAGGAGCAAAGCAGCAATAGAGAGCCCAGGATTGGACTCTGTACCTATCTACACACAAAGCTTCTAGGAGGCAGGTACTGTTTTGTTTTTGTTTATGTCTCATCCTTAGCACAGTGTCTGGCACAATGTAAGTGCTTAATAAATACCTGTGGATTGATCAATTGATACATCAGGAACATCACACAGTGCTGCATAACATCCCTTGATGCTAGTTTCTCAAAGCCAAATTCTAGGGAACCTCTCCCTCATCTTTGAATACCTAAGAAAGACCAAGACACACAAAATGTAAGAGTGGAATGTTGAAAGGGGCAAGGGCCTTCCACTGGGTCCTTAGCAGTTAACTCGATGCCACTTAACCTAATATCCTCAACTCCATCGCAATATTCTCACCAGGTAAGAATATTTCCTTCTTTCCTCAAAGACAATTGGCAAATGAATACAGGTACATATTATCTGGTTTTACTTTGTACTGTCTATAGATCAAGCTTACAAAAGCTGTTTGCTGTTGGCACATTGGTAACAATTTCACACAGATGTTCTGCTCCAGTGTGCCGTGGATTCCTTTGTTTTAGTAACAAAGTGCATATGATTAATCAACTGCCATCACACAGACACATGTTATCTTGTCTTCTGAGTACTCATTTGGGTAAGTCTATTTTATGCTTCCCCATCAATAAATAAAAATGTTATGTATTTTCATGCAGCTCATTAGTCACTAATATGATCACAAGTAAAATAAAGTTTCAATATTTCCCACATTTGGATTTTCTCAACTTGTCACTAAATTGTGTGATCAAGACCTGAGTGGATTCATTCTTTAGTAGTCTTTTCTCATAAGATGCGGGAGGTAAGTTTCTTCTCAGCTGCTGGGTAAGTGACCCATGCTTTCCTTTCCTAATAAGCCACAAGAAGGAAAACATTCTGCCACCTAAAAGAGAATAATTTTCCTATTCTTTAAATGAGTCAATTGGAATGACCAGGAAGGGATATCATAAGTCTTTTTTAGAGAGATATATATTGACTTTTTATAGGCCTAAGTTTGTGAAATGCTGCACACTATTACCATTTTCAGGATCCCACTGAGGACTGTTGCTGCAATAGTAATCACAATAATTATTGAAAGAGACAGAGTGAGGAGCTCTCTTCTAATCAGTCAGCTGTCACCAAGCAACCAGGTTTAACAAGGCTAACAATGGCTATCTCACATATTCATATAAAATAAAACTCCCAGGATTTGGTCTTTCATGGAGAAAAGCAACAAACCATCTGACCTTTAATGGATTTGTCATTAAGTCGTGACTTCTGAGATTTCTTCAGGCTCTTCCTAGTTCCAACCATGGTTCATTCTTCCCTACACTTCAAATATTAGACATTCTCTCCAAATGCAAATCTTCCCATAAGTCAGATGTACTTGAGATTTTGGAAATAGCATTTCTATATACAACTATGCCACATTTGATTTAAGGAGTTATATCATTACTTAAAATTGTAAGCCAGGCAGAGACATCACTTAGACTGGGTGGTTTGACAAATTGACAAAACAATCAGAGTTTCATGGAATTTTGTGGGAGAGCTATCAACAGATCATGGAGTAGACCATTTCTTCCCTTTCGTAAGCCACTGTCATTCTCCAACAGGTATTTTTACCCCATTATTCTTGGGTTCTTTATTTATTAAAACCCTTTCATTATATTACCCCATTTGATCCTGACCTCACCCTTGTGATACAGGCCCTGCTTCACTATCGAACCCATTTTCCAAATGCAAAACGTGAAACAGAGAGAACTGAAGAGATCACTCTGAAAGTAGTGACAAAGCATTAACTTAAAACCAGATCTCCCAACTCCTCATCTAATGTTCTTTCTTCTTTCCTCTTTTCTGAATCTTAATGCTTTTTAAGGAAGTAACAGTTTATGATTAAATGCTATGACTCACTCTGAGCTATAAGTTTTTTCTAATATCATGATCATACTGGTTCTTTGATGGTAAAATGGTAAAGAAGGCATTGCTCAAATCCCTTCAAAAGTCGCTCATTTGTCTCTAAAAAGGATTTTTAAAAACATTTTATATTGGCATGGGGATTTATATTTCATTAAATATTCACATATATTTTCTTATCCTCCCTTCAGAACAATCCTGTCTAATATGTAAGGTAGATGTCATTATCTCCATTTTACTTGCAATAAAACTGAGACCCAGGTTAAGTGACTTCCTCAAGGTCAAACAACTAGGAAGTTTTGGAACCAGAACTCAAACTAGGTTTTATGACTCCAAGATCTATGCTAATTCCATCATAACCACGTAACTGTGGAATGCTAAAAGTATACAATTCATTTTGAAAGACTTTCAAGGACCTTTCTTTAGTGGTTCCTACCATGTAGGCCACCCAGCTGAAAGGCTATGCTTCTACTTATCAGATGCCCCTAAACATGACACATTTAATAGGAGTTAGGGACTAGAACTATGACCTCATTGGCATGAGAAACTCTTGCAATTTCTAGGCCTACAGAATGGTCTATAGAAATGAATGTCTAGGTGATTTCCCAGTCACATAGCTAATGTTAGAAGGAAGTCTTAAACTGAGGTCTGCTTGCCTTTGAAGCCAATTCTCTACACTCTGCTATACTGCCTCTCATCCATTTAAACCAGAGATTCTTAACCTTTTTTGTGTCATGGATATTCTTGGCAGTCTGGTGAAACCTAAAGATCCCTTCTGAGCATAATTATTAAATGCGTTAAAAAATATCTAGGGTTACCAAGGAACCAGATTAAACTGAAATATGGTTGTGAAATATTTTTTTTTAAAACAAAGTTAAGAACTCCCAGTTCAAACTATACTGGAAAGAAAGGAAGTACTCCCTCTCGATATTATTATGTCTGTCGCTATGACCACGTAAACACATAAGAAGCCTATTGTATTCTTTTCATCAAAGTCTCTTTTCCTTTTTCCTCCTTCACTTTGAAAACACCCAAAGAAGATGAAGTCAGCAACCAAAACTATGGTGATAAGACTAGACTCCCCTTCATGATTAAGTCAGTTCTAGTTTTGAGAAAAACCTCTAAGACAAAACAAAACAAAACATCATCCATGCTACTACTATTTACTTTGTCAGAACTGGGCATACCTAATAGCGAAAGATACTTTCGCTGCAAGTAAGTAACAATGGGAATCAACCAGTCACAATTAAACTTAACTAATGCACAATATACTTCACCTCAGCATCTCTCCAGGTAAGCCTACCCAAAACAGGGCAATTGCATAAAAGCAGTATGGAATTATCATCAGATTAAAGGTTGTAAGTTGTCTTATCACCTTCAAAAATTACTAGTCTCCTTTCTCCCTTGGGAGAAAAGAGTTATTGGCTCCTAATGTAGCAAATTCATGACCAAGCCCATAAGTCTCCACCTAGAGGAAAATGACCCATTCTGTTCGTTTCTTAAAAAGTAAAGAACTCAGCATCACCTCAGATCATCAGCTATTCTGGAGTCTTTGTATGTGTCATTTTTTTTTGGCAAATTATGCACAGAAGCAATGGTTGCATTTATCATTCTAAAGCATAGGGGGAAAACTGCCAACCATACTGTCAGAAAGGGGGATGGGACATAAGTCTTAGGACATCTATTTGCCAATGTGCTGAAAAATTTTGCACCTGTGATGCATTGCTAGCATTTTTTAAGAGGACAAAATATAGAGAACATGAGTTAGCATTTTTTATTGCTGGCAAAGGTAATGTCAGTTTGGAGCTGTTAACTCTGCCTGTGGGCCTAGAAATTACATGAGTTATAAAATTATTTGAGAAGTTTTTATTCTATCTGCCGATGAAGTTCTCCTAATTTCCTTAGTAATGATGAAATATTGTGACCACATCCTGTTTTCAGGTTGCATGTAGGAGACTATTATACTGTTTTCCCTCATCACGTCTGGTTTTCTTTTGTGTTGTGTTGTATTGTGTTGTTCTGTTTTGTTTGTTTTCCTTGATCCTTTATTTCATACCCTGACTTTATTTTAAGCAATGCATACCTAGGCCAGGGGATGGAAGTGAACAGGCACTTTTCAACATAAAGAAGCTTCCATGCCAACATTCTCTGCATAATTCAAACATGCAGCGGGGGAAAAATTACCAGCATAATTCCATTGTGTCATTTACACAGTTATACTCAATTGATATTCCCTGAAGGCACCACCATTTTTTCCCCAATGCTTCTTTTTCTGCTTCTCTGTCTCTCATTCCCTCATTACATACTGGGCTATATTCCAGAAACAGGAGGTCAATCCAAAAGCCATTTTTTAAAAAACTGGTCCCTTGTCTCTCACTCTTAGCTTGTTATAACAGTACTAAGCTAACACTAAGCACAGAAAGGGGGAGAAAAATCCCATTCTTCATTGTAAATTTCACTTCGAAAATAATCCCCAAATAGGCAAGTTCTATATTACGCTCTTCATGACATTTTTGTTCTATCCATTTGCCACAGCTGCGATTTTAGATATCTGGATTAATAATTGTATATCCCCAGTTAATCAGAATTCATTTGTAGTAAAGCAATCTTCATTTATAATTTTTCATAGTCTTGAATGAGGAATGTGGGGCTCCTATCTTTAAAAAACACCCAGGTAGTACAAAGAGTAGAGTGTTGCCTCAGGTCAGACTCTCAGACGTTTACTAGCTGTGTAACCCTGGCTAAGTCATTTAACCTGTTTGCCTCAGATTCCTCAGCTGTAAAATAAAATTAATAATAGCACCCACCTCCCAGAGTTGCGGTGAGGATCGAATGAGATAATATTCGTAAAGTACAGGGATGGCACATAGTAAGTGCTTAATAGATACTTATCTTCTTTCCTTCCTCTACATATTATAGGCATTGGTGTATATAGTTTGTTAATTGACTCACTAAGTAAGAACATGTATGACCTCCATTTTACGGATAATACATGTAGGGTTTGAGAGGCAGCATCTAGATTCAATTCCTGATTCTTCTCACAGGATCTTAGACCTAGGAAAGACTTCAGAGGACATCTAGAACAACCCTACTTTTACAGATGAAGAAACCGAGCTCTAGATCACACTGGTAGCATATGTGGCTGGATTTGAACCCAGAAGTTTTGATTCTATGATCACTATTCTTCCCACTGCACCAAGTGAAAGTTGTCTATTTCAATATCTCTTATTTTACAGAGAAGGAAATTGTAACCCACAGTGACTTGCCCAAGGTCATACAGATAGTAAACAGTAAAGGTATGATTTTAACTTGAGTCCTCTGAGGTCCAAACCATCAATACTGGCTGTGTGAACCTGGGCAAACTACTAGACCTCTCAGTGCCCAAGACAACTCTCTGAGACTATATGAGTGGCAAAGCAGCTACCTGTTGGTTAGAGTAGTTTCGTCATTGATGGTTTCCTAAATTAATTTTTATTCAATTCAATAAATATTTTTTTGGAGGGGGCAGGGTAATTGGGGTTAAGTGACTTGCCCAAGGTCACACAGCTAGTAAGTGTGTCAAGTGTCTGGAGGCTTATTTGAACTCAGATCCTCCTGACTCCAGAGCCAATGCTCTACTCACTGCACCGCCTAGCTGTCCCCAATAAATATTTATTTAACACCTACTATGTGTCAGGCATTGTGCTAAGTGCTGAAAATACAAATACAAAAAAGAAAGATAGTTCCTGCCCTCAAGAAGTGTACAATCTAAGGGGGAGGGGAGAGACAAAACACCAAAAGAAACTGAAAAGGGGGAAGTAACAGCAGTTAGCAGCACACAAAGCCACTGATGAAAAATGAAATCAGAGATTTTAATGAAAATCATGCATAAGGAGTCTCAGAGTCTCCTTTCTGCTATGAAGGGCCCAAATACCTTTTGGGAACCACTAAACCTTTTTTTATTCTCCTCCCTCCCCCAACACAGGTGAACCTGATAATCTCAATGGATAGTATTCCCTTCCAAAAGTGACCTTCAGCTTTTATAAGCACTTGGGTTCATAGTGAATCATAATCGATTAATTATTTCTTTTTGTTTTATGCAATAAAAGACTTCTTATTGTTTGAAACATCACTTGAGTCTTTTTTCTGGATTCAAAATATTTGGGTTTCAATCATTGCTCTATCTGAATTACCTTCAGAAAGTCAGCTAACCTGTGTGGGCCTCAGTTTCCTCATATACCAAATGAAAGTCTTGGATGAGATGACTTCTGAGTTTCCTTCCAGGTCTAAGTCTATGACCATAGGAAATTCAATTTTGTTGGTAAAGAGAGAAAGATCTGAAATCATAGATTTATAGAGCAATACTCAATGACTTCCGTTTGTTATGGTTCATCACATACCGAGTTTAGTGGCATCAGTAGCACCAGAACCCAGATATTCATAGCCTCAGTCTGGGGATCTGTCCTCTATAGCTCAGTGGGAGTGACAGACAGAATCACTGAGTTATTAAGACAACTGTTGCGGTTTTGAAGAGGACCAATGAAATCATTAGGTGATACTTTGACCGAACTGGATATAAGTGAGGCAGAATTGCACAAAGTCATCAGCCTCGCTCTCTCTTCCAGAGTCATTGAAGTCCAGGGGCAAGACAAAAGACAAGATGACTAGAAATGGCCAGGATGCAGTTGATGACCTAGTCTTTGATGCCTGACCAAGCTCCAAATGCTCTACAGCTCCAGCTTCAGCCATCTTTAAAGACTTTGGAACAAATTGCTCTCATCCACACATTCTCCCAGGGGAAGTCTTCACATACTTGGGGTAGACCACTCCCCCACCCCCTCCCTTAGAGGCATCCAGTAGAGTCAAAAAGGAAAATGGGAAGAAACTGGAAAGGAGCAACAATAACAACAAAAACCAGCCAGCCTACTGTTGCCTAAAGCGGATCCTGGAAAGGAAAACTGTTACAGAAAGGTTACTTATGGTAACAAAGTGGTTACAAGGTACTTGTGGTACAAGATTATACTTGGACAAGTGACTTGTCCAAGGTCAAACTGCAACTCTGTTTTCAATATTCCTATCCAAGGACTCTCTACTAGTCTACCTTATCCACCTAGTATCCATTTTCTGAATGATATCCACAAGCCTTCAACATATATAAATACATCTACTGCATACAAGAGAAGGGCTTTTAGGACAAAGGAGATAACTCATGGAAGAATGAGAAACACTGAACATTATACTACACTTCACCACATAGAACTGCGCATTATCTCATTTCTTCCACCTACATTGGAAATCTTATAACAGAAATATCCCTGGACTTTCTCAGTCTCCTTTGCTAGCAAGCAATAAATCTCCATCCATATCATGCCCACTAACTATGGGTGTCCCAAAGGGTTCCATGCTGCATCCACTTTTCTTTTCTCCCTAGACTATTTCACTGGATTCTCTCATCAGCTCCCATGGATTTCATCATCATCTCTGTGCTGATGATTCTCAGAAATCCTTATCCAGCCTTTGGCTGAATATTTGGAATTTAAAGCCTATTTCAATCTGTCTCTCTCCCACTTTGTCTGTCTTCTTATACCTTAGATGCCCCTCCAGCCTCTCTGCCATTCAGTGACACTGGCTTCCTTGCTCTTCTTCGTAAAATACATTTGATCTCCTAACTCTGGGCATTTTCCCTGGCTAGCTCTCATGCCTGGAATCTTCATTCTCCTCATCTCTGTCTTGGCTTTTATGGTTTCCTTCAAGTACCAGCAAATCCCCACCTTCCATAGGATGCATCAACCAACACCACCCTAATGCCATTGACTTTCCTCTGTTATTTATTTCCCATTTATCCTATATATAGCTTGTTTGTACTTGGATGTTGCCTCCCCTTTTAGGTTGTGAGTCCCTTAAGAATGAGAACTTTTTCCCCCTTTCTTTGTATCTCTAGGACTTAGTACAATGCCTGGCACATAGTAAGAGCTTAATAAATGTTGATTGACTGACTGACTAACCCAAAGCCAGAAAATTAAAAAAAAATTCTACCTGTTACACATGATAACAGTAAGTTTAATCATCTCTGAGCCTGAGTTTCCTCACCTATAAGTGGGGATGATATTTGCAATACCAACCTTATAAAATTTTGTGAGCCTCAAAATGTTTTTACCAATGTAACATTATTAATTTATTTAGACAGTTATTAAGTATATATTATAAAGATAACAATGGAGGCTGAGGACTTGGCAAAAGATATGGTGATTAAAAATAGTCATGCACCTTTGTTCAAAAGGTCCTTAAAATCTGTTTGCAAGTATGTCCTTCCTACATGAAACTCCAATAAAAATTCTTGCACGGTTTTCATGTGGTGAATCTGTGGCAGATTTTGGAGAATTGAGGGGAAAATGTAAATGTGTTGGGCACTGTGCTATAGGCTGGAGATAAAAAGTGCAAAAATGGAAATAGTCTTTAACCTCAAGAAGGTTACATTCTAATGAGGAAGAGAGTATGTAAATACATATACAAGTATATGCATATATGTAATCACATAAATAGCATTTATAAAGAGCTTTAAGGTTTGCAAAGCAATTTATTTACATCATCTGATTTGATCCTAACAACAACTCTATAAAATAGGTACTAATATTACTATCTCCATTTTACAGATAAGGAAACTGAGGCTGAGAGGGATTTAAAAAAATTACCCAAAGTTACACATCTAGTAAGTATCTAAGTCTTGTGGTCTATCTACTACATCACCTAACTGCCTAAACAGCTAATGTATATTCAAAGTAGATACATGGTAACCTAAGGGGGAAAGCACTACAATCTATAGGGACCAGGAAAAGCATTTTAGAGTAGGTGACACATGAACTGAGTCTTGAAGGAAACTAGAAATTCCAAGAAGTAAAACTGAAGAGGGAGAGCATTCCAGGTATGGAGCAGCCAGTGCAAAAGCACAGAAATTATGTATGAGTAATAGAAAGTAGACTTGTATGACTAGTTCCTGGTAAGTATGAAGGCATGTAATGTTTAAGAAGAATAGAAGCTAGAGAGGCTCCAGGTTGTGGAGCTTTGAGGATCAACAGAGGGGTTTTTATTTTAACCTAAAAGTAAAAGCGAGCCACTGGTGTTAATTGCGTAAAGGAAGTGATAAAATCAGACTTGAACTTTGGGAAAGTCATTTCGGTGGTTGTATAGAGGAAAGAATACAGTAAGGAAAGGCTTGGTTCAAGGAAAAAAATAGGGAGCTGACAACGCTCTATATCAGAGCTGAGGAGAATATGAATTATGATGATGGATGAAAGAATCATGGAGAGAGAGAGGAAAAGACGTGATAACCTATTACATAAATAGAATGAAGGAGAGTAAAAAAAAAAACAAGGATCAATCAATGTATGTGAGGCTCTATGCTAATAACTAGACATAAAAATGTAAAAATGAAATACTTGCTTCTCTCAAGTACCCTAAGACCTTTCTGGAGAAACAATGTGCACACACATATGCTTATAGTTACACATCTATGTATATATATGTATGTGTGTATGTCATCTAATAAACATTTACTAAATGCCTACTGTGTGCCAGGCACTGTGCTCAGTGTTGGGCAAACAAAGAAAGAAAAAAAAGATGGTCTCTGCCCTCAACAAGCTTACAATGTAATGAGAGAGATAACATGCAAAAAAATAAATAAATAATCTATGTGCAAATAAGATACATACAGGAAAAATAGAAAATAATCAACAAAGGGAAAGCACTAGTATTAAGAAGGACTAGGAAATACTTTCTGTAGTAGGTGAGATTTTAACTGGGACTTGAAGGAAACCATGCAAAATAGAAGATGAAGATAAAGAGGGAAAGTATTCCAGGCATGGAGGACAGCCACTGAAAATACCCAGAGCTGAAAGATGGAGTATCTTGTTAGAAGAACAGCAATTAAGCTGATGTCATTGGTATTAAAAATGCAGTGGCATATGGGGTGGTGAAGAGTAAAAAGACTGAAAAGGTGGGGGGGAGGGGCCATGGTTATAATGGACTTTGTCAAATAAAGGATTATATATAATATATATTTTATTATATTATATTGTCATGTTGTCATGTAATGCTATTTTAAATTGTATTGTATTATATTATATTGTATCATATCATATCATATCCCAGAGGTGATAGAAGACACTGGAGTTAAGTAGATAAGAGGATTATATGGGCAGATCTGAACTTTTGGGAAATCATTTTGGCAGCTGAGTGAAGGATGGACTAGATGGGGAGAGACTTGTGGCAGGCAGACCAACCAGCAGACTATTGACATAGTCCAGGCATAAAAAGATAAGGGCTTGTACCAGGTTGGCTGTGGTGTATACAAGAGATGTAAAATTGAAAGAAGGTAAAATTAACAGGTCTTGACAATAGCTTGGATATAGGGAGTGAAGGAGGGTGAGAAGTTGAGGATAACACATAGGTTGCAAGCCTGTGTGACTGGGGAAATGGCATTGCCTATACAGTAATAGGGAAGTTAGGAAGATGAGGATTGGCAGGGGGAGGATGGATGAGTTCAATTTTTAAATGTTAAATGTAGAACATCCAGATCAAATGTTTAATGCTTAGGAATAGAATTACTTGTGCATGTAGAAGGTTGGCCTTGAAAAAGGAAGTACCATATCACCATGTGAGACAAGATTGAAGGAGGAAATACTGATAAATGGCATTTAGGTGATGTGGATAAGGAAGAGAATAGAAGATGAATCTAGGCTTTTTCATATTTTTCACATTTTTTTCAATTTCATTTTTCATATTTAAAATATAAGGCATGTTTCTCAATGGAGAGTATGGGGGAGGGGGTAGCAAGGGGAGAAATGAGGAGGGGTATAACAGCCACTGTGGTGAGTGGGGTAGTGAGTTAAGAGGTATAAATTGTTTACCTATTAGCAGTGAAGTCTCAGTGGAGATACAGCATAACTTTGAAGTGTATTCAATCAAGATGGTTTCATAATTTTCTCCACTTTTCTTCAGTAGTACATATGTAAGAACAAAGGATTTTGGGAGTGATCCAAGATGAAGCTTGGCAGGGTCCAATCAATGATAAGACAGAGAGCTCAAGAGAAGAGAATAGTGTTTGGTTGAACTGGTTCACTGAGTGGTCAAGATGGGGAAATTAGGAGTGTGGCTAGAGCAAGAGTAATGGTCTGGGAGAGAAATGAAGAATGGAGGTATTCGAGGTAACAATGTGGACAAAAAGCAGTATTTGGTATTGGAAGGGGGAGTGGGGAGGGGAGAACAAGAAGAACAAGAAAGAGGAAGAGGAGGAGGGAGAGGAGGAGGGAAAGAAAGAGGGGAGGGGAGGGGGAGGGAAATGAGGAGAGAAAAGAGGAGAAATAAGATGAACAGTAGAGAGAAAAAATGAGAAGTGCAATGAGGACAAGTTTATGGAGTAGCTGATTTCCTATTAGGTGCTTCACTGATCTTGCTCACCCTAGAGTCGTAAAGAGCACCGGGTGCAGTCATTGCATACTTTCATTGTTTGCAAGTTTTGTGTTGCAATTTTGCCTCCAAAGGAGAGTGCAAGTTCTTTGGACCCTAAGCCTAAGCATGCAAAGTCAGTAATGCAACTTAGAAAATAAAGGTGTGAGATAAACTTTATGCTAGAATCTCTGCAGCTGCTGTCAGCCTGCTAGTTTGGTGTTGACAAATCTACAATTCATTATATTCACAAGAAGGAGAAAATTATTCATAAAAGTGTTTGTGAATCTTCTCCAGAAGGTGGTAAAGTCACCTCTCAAGTATGAAATGAGGGAACTGAAAAAAAAGAGAAGCAGCTAAGTTTACAGGTAAATGAGATGGTGGTCACCCCTGCCCCTACCACCCCCACCAGCCCCACCTCACCTGGGCTCCAGGCTGAAAGGGAGATTAGAGATGGACAGTATTGCCCCTTTCCCTTTTTTTAACCTCCAGGTTCTTCTGACATCACTACCCCTGCCCCTTCCCATCCAGCCTGGAGTGGCTTCTCCTCTCCCTTGCATTTTATGGGTTACTTCATGGTTACAAAGTGAGGGAAAGTACATATTTTCCAAATTAATGTTTTATTATCAAGAGTTATATGACAAAAAAGTGTAATTTCAGCAATCTCTAGTGAAAGACTGAAGTTTTTGGTGGTCAAAGGAACCTAACACCCTCTTTCCCATAGGTTCAATGTATCAACATTCATGTTTTTTTTGGCTTTCACTTCATTTTCCTTTTTTAAATTAATTTATTTTTCATTTTCAACATTCATTTCCACAAGATTTTGAGTTCCAAATTTTCTCCCCATCTCTCCCCTACCCCCCACCCCAAGATGGCATGCATTCTGATCACCCTTTCACCCAGTCTGCCTTCCCTTCTATCATCCCACCCCACCCACCCCCACCCCTTATGCCTTTCTCCCTTATTTTCTTATAGGGCAAAATGGATTTCTATACCCCATTGCCTGCATATCTTATTTCCCAGTTGCATGTAAAAACAATTTTTAACATTTGTTCTTAAAAATTTGAGTTCCAGATTCTCTCCCTTCTTCCCTTCCTACTCACACTCACTGAGAAGGCAAATAATTCAATGCATTTTATACATGTGTAGTTATGCAAAACATTTCCATAATAGTCACAAAGTGAAAGACTAATTATATTTCCCTCCATCCTATCCCATCCACATTTATGCTATTTTCTCCTTTGACCCTATCCCTTTTCAAAAGTGTTTGCTTCTGATTACCCTCCTCCCAATCTACCCTCCTTTCTATCATCCCAGCCTTATTCTCTTATCTCCTACTTTTCTTCAGGATAAGATACTCAAGTGAGTATGTATGTTATTACTGCCTGTGTTGGTAAGCAAAATGGCCTTTGTTTTGTTTGAGTAATTTAGCGTATTTCATTGAGCCTTACTAGGTGCTAGGCCCCAA
>CM053622.1:213202347-213233019 GCA_028646595.1 Phalanger gymnotis | reverse complement strand
TGGTAACTATGAATCTGTATTGGGTCTGTCTGTTGGTGTTTGTACTTTGTTTGTAATTTGCTCTGAAGTTCAGGGTGCTGGCTTTTTCACTGAACTAAGTGAATGATATTTGTGTGCTGAATTAAAGTAAGCTTGCCAGCCCCTTAACCTTGCTTTCCTTATTAAGGCAGATCAAAAGAACCTGTGCTTTGGCGGGTGCTGGCAGCTTTCTGGGTGCTGGTTGTTGGTGGATCTTGCACCCCCACAGAAGCTGCTACCTGGATTGTGGAAACACCTCCTCAAGACAAATCCAATGAGAGTAAGGTTGATTGATTGCCTTTCACTCCCCCATTTCTTTCCCTCCATTGTAACAGCTTTTTCTTGCCTCTTTTATGTGAGATAAATTATCCTACTCTATCCCTCCCATTGTCCTTCTCCCAATGTATTCCTGTCTCACACCTTAATTTTATTTTTTAGATATCATTCCTTCATATTCAACTCACCCTATGCCCTCTGTGTGTGTGTGTGTGTGTGTGTGTGTGTGTGTGTGTGTGTATTCCTTTCAACTACCTTAATACTGAGAAAAGTCTCATGAGTTGCAAATGTCATCTTTCCATGTAGGAATGTAAACACTTGAACTTTAATAAGTCCCTTATGATTTCCCTTTCCTGTTTACCTTTTTGTGCTTCTCTTGATTCTTGTATTTGAAAGTCATATTTTCTGTTCAGCTCTGGTCTTTTCATCAAGAATGCTTGAAAGTTCTCTATTTCATTGAATGTCCATTTTTCCCCTGAAGAATTATAATCAGTTTTTCTAGGTAGGCAATTCTTGGTTTTAATCATAGCTCCTTTGACCTCTAGAATATCACATTCTAAGCCCTTCAATCTCTTAATGTACAAGCTGGTAGATTTTATATTATTCTGATTGTGTTTCCACAATACTCGAATTGTTTCTTTCTGGCTGCTTGCAATATTTCCTCCTTGACCTGGGAACTCTCAAATTTGGCTACAGTATTCCTAGGAGTTTTCCTTTTGGGATCTATTTCAAGAAGTGATCAGTGGATTCTTTCAATTTCTATTTTGCCCTCTGGTTCTAGAACATCAGGACAGTTTTCCTTGATAATTTCTTGAAAGATAATGTCTAGGCTCCTTTTTTTGATCACGACTTTCAGGTAGTCCAATAATTTTTAAATTCTCTCCCTTGGATCCATTTTCCAGGTCAGTGGTTTTTCCAATGAGATATTTCACATTGTCTTCTATTTTTTCATTCTTTTGGTTCTGTTTTATAATTTCTTGATGTCTCATAAAGCCATTAGCTTCCATTCACTGATTCTAATTTTTAAGGAATTATTTCTTCAGTGATCTTTTGGACATCCTTTTCCATTTGGCCAATTCTGCTTTTTAAGGCATCCTTCTCCTCATTGGCTTTCTGGACCTCTTTTGCCATTTGGGTTAATTTATTTTTAAGGTGTTAGTTTCTTCTGTATTTTGGGGTCTCCTTTAGCAAGCTGTTGACTCATTTTTTCATGATTTTCTTGCATCACTCTCATTTCTTTCCCCAAGTTTTCCTCTACTTCTCTTACTTGATTTTTAAACTCCTTTTTGAGCTCTTCCATGGCCTGCAACCAATTCATATTTTCTTGGAAGCTTTGGATGTAGGAGCGTTGATTTTGTTGTCTTCTTCTGGTTGTGTGTTTTTATTTTCTTTGTCACCAAAGTAAGATTCTATAGTCTGATTTTTTATGCCGTTTGCTCATTTTCCCAGACAATTACTTGACTTTTTAGCTCTTTTTCAAGGTAGGACTCTCCTTCCAGAGTGGAGAGTGCTCTGTCCCAAGTTTCAGGGGTTTTGCACAGCTATTGTCAGAGATACCTCTAAGCACCTATAAATTTTCAGTTCTTCTAAGGTAGTAAGATCGAAGGCGAGGTGTTTCCTCCTCTCCTGCCCTATGTTCTGGTCTGTGAGTGACCACAAGCACTCTTTTCTGCCTTGGAACTGTGAGGAAGATTCCCTCTCCACAGTGGCCATAAGCTCTGCCATGCCAGCACTCTTCCTCACCCCAAGACCACTACCCAGGGCTGCTCCCCAGATCCAAGCAGGGCAAAGCAAGAGAATCCTACCTCAGTGCCAGCAAAGAAATCTTGCAATCTCCCTCTGATCAGCTGCTTGATCCCCCCACCCTCTGTAGTTCTGATGCTCTAGAAGCAGCCTCTGTTGCTGCTACTTCTGCCACCACCACCACCCCAGGGCCGAGGCTGGACCACACTCTTCTCTTATCCAGGTCCAACGGAGTTTCCTCAGTGGCCTTCTACTTTGTCTTTGGCATTTGTGGGTTGAAAAGTCTAGAAACTACCATAGCTGCCAGTGATTCAATCCCCTGAGGCCTGCTCTCACCAGTCTCTGCATGGCCAATGCTGGGCTGTGCTCTGCTCCCAGCCCAGTGTGATAGACCTTTCCTGTGGGCCTCCCAGGTTGTCTTGGGCTTGAGATTTGTTTTACTCTGTCATTTTGTGGGTTCTATAGCTCTAGAATTTGTTTAGAGTCATTTTTTACAGGTATTTGGAGGGGTTTGGAGGAGAGCTCAAGCAAATCCCTCCTTTTACTCTGCCATCTTCTTCACTTCATTTTCTAGGAAATTTAACCCTAAAAAAGTTGAGGATTAAATATATGCGTGTGTGTGTGTATATATGCATATATATATATGTATATATGTATATATGCATGTGTGTATATGTATATGTGTATATATGCACATATATACACATTCATATATATACATATATACAAATATATGCATATATGCATACATATATGCAAATATTTATTATATGTGCTTATATGTATGTTGCTATATTTACATATATACACAAAAATCTCTCTCACATATACGCATATATTTGTGTACATAAATAGATATTTTACTAGAGACCAGTCTCCAGCCTCCTGTGGGAAGAGAAATACCATTCCATCATGCTAGTTTCCCAATGACAGGACACATGCACACACACACACACACACACACACACACACATACACACATATGTATATAC
The DNA here is from genome assembly GCA_028646595.1 of Phalanger gymnotis. Taxonomy (NCBI): domain Eukaryota; kingdom Metazoa; phylum Chordata; class Mammalia; order Diprotodontia; family Phalangeridae; genus Phalanger; species Phalanger gymnotis. The sequence goes on along the minus strand of CM053622.1, from coordinate 213,229,990 downwards.
ACCCACATATATAAGCTAATACATATAAATATATACTTCTATATACATATGTGTGTGTATAAGAATATACGAATAAGCATATATGTGTGTGTATGTGTATACATATATATAGATATATAGACATATATATGGAATAAATAAGTGCAGAATAAATACAAGGTAATTAGGGAAAAGGGCAATGGTAGCTGGGAAATAAGAAAAGGCTTTCTACAGAAGGCGGTACTTAAGTTGAATTTTGAAACAGAGGGATTCTATGAGGCAAACACGAGGAGAAAATACATTCTAGGAATGGAGGACTTTCATTGCAAAGACATGGAGACAGAGATGGAGTCTCATGTACAATCAACAGAGGGAAGCCCACTTTGGAGGTTGGAAAGTGTGGGAAGTATGGGAAAAGAAACAATATATGATAAGGTTGGAAAGATAAGATATGGCCAAATTTGGATTCAAAAACCAAACAGGAGGTTTTTTTTTTTTTATCTTAGAGGCAATTAGAAACCATAGGAATCTACTGAGTAGGACAGTAGTGAGTTAGATCTAGGTTTAAAGAAAATCGCTTTGGTAGGTATGCAAAGGAGGGATTAAAGAGTGGAGAGATGAAGTAAATAAATTATGTGTACATTATAATAGTCTAAGAGAGAGGTAATAAAGTCCTAAATTAGTGTGGTATCTGTGTAAATAGAGAGAAGAGGTTAGACATACAAGATGATATGGAAATAGAAACAGCAAGGTTTACATATATGTTATGAGGTAAAGTTGGGATCCAGGATATCGCCACCATGGTTGTAAACCTGAGAGACTAAAAGAATGATGATTCCTTCAACAGAAATATAAATGTTTGGAAGAGGAGTGGGTTTGAGGGAGTGGGGAATGAGTTATGTTCATGTTGCTTTTGAGATATCTGTGACACATCTATTTTGAAAGGTCTAACAAGCAGTTGGTGATATAGGATTGATATTCAGGGAAAGACTGTGTTAGGTATACAGATCTGTGAGTCATTTGCAAAGACATGGTAATTTATTAGCTCATAGATTTAGAGCTAGAAAGAATCTCAGAAGCCTTCTATTATAATCCTCCTAAATTACATACGAGGAAGCTTAGATTGAGAGAGGTTGAGTGACTTCCCAAGATCAAAAGTGGCAGGTGTGGGATTTGCAGCTGTGCCCTCTGGTTCTAGAATCATTGTACTTTTCATCATACTACACTATCTTTCATGGAAGCTGATGATGTCCTCAATGAAGACAGTGTAGCAAGACATGAGGAAGCCCAAGAGAGAACACTGGGGAACAATCAGTTAGGAGGAACTATCTGGATGATGAGCCAATAAAGAAGACTAAGAAGGAACAGTTTGGAAGAGAACCAGGAAACAAAAACTCCACTAAATATAAAACTACTCAAATCCAAACTACCAAACAAAATAGAGAATCCAGGAGGAGAAGGATGTCAGCAATGCCAACCACAGAAGAGAAGTCAAGAAGAATGATGTGTAAGAAAAGACCATCATATCTGGTGAGTAAGGAATATGTGTAGCTTTGGAAAGAACAGTTAACTTTGACTGATAAGGGAAAATGAGATTCAAAGTCTCAACAGGTTAAGTGTCAATGATCAAATAAGAACTGGATAAACAGAAGGCAAAGTCAATGCGTCATTTTGCAGCTAGTTTAATGAATAATCAGTTAATCAAGAGCCAATGCAGGTGAGGTGAGCAGAAGTATCAGTGCTATTCTCCTCACACTAAAGCTGATGGGATTGAGGAAAGTCACACTAGGAAGAGGCTGGAGATTGTTGTCCTCCTAAGAGTTTTTGTCGTTGCTGTTGTTTAAGGGAAATGTACATGAGGAAAGAGACTTTTGGCTGAGGAGGTATCCTGTGCAGTTCAGGTCATTAACCTTAATAGAGAAGACTAAGTATACTTCTAGGTGGCACTGTAGATAGAGTGCTCAACCTAAAGTCAGGAAGACTCATCTCCCCGAGTTCAAATCTGATTTCAGAAACCTACTAGCTGTGCCCCTAGGCAAATAACTTAACCCTGTTTGCCTCAGTTTCCTCATCTGTAAAATGAGCTGGAGGAGGAAATGGCAATTCATTCCAATATCTTTGCCAATAAAACCCCAAATGGGGTTAAAAAGAGTTGGACACAACTAAAATGACTCAACAATTTTTTTAAAACCACTTCGGGAAGCAACCCATAGAAAAATGACCTAAGAGATGAACGGCCAAACTTCTGGGTGTCCTTACTAAGTGAGATACTGTGCTTAGTGGATAGAGAATTAGAAATGAGGCTAAGACCTGAGAAGCTCCCCAACTACTTTGGAAAGGGCAATTTCCTCATGCAGGAGTTCTCTATAGCAATAAAATCACAGGTCTGATTCCTCTCCATTTCTAAATAATAAAAGAAACCTTATATTGAGATACTACAAGGGTGGGTTCAAGGTTAGCTCTGGTGGAGTTTCATGGCTCAAGAAGCTAGGTCTTGAATGATTTTTGCTACTTTCAGATAAGCAGTAGGCATAACTGGGGCTCCTTGTAATCCAACCTCAGACACTCATGAGGATAATCTAGTTGTGTCATTACCAAGAAAAAGGACCTAACAAACACAATGCAATACAACACTTATGCAAATATCTTGGTCCTGCTAGTTAATTTCAGCATCTCTCTGGCTTGATATCTTTTAGCTTTTCTTAATTTTGTGAGCATATATTACATACTTTTCATATGACAAGTGCTTCAAAAGAGAGGAGCCCTTGGCCAACAAAAGCACAAGGTCAAGTGCGTATACAAATGGTGCAATAGTGACATTTCTGCCCAGGTCGTAGATGATCACGGCATCCCTAGATGCATCCAGTTTCTGCAGAGGGATGCTATTACCTATTGCTTCATTGTTAACATGCTCTATCTTACAAAAAACAGGAAAGCAGCAGTTGTGGCTATTAGCCCTAACAAATAGCTCTCTGCTACTCTATGATTGCCTGTAGGCAATAGATAAAAGTCCCAGTATCCTGGGCCTCCGGATTGGTGTTAATTCTGAAACAGGATATCACAGTAGTAGAACTTTATGTTTTAAGAAGGAATAAAAACAAAAGAGCCAAGTGTGACTTCTGTGCCTGAGCAGGGTAGCCCTGGGGAAACTAGTTCTGCACAGGGGTCTTTTCTTGTATGTCAATGATCATATTTGTTTTCATGTGCCGTGTGTGTGTGTGTGTGTGTGTGTGTGTGTGTGTGTGTGTGTGTGTCCCTGGCTAGGAAAAATTTTGTACACCTGGCTGTGTGGGAAGTTGCTTCAGATCTAGGCTCTACCAAAGTTCTAAATAATGATGTTACCCCACCACAAGGCCAGGAATGGCTGTATTCTAGACAGAGTTACCTGAACCCAGCTGTATTATTAATGATGATAAAAATTGACATACTAATATAGAATCATATTAAGACTTATGAAGCACTTTATTTAAATTACCTCAATTGATTTTTCACCATAACCCTGAAAAGTAGGTGCTACAATAATAATTGTATGATAATAATTCTACTTATTTTACAGATGAAAAAACTGGATCTTGGAAAGGTTAACTGAGTAGGATCTGAATCCTTTACCTTTTGATTCCAAGGATGACATGTTTTCCATAATATGAGGTTGGATCTTGTTAAAGGGTGCCTTTTTCAGTGAGTAGGACCTTGACAATAACATCCCTCCTCCTTTAACATAGAAGGTCTGAAGACAGCAATATATTGGGTTAGCGAAACACTGCAAGAACTCCAGGCAGTTATTACTCAGCTTGTCATTCAACAGGCCTAATGTCAATATACTGAAAAAATACTCTCCTTGAAGGCAAGGATTATTGCACTTTTTGTCTTCAATCACCAGCATCTAGTGTGTAGCATTTGGCACATATTGTAGTAGGCATTTAATGGAGGGGAAGCAAGGTGGCACAATAGATAGAGCTTTGGATTAGGAACTTTGTTGTTGTTCAGTCATTTGAGTCCTACCTGACTCTCCATGACTTCATTTGGGGTTTTCTTGCCAAAGATACTAGAGTGGTTTGCTATTTCCTTCTCCAGCATACTTTACAGATGAAGAAACTGAGGCAAACAGGGGTAAGTGACTTGCCCAGGATCACACTGCGAGTGAATATCTGAGGCCAGATTTGAACTCAGAAAGATGAGTCTTCCTGACTCTAGGCCTGACACTATATCCCACTGTGCCACCTAGCTGCCCAGGACCAGAAGAGCTAAGATGAAACTTGGCCTCAGATGTTTACTATGTGACTCTGGGTAAGTCATAACTTCTGTTCGTTTCAATTTTCTTCATCTGTAAAACAAGGACAACAATAGCACGTACCTCACAAAGTTGTTGTGAGGATAAAATGAGATGCCTGTTGGAAATCTTAAATGCAATACAAATGTTAACTTTAGTAGTAGTAGGAGTAGTACTAGTAGTAGTAGTTGTACTAGTAGTAATATAATATTAATAAATAATTATTGATTTATTATCCCATACAGGTGACAGTATTTCTACATTAATTCTTAATTTCCACACCCACATTCCAGGAGAAGCTAAAGCAGATATTGGCCTTCCTAGGGCATAAACTAGACCATAAGCTTCTTTTGTTTTGTCATATTTCTAGAGAGCTCAACCTTATTGTAAAAGCCTGCACATAGGCCAAGCATTGATAGTCTAAAGAAACTATTTGGAAGTGTGTTCTCATACTAAACCATACTGTATCTAGGCAGTACAAAGAATAACACCTGCTTATTACTTTGCAGTCCTTTTTCCCAGGATGTTCCCATCACAATTCGTATTTCCCTTTCTTCCTTGTTTGTTTGTACTAGTCCCAATTTAACTTTGGTCTTCTCAATCTAGTTACAAATTGATCAAACATATTAGACTTGTTTGGAGAACACGGCTGTATGACTTGTTTCCACATCTATGATGCATCTCTCCTCTTGTGGCTGTAAGTGATTAAAATCATCTGGACTAAGTCAGAAAAATGTAAAGTGCCAAGGAAATTCTCCAAAATTAATTTAGTATCAACTGGCTTTTAAGACCCAGCCATAGACACATTCAACAGATCTAGCAAATATGATTTTTAATTATGGTTGCATTGGCAGGGGGGCACTACCCTTAGGTAGTTCCTCTAATGGCAAAGGAGAGTATCCATGCAAGGGGGATTATAGCAGTTTATAGTGAGATTTCTGGTTATTTTGGAGTGTCCCTGTTTATAAGCTGGATGTGGCTAACATTATTCAGGCACTCTTCAGGAAGTACAGGTTTTGATAAACTATGTAAATAACTCCCACTGAGAGTCATTCTCATCCAGGGCAAAACAGTACTGGTGGAAGTATTTTTAAAAGGCTCAAACTAGAACCTAATCAACAGTTTAGTAGGACACTTCATATCAGAAGATTTGACACCCTTCATGACAGTGGAAAAACTACTTAGAAGAAAAGAGGGGCTGGCTTGTGGAAAAGACAACTCATGGAGCCAGAATGATGGCAGAAAATTGCAGATTACCCTAAAAAATAATTGGGCAGCTAGATGGCACAGTGGACAAAGTGCCAGGCCTGGAGTCAGGAAGATTCATTTTCCTGAGTTCAAATCTGGCCTCAGCTACTTACTAGCTGTGTGATCCTGGGCAAGTCACTTAACCCCATTTGCCTCAGTTTCCTTATCTGTAAAATGAGCTGGAGAAGGAAATGGCAAACCACTCCAATATCTTTACCTAGGACATGACTGAAAACAACTGAACAACAAATCCTAATAAATTGTAGCACTAGGCTTATTTATGACCTGTTTATCTGGTGTGATGTCCCTGGTAGTCTTGTTTAGAAGGGCCAACGAGCCTGAAGTCAGGACCACAAAAGGAAGCATTCTTTGGGAAGGAAAAGTCCAGCCAAAAAAGATTGTAAATAAAGTACTATCTGCTAGAATACAAGCACTAGCAGGATTTCCTAGAATGGTGCATCCACCACAGGGGCCTATCACCCTTTTTGGTTCTCAGAGGCTTATACTATTAGCACAAGCAGAAAAGAAATAAAAGAAACCTTACCTTTATAATGAGGCTACTTATGGATAGTAGATCATGTCAGGGAGTGTTTGGGCCTCTAGGTTGGCAGGAGAATGGACTGATTCCTAATGGCGTTTCATAAAGAGGACCAACAAAAGAGGTAGGCAAAACCATTTTGTAGCTGAGTACCACGGATTTGAGGAGTCTGGTTATTTCCTGGCTGATTTTCCATGCGTGTGTGTGTGTGTGTGTGTTCCCTGGTATTATGTATTTCTGGAAAAGGTCATGTGATTTGGGCTGCTTGGGGTGGCCAAGGCAGGGACCAGTGGTAAGTCTCTACCACAAAATCATCAACAGTGATGTATGTCTATAGAACAAGGTCAATGACATCTCCATCCTTGACAACACTCTCTAAGGCTTTGCTTACAGCTTTATCTATTTTAACGGAACTGAAGAAGATACAGTACTGTGTATTTTGCCACTGTAGCCCAAGGACCATGGGATCTTTTGATCTTCCTTGCACCTAAAACCTCTTGTGTGTGTTATTGTCTCCTATTAGAGTATGAACTCTTTGAGTAGAGAGACGGTCTTGTTTCTATTTCCATCCCCAGCACTTAGCACTGTGCTTTGCACACAGGAAACACTTAATACACAGTTTTTTCACTCAGTCATTCACTCTCTCATTCTCTCAGTGATATGAGTGTCAGAGATCAGAAAAGCCTGGTCTGCTCTGATGTCAGCATTCTTGCACTCTCATTCCTTCTCCTTTGATTTCTGTCTTGAGTATTTGCTGGAGCTTAAATTATAAATCATGACGTAGGCACTACGCTATGTAGAATTTAGGACATTGTTGGTATGGCACAAATTGTCATCTCCCAGTGACTGAGCAAGTCTCTGGGGCAGATATCTTCAGAGGCTGAATTAGGCATTTCAGGATACCTCGGTAAGTTATGGCTTTGCTGTAGAGAATTTGTCATACTTAAATTTCTTGCCTATATGTTACTCCCAAGAGAACGATTCAGTAAGTTCCTGCTTCAGTGTACAGAATTGTCCTCTAGGGTGTACCTTACCTCCAAGGGACAAGTTTAGGCACTGGAAGAATCTTGCTCAATGCATAGTAATGATGACATTGGGCTCCATTCCATTCTCTCTTCACCCGTGAATTAGCTTATAGAATAGAGAGCAGAAATTCCACAATTCCCAGATGACCTCAAACTTGCATTTCCATCATGTCCTTGAGGGACTGAAAGAGTCTGAAAGTAAAATGAGTGGGACTGGTGTGGGGCTGAGCCTGAATGGAAGTTTCACATATCTACTGATTAAGCTAAATAGACAGATCATTTAAATCTACTAATTTCTACCACTTCCCAATAAAGATGGGTTTCATTTTTTTTCATTTATGCCATTTTTATTATTACTTAATTGTTGCAGAGGGAAGAATACCCTGACACCAACAGGGCTCACTATTACTCCATACAGTAGGTAGGTCTTTACACCAGTTCAATGTTTATTCCTTTCCAGAGACTGCCAACAAGGGCACTAGTTCCAGGAGTAATAATTTTCATGATGAGAGATCTGATTCTAACTATTCAATTCCTTTAGTATAGATACATAACAAATAGCAAAATGACCATAGGCACTTTCATGGAAGGGGGTAAGGAGGAATAACTATCAATCTAAAGAATTCAGATCATATTTTATAGCGTATCTTGTCACAAGGCGTGATCTTCCATTCAAATAGCTTCTCCTATTCAAGCAACATGGGCAAACTGATCAGCCTTCCCAGCTTAGAATTCAAGTCCAAACTAGAATGTGTTAAAGCAGGAATGCTTTAAAACTTAATTCTCCGGGTCAAACCTTTATGCTCTTCAGCATTTGGAATTAGCCAAGTAGTATCATCCAATTATTATAATTTATGATAAAAGCGATCTTAATAATATAATTAAGGGCCTTAGGAAGAAACCAATGGAACAACCAGGAGGCTGTCATTATGACATTAGCCCTCAAGTTCTCTCATAAACAAATAATTCCAGCAGTACAGACTTCAGTGCTTTGCCCAAATTTAAACTGAAGTAATATGTGTTTTATTAATGAAGGGGCCAAATGGACCATTAGATTATTAATGAAGGGGTTGAATGTTACAGGTTAACAGTGATCCAGCATATTTCTTAGTGTATTATAGTAGCCCAACCACAGAGTGCCCAAAGGAATTCTCATTTGTGTAAACTGAGAATATGAATGCCCAGCAGAGCTATTATGGAAAAAGGGGTAATTTGCCTTTGTTCTTTTTCACTATTCTCTTTATCATAGCTTTATGGAATGGTATAATATTCTTAAAGACAGAGAAAGATCTTCTGGACAGCCTAACTTACTGAGAGAATAAAGACTTAAAGGTTAGTCTTGAGGGATATTATTACTCTTCAGGTCAATGATATCTTGTAACTTTTGCTGAATCTCTTGAGGATAATGTCAGGGTCCAGGATATACAATTTTATTGTACCTGAAGATCTCTGGAAGAGCTGCTTCAGAGGTTAGGAACTTTGCAAAATAGCCCCCGAGTGGATATTCAGTAAGGTGACCAAGAACATTTGGAAAACCATCCATGGGTCTGACCCCACCTAGCTGCTTCTGGCTGTGTAATGACCTTAATTTAAAAGGGAACATGTTAATAATATTCCTAAATGAGACATATATATATATATACACATATATATATATATATGTGTGACACATATACACATATGTGCACATACATAAATATATATAATGGATACACAGTTGTTAGTCTGGGCCTGGGTTCCTTAATAGGGCCCATTTTGGAAATAGCTATTGATAAAATGGTCATTTTATGACTTTTTTGACAGATAGGTTTAATAAAAAGAAATGTTATTGTGGTTTTGATGAGCTTCTCTCTTTTGCACCAAGAAGTAAGAAAATAAACCATGCTTCGTCTATCAACAACATGACTCTTCTTGTTAATTGAGAAGACATGCCAGGGGAGAACAACAAAATATGCTATTAAACCTTCACTGAATGGATTTTCACAGCTTTTCCATTTGAGCAGCTTACCCTGCTCAGTGTAAAAGGCCCCAGAATGGAAGCCGTGAAAACTGGTTTGGAGAGCACAAACTTTTTATTCACCATCTATGTGAGCTTGCTGGTCCTTAAGGGATTAGATGGTCTCTAAGACCCTTTCCAAGTCTCACTTCTCAGAATATTCTCTGATTTTTTTTAAATGTCCATCTAATAGGACCCAAAGACAATGATTCCAAATAAACTGTCCCTGCTAATCTACAATAAAAAGGGAAAGGGTTGTTATTAAAATGAAACATATTCAAGTCTTGTGTTTCAGATTTTTTTAGCCTGTGATTTCATTGGTAGAGGGGACTTCCTCTATCAATGCAGAGAAGCACCTGCTCTTCAATATATAATCTTAAAGAATAGCCTGGACACTGAGGGCTTAAGTGACATCATCATCATCATTGCTAGCACATATTTTACACCTGCTCTGTCCTAGGCCCTGTGCTAAGCACTTCACAAATATGATTTTACATACTATCCTCATAATAACTCTGGGAGGTAAGTGCCACTATTATTCCCATTTTACAGTTGAGGAAACTGAGGAAGCCAAAGGCTAAATGATTTGCCCAAGGTCATACAGTTAGTAAGTCTACGAAGTCAGATCTGAACTCCAGACTCAGTACTCTACCCACTGAATCTCTTGTGCCGCATCACATAGTCATTGTGCTTTAGAAACAGGACTTGAACTCAAGCCTTCCTAACTTTTAGCCTGGTTCACTATCTACTCTGTGATCATGCTGTGCAGTCCCAAGGTTACTAAAAATAATGTCCAACATAAGAGAAGTAGATTATGACTTTCTGTCTAAGAGCTATAATCCCAAACAAATACGAATTAAACTAAATCTTCTAGTGAATTTGGTAGGCTTAAGATGAAGTCCTAAACTTTACAAACCTGTTCTACCTTGATCTTTGTTTAATATAAGATATTTGGCTTTGCAGAGTAAATATGTTTTACTTACATTTGATTAGGAGTATCTAAGCTGTTCTGAGATTTCCTTCCCAGAAAATAATAAAGATTCTACTCATGAGAAAATGAGTAACTATGCAATTTCTCTATCATCATCATTATCATTGTCATCATTATCATTATAACTAGTGTTTTATAGTTCCTTCAAGTTTACAAAGCTCTTTAGAAGTGTTCTCATTTACACTTCACAATGACTCAGAGGAGTGGACACTATATATTTTTTAAACAAATAAAGGAACTGAGTTTAAGATAGGTCAGGTGACTTCCTGGGTCCCACAGTTGACATGTGGGAGAAGAAATGAACTTAAGTCTCCTTGCCCCTACGTCCAGCCCCTCTATGCAATCTATCATGTGATGGAAGTAGATAGCTCATATTTCATGGCTATAAACATCATTTGGCTAGTTAGCCAATGCTCCTCTCATACCTTTCTAAAAGGGAGAATCGTGGTTAAGTTTTTCAATTTAAAAGGTTTCCTTTCTGGGATCACCTTCAAATAAAGAGAAAAGTCAAGCTAAAATGTCCAGGAATGAAAATGATTAAACAAAATAGATCTTGTTAATAAAAGAGGAGGTCAACAAGGTAATGATTGAGATTACTGAAGGCTCTGTCCATAATTTTAAAAGCCAAAGATAATCAGTCCATAGATCATAGGATCACAAATCTAGAGCTGGGAGGGACCTCAAAGGTCAGCTAGTCCAAAGCTTCACATCTTATCCAATGATCAAGCCAACCATCTCTTTGTCATAAGTGCTGCCACTGTACTGACCATCAGATCTTCTAAGACTATGCCTTGGACAAAAATTCATTTGGCTTTAGAATTGACAAGCTTTAGTATCCTGATTCAGGAGTTAACCAGTGCAAATGCTCACTAAATCTAACCAGTCTCAATCCCCAAATTATCCTTCATATTGTATCTGACATTCTACTTTCTTGCCATTTGCCCTCTTACAATGTTTTTACTTTCTCTGCACTTTCTACCTTTTGTCCTCAGAACAGTGATCAAATCAATACTACCGTTGCTTCTGTAAAGGACATGTCAGCCAATGACTCCCCTATCACTTCACTCACCATCTTTTTAAAAATACTCTTCTCTAGCCAAGACTTCCATAGATAGATAGATGCATGTATGTATACATATAGTTATTTACATATATAGATGTTTACATATATATGCTTATATCTATGGTTACACTGGAGCAGGGTAGACTATGTAGATCTATATATCAATACGTAGATCTATGTAGTCCACCCTGCTCAAATGTAAGCTTCCCTTGGACAAGGACTGTCTTGTTTTTCTATTTGTATCCCTGGCACTTTGCTTAGTACTTAGTACATAGTAATAAAAGCTTTTGATTCACTTATATTTTGATTGTTTACTATATTTATGCCCAATTTTTGATACTATTATAAGACAAGAAAGATGTGATCTTTCAGGAAGGAAGAAGGGAAAGAAACAGGAAGGAAAAGAAGAAGGGGGTGAGGAAGGATAAGCAGAGTAGGAAAATTTAGAGAAGGAAAGGAGGGAAAGAAGGAGGAAGGAAGAAGAATGGAAGAAAGGAAAAAAGAGAGGAATAGAATGGAAGAAATGGAAGGAGCAGAAAGAAAGGAAAGGAGGAAGCAAGTGGGGAGAAAAAAGGGAGGAAGGAGAGATGACAGGCAGAGAAGCCTAGAATAATGTTGGACATGCAGTACAGACTAAACAAATCTTGTTGAATAACTGAAAGAATGGATGAATAAAGATGGACTGCTAGCTTGTTTTCTTGTTTTGCTTATCAAGGAGTCCTAAGAGGAATGAATGTAGAGTTCAATTGCTATTTCTTAAGCCACAGTTTTCTAACTACAAGTATAAACCTGGATGATTCATATTAAAAATCCACAGCCTGGGGGAAGGGTCATTCTTCCCTGAAGCAACTATTGCTGCAGTCACCTCAGCTGTTGGGGCTCAGCCTCAGCAGGAAACAGGAATGATTCTTTCTGTTTTTGGCATGAATTGATAAGGCTAATTCCACAGCATGCTCTGCTTCCTGCCTGTGGATACAAGGCGCCATTGCAAAGTGCCAAGGCTTTGACAATAGTTAATCACTTTAAAGAAGCAGGTGGCCCTTACCACTACTACTTTTATTATTGTCTAAGCCCTCCTGAAGCCTCTGCCAAAAGGTTGGCTGTCAACTTTGGCAGAGTCCCCGAATTTGACTGACTTCATTTTTCCCCCTTGTAACTCTGTTCAGTGCCCATCTTTTTCCGTGCTGTTTCTATTGTCAGTGTCCAAGTGAATCTTTGAATGTGTGTTCAATTTCTCAAAGATGTGCTTCACTGCTTTTCTGGCTAGGACAGCCTCAGCCTGGGTGTCAGAAGTCCCTTCTCATTTCTCATGCACAACTGAGGATCCCTATGAGTCAATCAATCAATCAAATAACAAATATTTACTAAGCTGCAGCTATGTGCCAAGCACTGTGCTAGGCACTGAAGACTGAAGAATAAAGAATCAATCAATTCCTTCTTGCAAAGAGCTTATATTCTAATCCTGGCTTCCTTTAAGTTCCACCTAAAATCCCGCCCTTTCCTGCATGTCTTTCCTGACCCTTTTAAATTCCAGTGTCTCTCTCTCTCTCTCTCTCTCTCTCTCTTAATTATTTCCTATTTATCCTGTTTAGAGAATTCACACAGTACAAGCATTCACATGGTGGACAGGAAAAGCGGAACAAGGACACTCTCGAGGTCTCTCTTAACAACTTTGGAATCGATTATGTAACATGGAAGACTCTGGCACAGGACTGACCAGCATAGCATGCCCTCATCAGAGAAGGTGCTGTGCTCTATGAGCAAAGTAGAATAAAATTAGTTCAGAAGAAACTTGAGATGCGCAAATTTAGAGAATCCACCTCAAATGTCCAGATAGACTATTTGTGCCCGACCTGTGGTAGAGCATTACAAGCTCATATTGGTTTGTTCAGCCACAGTCAGGCACACAATAACTTGACTTTAGCATAGTGATGCCATTTTGGTCCTCCTCAAGGACTTATCCTGTACATAGCTTGCTTTGTATAATTTTATTTACGTATTGTCTCCCTCTTTAGATAGTAAGCTCCTTGAAGGCAGAAACCGTCATTTTTCTTTTTGGAAAGGGGAAGGAAAGGCAATTGGGGTTAAGTGACTTCCCCAAAGTCACACAGCTAGTAAGTGTCAAGTGTCTGAGGCAGGATTTGAACTTAGGTCCTCCTGACTCCAGGGCCTGTGCTCTATTCACTGTTCCACCCAGCTGCCCCCAGGGACTGTCTTTTGCAAAATAACACTCATATTGTATCTCCAGTGTTTAGCCTAGTGCCTGGCACAGAGTAGGCATTATATAAATGTTCATTGGTTGATTAATTGAGAGACAACAAGTAGATATAAAAATATATGCAGAATAAACATAAAGTTAATAAAGGAAAATAGTCACAAAATAGTTGAATACGTGGTAATTTGGGAGAGAGGTCCAGCTTCCTAGACAGGGCACATGTCCAACTAACACTCAGGGCTGCTTCTTCTATATTATTTTTCTTCAAATAGAAATCAAATAAAAACACAGGCAAGGCAAAAGGAAATTCATACCTGGCTCACTTGGCTGCAGGAAATGTTTTGATAAGGAAAAGAAATTCCATTTAATTCTTAAGGACTCTCAAATTTTCCTTCTCATTTTAGGAATAAAAACCAGGTGAGTTCCAAAGAATAGTTAACACAAATTTTTCCCACTCCAACTCTCTCCATTATTAGGGGAAGAAGGGGTCAACTTGTAATCCACATGTGTTTCTATTGCTGAACTAAATACATTGCCCTTGGGTGTAAAGGTCTGGCTGAAAACCTGCCATTGTAACCCAAGTCTTTCTTCTGGTGGTTATTATGAAGAGGCAGCCCTGTGTCTCCTTTAATTCTCTAGAGAAAAAAAAATCACTTTTAGTGAGACACTCAGTTCTTGTTTGACATCAGCAGTGTTGTTGAAAATCGACTCCTCAAGGACTGATTAAGTGCTTTGGGGGTGAGTCTAAGATAAACTCCGATTCAGTTCATAAACACACATTTCCTCCTTCAATGCTGGAGAGGCCTTGGAGGAGCAGTACAAAGAGTGTGCTGGTTTGGTGCTGGCTTAACAAGTGGATTTCACTATCAGTAAGACTGCTTCCATTTAGGAAGCACTTTCTCTCATTGATACCATTAGTAATACCCTTCCCTCTCCTCGCAAAAAAGGGCATTTAATTTATAAGAAACATTTTTATTTGCTTTGTTCACTTCTTAGGATCACAGATTTAGACCTGGAATGGACCTTGGAGGTCATCTCTTCCAATTTTCTCATTTTCTGGTGAGAAAACTTACCCAGGTTTAAGAGGGACTTACCCAAAGTTACACAAGTAGTAAATAGAAGAGCAAGGATCTGAATGTGGCCTTAAGAGTCCGAATACAGTGTGTTTTCTACTGTATCCCACTTTTTTCTTTTTTAAAAAATTAATTTGTTTGTTTTGAGACTACCTTCCTACTCAGTCAGGCTAAATGTGAGGCAGTCAGATATTCACAGGGCTGATCAGCATATAAACTGATTCAATCTATTTCTGCCCAAAGTCTGCTCATCTCTCCTTAAGCAGCCTAATGGCCCCCCACTCCCAGAGACTCACTATGTTGCAGACGTCAGTGCAGACAATCATATTGGCTTTATTCCTACTCCAGGTCAGAATTCCCAAGTTAAAGCAATCCACCAGCCTCAGCATCCTCCCCATTGGCATGGATTACAGATGTGCTCTACCATACCCACTGTATCCCACTCTTAATTGAGGTCACGAAAATGTATTTCCTTAAAGATTCACTGTCCAGAGGACTGACTGAAATGTGATTTGTTGATTCTCACTTTTAGAAGTCTACCAGTTAGTCACTCAACAAATATTGGGTTCTTATCCTTTGTATATGTGCTGACCTCTGCAAAATTGGAAGTTAAAAAAAGTACCTAATATAGTCTGAAATTATGGATGCTTCAAAATGTACAATCTATAACTAGATAAAATGAACATGCATATAATGGGTACAATAGAAACAGTCAGAAGACTTGGAGTCAGAGAATATGAATTTGAATCATGCATCTATCACTTTTTGTGTATGTGACCTTGGGTGAATCACATTTAACATAGTACCTGGCGCCAAGAGCTTCATACATTTTTCTTGATTGTTTTATTGATAGACAACTTCTCTGGATCTCAGCTTCTCCACTTGTAAAGTGAAGAAGATGGACAAGATGACCCCTAAGCTTGAAATCTATGATCCAGTTTAACAGAGAAATATATTTTTTATTGCTGGTTTTGAATAAATATATGTATCATTTTCTTATTCTTTCTTCATATTTATTTTGGCATTTAGCAGGTTTCAGCATAGGATCACTAGGAAGCAGAGTGGGGCAGGTGAGCAGAGAGGTAGACACAATGAAGTAGACTGAAAGCTTCAGGAATTTCCGTGAGGGCAAGATTAGCATAGTGAGGCAGGCAGCCACTTTGGAACAGGTATATGGGCACTCTCAGCAAGTTCGTAAAATTGCTCTAGCTGTGATTTGAGCCTTCATTATAACACATGCAATTTGACTTATTCCAAAATAAAAACCTATCTGACAAGCAGACTATAATATTATGAGATTATAAACCTGTTCAATGACAAACAATTTTCAATGAACTGTCCCTTATTGTACTCCATCTCATGTCACCCACCAGGCAGGTACTACTAGAAGGCCAAACCTTCATCTTGATTGGTTGGCAAATCAAGCTGACTTTATCCATCAGAAACCCCAAATTCCTATGGTGTCAGTGCCTGAAATAGAACTTGTAGAAAAAGAATTTTTCTAGGATGGGACTTCTAAGAATTGTCAATCATCCTCATTATATTTTTAGAGTAGAATATGCAACAGATGGATGAAGAAAACCATCCCAATCTTCTTACACCTTATACTTTCCCCCACATTCTGTGTTCAAAAGACACTGGCCTACTGTCTGTTCCTTACTGCTGCTCTCTCTCCTGTTTCCTGACATTTTCATTAGCTGTCCTCCAATCCTAGATCATTCTTCTTTCTCATCTCCACCTCCTGATTTCCCTAGCTTGCTTCAAGTCTCAGCTAAAGTCTCATCATCCACAAGAGCCTTTTCACATTAAAGAGTCCTCTTTAATCTTAGTGCCTTCTCTCTGAGATTATCTCCATTTTATCCTGTAAATATCTTGTTTTTCCATTGCTGTTTCCATGTTGTTTCCTCAATTAGACTCTGAGCTCCTCGAAGGCATTTTTTGGTATCCCAGTACTTTGGTATCCCATATCTTTGTATCCCAGTACTTAACACAGTACCTGGCCTATAGTAGGTCCTAAATAAATGTTTATTGTCTGACTGAATGAGTAAGAAAAATTCGGCAGTCTAAAACTGTCAACCCTTGTCTACAATTACTTGGAAAAGTCAAAACCTCTGTAGGTCACCACAAAATCACAGAATTTCAGAATTCCGGGAGATCATAAGAGACATTTAATCCACTATAAGTCTGAACAAGAAACCTTGTGACAACAGTATGATTCAATGGAAAGAGCACTGAATTGAGGAGAGACTGTATATTCAAATCTTTCCTCTGATCTTTATTACCTGTGAGACACTGATAAAATTATTTAATTTCCCTGAGCTTCTATGTCCTTGTCTTCGAAATGAACAGGAGAGAAAACATAGCCTTTGAGAATCCTTCCATGTCTACATTTACGAACATCCAACAGTGCTTTTTAAGCCTTTTTTCAAAGACCTTCAATGAAAAAAACATCACAAAGTCATGGGGCATCCCTTTGCAATTTTCAAAATATTTAGCTCTAATTGCTATCAAGTTTTTAAATAAGCCATTGGAAATGTGTTTCTCTTCAGCTTTTACCCCTATTACTCCAAATTCTGCCCTCCAAGACCAATCAGAACAAGCCTAATCTACTTCCCTTATGCTTTCCCTTCCAGTACATGACAGCTAATGTGTCTGCAACAGTGTTCTCTGCTCCAACCAAACCTTCCAAGTTCCTTTAATTGATCTGTTATGCCATTTTCCTCAGTTCCCCAACCATTCTAACTAAAATCCTTTTGTCAATGTTCCCCAACTTGTTAATGACCTTCCAGAAAAGTAGCTCCCAAAATGTAATAAAATATTCCTTATGAGCTCTGATCAAGGAAAAATATCATGAAATTATTACATCCTTCATTACCTAGTCACTATCCTTAATCCTAATGCTATCCTGGGATAGCATTAGTTTTTGGGGGTGCATTATGACATTGTTAACTCATTTGGTATTTTCATGTCACTAAAACTCCAAGAATTTCTTCATATGAACTAGTATTTCCCATCTTATATTTGTCAGGTTGACTTTTTAAATGTCGTGGTAAAACTTTACAATCATCCCTAACATAAAAATAAATTTCAGTTTACTTGATAAATTCATTATTCTACTCCACTGAGATCATTTGGGACCGAAGTTCTATCACCTAACATGGTACTAATCCCTTCTAGCTTCATGTAATATGCAAATTACATGAGGACACTGAGTCTTCAAACATTGACAAAAATGAAACAGGTCATACCATAAAACTTTGCTGCTTGGGGCACTCCACTCCTGATTTCCCTCCCAAGTTTGAGTTCAGTTAATCAACCCATGTCAAATCTACCTAACCCACACCATTCTATTTCTTCCACAAGAATAGCATTAGTTTGTTTGTTTGTTTGGCATCTTGGCTTTCTGTATTGACAACATTCCCCTGATCTACCAGTCTGTGTCCCTGCCAAAGAAAGAAATTAGGTCAGTGAGGCATGACCTGATCTTGATGAAGATGAACAATCCGACTCTTTGTCATTACCATTTTGTTTTCCAGAGATTCATTAACTGTCTTCTTAATAAAACACTCAAATATTATTTGAGAAATTGAATTCCAACTCTCTGACCTATATTTTGCAGACACTATTCTTTTTAGAAAACTATTACATTGCATATATGCAACATTTTGGTGCTTCTCCTCTTTGTCACATATTTTTCAAAGCTATGGATCAGTACATATATAGGCCAGTGTTTCTGGATGCAAATCATTCAGATATGGTAAAGAACCCAACACTGACAACTACATGACTTCTAGTATCATCTTCTCAATGCTCTTGTTTTTGTACCTGTTAGTCATTTTTGTTCTATCTTTCCCAGTCCAAAGATCATTCCACTGGAAGAGAAACCAGAAGCAAAATAAAAGTTGAATCATTCAGCTTTTTTCACTGCTATACATTATTACTTTTACATTCACCCTCAAGCAGCAGACTTATTTCTTTTTTCCTACTCCTTTTCTAAAAATAACTTTAAAAAAAAAGAGCCTAGACATCACCTTTCAAGAACTTATCAAGGAAAACTGTCCAATAACCATTCTAGAACCAGAGGGTAAAATAGTAATTGAAAGACTCCACTGATTACTTCTTGAAAAAGATCCCAAAAGGAAAACTCCTAGGAATATTGCAGCCAAACTCCAGAGTTCCCAGGTCAAGGAGAAAACGTTGCAAGCAGCCAGAAAGAAATAATTCAAGTACTGTGGAAACAAAATCAGGATAACACAAGATCTAGCAGCTTTTACATTAAGGGATCAAAAGGCTTGGAATATGATATTCCAGAGGTCAAAAGAGCCAGGATTAAAACCAATAATCACCTACCCAGCAAAACTGAATGTAATACTTCAGGGCAAAATATGGATTTTCAAAGAAATAGAGGACTTTCAAGCATTCTTGATGAAAAAACCAATTGAATAGAAAATCTGACTTTCAAATACAACAATCAAGGGCAGCATGAATAGGTAAACAGGAAAGAGAAACCATAAGAGACTTGTTAAACTTCAACTGTTTACATTCCTACTTGGGAAGGTGATATGTGTAACTCATGAGACTTTTCTCAGTATTAGAGTAGTTGAAGGGAATATATATATATATATGTATATGTATATGTATATTTATATGTATGCATATGTATATCACATATATGTATGTATGCATATATACATATATACATGTATATACATACATACAAACATACATATATACAGACATAGAGGGCACAGGGTGAGTTGACTATGAAGAGATGGTATCTAAAAAATAAAATTAAGGAATGAGAGAGGAATATACTGAGAGAAGGAGAAAGGGATAGGTAGAATGGGGTAAATGATCTTACATGAAAGAGGCAGGAAAAAGCTTTTACAATGAAGGGGAAGGCAGTGGTGAGAGGGAAGGGGTGAACGTTACTCTCATTGAATTTGGCTTAAGGAGGGAATAACATACATGCTCAATTAGGTATGAAAATCTATCTTACCCTACAGGAAAGTAGGAAGAGAGGAGACAAGAGAGAATGAGAAAAGGGAGAGTGAATGGGAGGAGGCATAATCAGAAGCAAATACTTTTGAGGAGGGACAGGGTCAAAGGAACAAACAGAATAAATGGGGTGGTGGGATAGAATGGAGAGAAATATAGTCTTTCACAACATGACTGTTATGGAAGTGTTTTGCATAACTACACATGTATATCTACATTGAATTTGTTGCCTTCTCAATGAGGGTGGGTAGGGAGGGAGGATAGGAGAGAATTTGGAACTCCAAGTTTTAAAAATGAATGTTTAAAATTCTTTATATATGCAACTGGGAAATAAGATATACAGGCAATGGGGTATAAAGTCTATCTTGCCCTACAGGAAAATAGAAGGGAAGGAAGGGGATAAGAGAAGGGGAAGGGGTGATAGAAGGGAGAGCAGATTGGGGGAAGTGGTAATCAGAATTCATGCTTCTTGGGGTGGGAGGAGGGGAGATTGGGGAGAAAATTTGGAATTCAAAATCTTGTGGAAGTGAATGTTAAAAACTAAAAATAAATTAATTAATAAAAATAAAAAAAACATTGAGGAAACATCTCTGGAACTTCAAAAAATATTATTCCAAAATAGTAGTTATCAAAACTACCTAATTCTTTATTTATAAAATATAAAAATAGATAAGTAGAATGTATTAGAAAAACAAAATTTAAAAATAACTATACACATTTCTCTCATACTCAATAAATCCAATCTACAATATGTGGGCTACACTTGATACTTCATTGAACTTGTGATAGCATTGATGTAGATAAGTCGTCTAACTGCTATCAATATCTTATTTTATGTGAGTTTAGGCCATATCTTAATACAAATCCTCTGTAGTTGTCCATAATTCTTTAAGTGTTGTAAAAGATATTAATTATCCTTCGTTCTTGTTATATGACTAGTGCATATCCATTTCATCTTATATTTCTTTGAGCATTTCTTTATTTTTCTTTTCTTAAGCAATTCTTCATTGAAAATATTTTGTAGCCTAGTCAAAAACTATGAGCTTTCTCTATTGTCCTTTGGGTGAATTGCAAATTTAATTCCTCAGACACTATACTCCTCACTATGTTATCATGAAGAAATTGAAGGTGGTGAGAAGGAACACTCAAAGGATTATAAGTCAGGCATTCTATTACTTACACACATGAAATATATGGCTTTCCAGCCCTACAGACCTACAGGTAAATTCAGGCAGTGGTGCACAAGTATACAGTGAGATTTGTACCCCAATCAAGGTTTCAGATCTCTGAATACAAAGGAACTTCCAGGTACATAAGTAGTCCAACATGGAGTTACTTCTATCAGTTAGGGCCTAGTAATAGACTCATCCTTACAGCCAAGTTCCGTTGTCATATAGTACCACCAAAAGAATATTAATATTAAAAAAGTTATAGGAGAAGCAATAAATCTGCTTTCTCCCTCTTACTGAATTTTGGATGCATTTGATTATCTATTCAGCAGTGTCTGTAAAAGATATAAATTTTGGTGGAAAGCCTCTATGAGCTTTCCATCCTGTAGTTTGTATAATAGTCTGCAAAATACATATTTTCTGTGAACTTGGTTTTCCCAGGTGAATTTTTATGTCAGATGTCTTTTAGAAGACTCTATACTGTCCTAGAACTTCATGCAAATAGCATATCATCTGTAAGTAGGAATATCTGGAGGACATTGCCTCCATATGGAACTCTTTTTCACTATGAATTCTGCCCTAGACATATTCCATGGCAATGACAAATACTTTTAGCAAACACTCATCTCCCTGTTTTATGCCTCACTTGATATTTATGACCAGATGGTTATTGAATTATGTTTGCCCATTAGTTATATCTTTTAGAAAATCTTGTATGATTTTGTATTTATTATAGTATATGTGATGTGAGCTGTTGGTAGAAACAATTTCTTCAGGATTATTTTCTAGCTTTCTCGGCAATTCTTTATTGAACATTGAGTTATTGAGCTTAATTGCTTATGAGTCTTTCTTATCTAATTTGTTCTATTGATCTACTTTTGAAAATTTTAAACTGCAATTGCTTTGATGATTATAGGTTTCTAATTCAGTTGGAGGTCTGGAAATGCTATTACCCCCCTGCCCTTAACTCCTATCTTTTTCAACATTCCCCTTGATATTTTAGTTTTTTGTTTCTCCTAATGAATTTTATTATTGTTCTATATATCTATAGAGTATTCCTTTTGGAGTTTGGATTGACACTCAATCTGTAAATGAACATTATTAGTATTGTTATTTTTGTAATAATGACATGTAGCCAGGGGCATTGAATGTTCCTCCAATTAAGCTATTCTTTATTTTTTTAAAGGAGTATTTTATAATTTTATTGTATAAGGGTTTTTTTTGATAGATTGACTGGCAGATTTTTATACATTTTTTAGTCATTTTGATTTAAACTTCCCTTTCTGTTATCACCTACTGGATCTTCATAAGAATTTTTTTTAATTTTTGTAGATTTATTTCATAGCTTGAAATCTTACTAAAGTTACCAATTACTGCAATTATTTCTTTGATTATTTCCTAGAATTTTCTTAAACCATCTTGTCACTAACAAATAGTGATAGTTTTAGCTACCCTTGCACATGTGTATGCCTTTAAATTTTTTTCACTTTTTATTGTTATTGTTAGCATTTTTAGAGCTATATAAAATGACAGTGAAGAAAGGTGGCTTCTCTGTTTACTTCTACATTTGTTGGTAAGGTTTCTCGTGTTTCCTTGTCGAATATGATGATAGATTTTTGCTTAAGATAGAAACCTTTATCACATTAAAAAGATTCCTCCACACAAATACTTTGTGCTGTTTGTTTATATAAATGAAAATTAGACTTTGCCAAAGAATTTTTCTATTATTATTATTATTGATCATGGTTATGAGTTTTTCTTTTTAATATGATTAAGTAGATTAACTTATTTCCTAATGATTAACTATCTTTGTAACCTGATATAAATCCACTTTGTTTATAAGGAATGGCTTTTTGGATAAAATGTTACAATCTTTGTCTAGTATTCAATTAAAATTTTTGTATTTTCATTAATAATATTATTATATAGCTGTCTTATTTTGTTTTATACTTCTATTTTGGTGTCGGGACTATTTTTGCATCATAAAAATGTTTAGTAGTGCACTTTCTCGGTTTTAAAGAATAATTTATGTAGTATGTAATTCCTTCTTTAAAAATTTTGTAGAACTCTTCAGTGAACCTATCTGTATTACGGGTTTAAATATTTTTCTTCAATAATTCTATTATAGATTATTCAATTTCTTTTGCTGAAAATGAATACTTTAAAGTGTCTACTTGTTGTGCTATTTTAAATATTTTATATTTTTCTATTTATCCTGAATTTTCTTTCAGCTTGGCCTTTAATTACATATAGGAGGTTCCTATACTTCAGTGTCGATAAGAGATTGGACCTTATTCACTGATATTTATAGAATTATTTCTATTTAACCTCTTCTTTTTAAATCAAGTCATTAAATAGGGTATCAATTGCATTAATCTTTTTCAAATAAGCACCTTCTGGTTCTAAAAAAATACTTCTACAGTATTATTTGGTTTATAATTTGTTAATTTTTTTTAATTTCAAAATTTTCTCTTTATCTTTGCTTGAGATATATTTTTTGCTTTCTTATTTAAAGATATTTTTGTTTATACTATTCTTACATATTATTCTTTCCTCCAAGACTGTTTTAGATGCATACCAGAAACTCTGGTACATTGTCATTATCCTCAAAAGTTATTTACTAGATACATAATTTGTTCTTTTGCTTACTAATTCTTTAGGATTTCTTTATAAAGTCTTCATTGAAGTCTGTATCTTTTCATTGCACTCATTGAATTGATAAACATTATTATCATATAACAGTGCATAAAAATCTGTTCAGTATTTCTGCTTGTTCACATTTATTTAAAAGTTTTGTGTTAACTATATGATCTATTTCTGCAAAAGTACCACTAATGATAAGTATGTATATTCTTTCAGTTTCTCATTCAGAAGATACCATAACTCTTTTAGCTTTCAATCTTCTAATATATTATGTTTCTTTTTTGTCTATCTTTCTGTGAGATTTGTCCATCTTTTAAAGATAAGCATATAAGACTCTTACTATTATTCAGTTTATGTGTATTTTTGTTTGTTTTTTATTAATTTAGATGTATTGAGATGTATTGGGGCATAAAAACCTCACAGCCAAATGCAGAAAAGCAGGAATATTAAATGCATACTTTTCAGACTATAATGTTAAAAAATTGTATTCAGTAAAGAGCTGTGGAAACATAAATAAAAAATTAATTGGAAACTAAATAACCTAATGATCAGTCAAGAAGACTCATCTTCCTGAGTTCAAAACTGGCCTCAGACACTTACAAGCTGTGTGACCCTGGGCAAGTCATTTGACTTTGCTTGCCTCATGTTCCTCATCTGTAAAATTTGCTAGAGAAGGAAATAGAAAACCACTACAGTATCTTTGCCAAGAAAACTCTAAATAGGGTCACTAAGAGTCAGACATAACTGGAAAAAAAAAGACTCAACAACAAGAATAAAATAATCTAATCCTAAAGAATGAGTAGGTCAAAGTACAAATCAGAGAAACGATACATAATTTCACCAAAGAGAATGATGACAATGAGACAACATTTATTTATGGGATGCAGTCAAAGAATCGCATAGGGAAATTAATATATCTAAATTCTTACATCGATAAAATAGAGAGAGCTGGGCATGCAAATTTAAAAAAAATAGAAAAACAGCACATTAAAAATCCTCAATTAAACACCAAATTTGAAATCTTGAAAATCAAAGAAAACATTAATAAAACTGAAAGTAAGAAAAGCATTGATGTAATAAATAGAACTAAAAGTTGGTTTTATTTTAAAAAAAGATAAAATAGATAAACCACTGTTCAATTTGATTTTTTTTAAAAAAAAGAAAGCCGTTACCAATATCAAAAATGAAAAGGGTTAATTCATTACCAACGAAGAGCTATTTTGCCCAATCGTATGTCAACAAATCTACAATCTTAGTGAAACAAATGAATATTTACAAAAATATAAATTGTGCAGGTTAATAAAAGAGGAAATTGGCTACCCAAATAACTCTGTTTTAGAAAAAGAAATAAAATAAATTGTAAATGAGCTTCTAAGAAAAAAATGACCAGGACCAGATTTAAAGAACAACCAATTCTGAAACTGCATAAATTATTTGGCATAATAGGCAAAGGAGTCCCACCAAATTCTTTTTGTAACACAAATATAGCATTGATACCTTAAAAAAAAGGGAGAGCAAAAAGAGAGAAAGAAAACAGATTTCCCTAATAAATGCCAATGTGAAAAATTTTAAATGAAATACTAGGAAGGATATTACAGCACTATATCACAGAAATCACACACTATGACTAGGTGGGACTTATGCTAGGAATGCAAGGCTGGTTCAATATTAGGAAAACTGTCAATATAATCAACCATATCAATGAAACATCAACAAAATTATATGATTATCTCAATAAATACAGAAAATGTTTTTGATGAAATACGATACTCATTCCTATTTTTAAAAATCTTTAGAAAGCATACAAATAAAATTCCTTTAAAAGATAAGTAGTATCTCTCTAAAACCATCAAAAGCATTTTAGGTAATGGGCATAAGCCAGAAGCCTTTCCAAAAAAGATCACAGGTAAAACTAGGATGTCTACTATCACCGCTATTATTTTTTTTTCTCTGGAAATGCTGGCTATAGCAATAAGATAAGAAAAGGAAGTTGAAGGAATTAGAAAAGGCAATAAGGAAATAAAACTATTATTCTTTGCAGACAATATGATTGTATACTTAGAAAACCCAAGAGCATCAACTCAAAATCAAATTTCAATAATTATCGACTTCAGCAAAGTTTCAGGGTATTAAATAAATCCTAAATCATCAGCATTTCTATATATTACCAGCAAAGTCCAGCAAGAAGAGATAGAAAGTGAAATTCCATTTAAAATAACTACAGGCAATATAAAATATTTGGAAGTCTATATGCTGAGACAAACCCAGAAACTATATGGACACATTTGCAAAGCCTTTTTCACACAAATAAAGACAGATCTAAATAATTGGAGACATATTAATTGCTCATGGGTAGGCCAAGCCAATATAATAAAAAAAAAATGACAATTCTACCTTAAGTAATTTACTTATTCAGTTCCATGACAATCAAATTACCCCAAAAATTATTGTATAAAACTAGAAAAAGTAACAACTCATTTCAAAGAACAAGGATATCAAGGGAATCAATGGGAAAAAAAAGTCAAAGAAGGTGGCCTAGACTTACCAGATCCCAAACTGTATTACAAAGGAGCAATCATCAGAACAGTCTGGTACTGGCTAAGAAATGAAGTGGTGGATCAGTATAAAAGACTGGGTTCAAAATACACAGTAAGTAATAACAATAGAAAATTTAGTGTTTGATAAACCCAAATATCCAAGCTATTTGGACAGAAACTCACTACTTGACAAAAACTGCTGGGAAAACTAGAAAACAGTTTAGCATAAACTAGGTATAGACCAACATGTCACACCATATACCAAGATAAGGTCAAAATGATTTTGACATAGAGGATAATTACATAATTAAATCAGAAAAGCATGAATTATTTGATCTGTCAGATTTGTGGATAAGGGAAAAATTTGTGACCAGAGCGTTACCCGACACAAAATGGATAATTTTGATTATATAAAATTAAAAAGTTTTAGCACAAACAAAACAATGAAACAAGATTTGAAGGGGAGCAAGAAACTGGTGGAGGGTGTTAAAACAAGTTTTTCTAATAAAGGCCTCATTTGTCAAATATATAAATAAAGGAATCAAATCTATAAGAATACAAATCATTCCCCAGTTGATAAATAGTCAAAGGATATGAATAGGCAGTTTTCAGGAGAAGAAATCAAAGCTGTCTATAAATACATAAGAAAATGCTTTTAATGGCTATTGATTAGAGAAATACAAATTAAAACATTGAGTTACTTCCTCATACCTATCAGATTGGCTAACATGACAGGAAAGGAAAATGTTGAAGGGGATGTGAGAAAACTGAGATACTAGTGCATTATTGATGAATTTGTGAACCAAACATTCTGGAAAGCAATTTGGAACTATGGCCAAAGGGTGATAAAATTCTGCATACGCTCTGACCCAATAATGCCATGACTAGGTCTGTACCTCAAAGAGATTAAAGAAAAAGAAAAAAAGGTCTATATGTACAAAAACATTCCTATCGGCTCTTTTTAGTGGTGGCAAAGAATTGGAAATTGAGGGGATGCTAAATCAATTGGAGAATGGTATATGATTGTGATGGAATACTATAGTGCTGTAAGAAATGATGAGCAAGATGTTTTTAGAAAAACTTTGGAAGACTTACATGACCTGAAGTAAAGTAAAATGAGCAGAAGCAGGAGAACATTGTAGACAGTAACAGCAACATTGTAAGGATGACCATCTGTGAATGACTTAGTTATTCTCAGCAATACAAAGATGCAAGACAATTCCAAAGAACTTATGAGGAAAAATGCCATCCACCTACAGAGAAACAACTGCGGGAGTCTGATTGCAGATTGAAGCACACTTTTTCATTTTCTTTATTATTCTTGGAGCCAGGGGATTGGCTGTTTTCTTTGCAACATAACTAATATAAAAATGCTTTGCATAATTGCACACATAGAATTTACATCAAATTGCTTGCTTTCTCAAGCAAGGATTAGGAGAGGAACAGGGAGAGACAGAATTTAGAACCCAAAATTTTAAAAAATGAATGTTAACATTTTTGTTTACATGTAATTGAGAAAATAAAATGAAAATCAAATGAAAAAAATTTTAGATGCTCTTCAAGTTGGTGCATATATATTTAATATTGATATTTGTTCACATCTATGGTGCTTTTAAGCATCATACAATTTCCTTTTTCATCTCTATTGATATTGTTTTTTTCTTTTTTTTAATTTTAATTTATTTTTGACATGTTTGGTTTTCAGCATTGATTTTCACAGGCATCTGAGTTACAAATTTTCTCCCCATTTCCTCCCCCCCCCCCACTCCAAGATGGCGTACACTCTGGTTGCCCTGTTCCCCAGTCTGCCCTCGCCCCATTCCCCTCCCATCCCCCTTTCCCTTCCTTTCTTGTAGGGCAAGATAAATCTCTATGCCCCATTGCCTGTGCATCTTATT
>CM053622.1:213185681-213201847 GCA_028646595.1 Phalanger gymnotis | reverse complement strand
GAATGCTATTTTTTTAATTTACCCAATGCACAGAAATTTTGTTCCGGTATCTCATTCTAAATCTGTGTATATCTTTAATTATTGATTGTGTTTTGTATAAGCAAGTGACTATAGGATTTTTCTTACTCATTCTGCCATGCTCTTTAATTTTATTAGAATGTTTTATCTAAACACTTTTAAAATAATGAGAATTCAATTTAGGGGTAAACCTGTGGATATTTATCCTCTTAAACACTAGCTCACACAGACCCCACCAATGTGCTTCTCCTTTATCACTTGGTAGACCAAGTTTCTTTTAGCAAAGACATTTGCTCAAATAACATAGCAAGGATAAAAGTTATGAAGCATTTAACTCTGTTCCAGGAGCATACAGTCCCACCATTATGCCTAGAATCCAGGTGTTGAGGGGAAGAGTGCACATGAACTTAAAGTTCAACAGAAGTGAGACAAACATTCAAGAAACAAATGACTAAGGCCACAACTCTGGAACAGAACCACAATGTTCTTTTACTCTTTTGAAGATCCTCACAAAGTTTGCTGTGAATTCACTGCAGTTCAATTGAGTTGTCTCTTTCCAGTACACGTTGTCTATACCAGACCAGCTATTCATTTGGGTTTGTTGTTCCTAGTATATGTGTTCTTGTCTGAACAGGGTCAATTTTCTGTTGTCCTGGACTCTCTTCTCCTGGCTTGGTTGGATGTTATTGTGGTCTATTCAACTGGCATGTTATTGAGCTCTTTGTAGTTATTTCAGATTTAATGATGCCTGTATATATTAGCATATAAACTCTTTGTAAACAGACAATTCCATTTTGACTTTGTCTCCTCAGAGTCTGACACCTAGCAGGCACTTAATAATGCTTGTTGATTGATGAATATAGTCAAATATGATTGCTTTCTAAGGAACAATGAATATGAAAAATCCAAGGAAATATGGAAATACTTGTAATGATGAAATCATGATCTAAAAGAATCAAGTGAAGTCAACAAGTAATTAAATGTTTACTATGTGCCAGACACCGTGCTAAGTACTGGGAATAAAAACTGAAGCAAAAAGAAAGTTTTTAACTTCTAGATGTTTACATCTGAATGTGAGAAGACTATTCATAAAAAGAAGCTAAAGTGGCAAGGAAGGGGGGACGGGCGGGTTGGGAGGGCAAGGAGGCTGAAATGGGGGATTACATATGTGACCCCAGAATGGAAAAAGAATTCGGGGAGGGGGCAGAGCCAAGATGGCAGAGTAAAAACAGGGAGCTCTCTCCCCTAAATCCTTGCAAATACCTGTAAAAATGACTCTGAACAAATTCAAGAGTAGCAAAACAAAAACAAAAAAGACAGTGAAATAAATTTCCAGCCCAAGGCAACCTGGATGGTCAACGGAGTCTAGGAGAGGAGCACAGGCCAGTACAGGTCACACCAGCACAAACAGGCCCCAAACAAACCCAAGGCAGACCTCAGGGGACTAAATCACTGGCAACTGAGGCAGTTTCTAGACTTCTCAACCCACAAACACCAAAAACAACTTAGAAGGTCAGTGGGAAAGGTCTGTCAGACCTGGGTGAAAAAGGAGCACAGACCTGCCCCAGCACAGCTCCAGGGTAGTGGTGGTAGTGGTGGTGGTGGTGGTGGTGGCCTTGGTAGCAGTGGTAGCAGCTGCCTCTAGAACTCTCAGCCTACAGTAAGGGGATAGAACAACTGATCAGAAGGAAATTACATGGATCTCTTTGCTGCCACAGAGGCAGTATTCTGTTGCTTTGCCCACACTTGGATCTGGGTTGCAGTCCAGGGTGGTGATCCTAGGGTGAGGAGGAGCACTGGCATAGCAGAGCTTGTGGCAGCAATGGAGAGGGTACCCTCCTCACAGTTCCAAGGCAGAAATGAGTGCTTGTGGTCACTCACTGACCAGAACACAGGCCTCTCCTTAGATCATTCCACCTTAGAAGAACTGAAAACTTATAGTCCCCTAGAAGTATCTCTGAAAACAGCTGCACAAAACCCCTGAAGCTTGGGACAGTAAACCCTCCACACTAGAAGCAGAGTCCTACCTTAACAAAGAATTAAAATGTCAAATAATTGGCTGGGGAAATGAGCAAACAGCAGAAAAAAATGCAGACCATAGAATCTTACTTTGGTGACAAGGAAGATCAAAACATACAGAAGAAGACAACAAAGTCAAAGCTCCTACATCCAAAGCCTCCAAAAAATACAAATTGGTTTCAGGCCATGGAAGAGCTCAAAAAGATTTTGAAAATCAAGTAAGAGAAGTAGATGAAAAATGGGAAGAGAAATGAGAGCAATGAAAGAAAATCATGAAAAATGTGTTAACAGCTTGCTAAGAGAGACCCCAAAATGTTGAAGAAAATAACATCTTAAAAATAGACTAACCAAAAGAGCTCCAAAAAGGCAATGAGGAGAATGCCTTAAAAAGCAGAACTGGCCAAATGGAAAAAGAGGTCCAAAAGCTCGCTGAAGAAAATAATTCCTTAAAAATTAGAATGGAGCGAATGGAAGCTAATGACTTTATGAGAAATCAAGAAATTATAAAACAGAACCAAAAGATTGAAAAAGTAGAGGACAAAGTGAAATATCTCACTGGAAAAACAACTGACTTGTGAAATAGATCCAGAGAAATTATTTAAAAATTATTGGACTACCTGAAAGCCATGATCAAAAAAAGAGCTTAGACATAATCTTTCAAGAAATTATGAAGGAAAACTGCCCTGATATTCTAGAACCATATGGTAAAATAGAAATTGAAGGAATCCACCAATCACTTTCTGAAAGAGATCCCAAAAGGAAAACTAGGAACATTACGGCCAAATTCCAGTGTTCCCAGGTCAAGGAGAAAATATTGTAAGCAGCCAGAAAGAAACAATTCAAGTATTATGGATAATCAGGATAAGACAAGATTACATTAATGGATTGGAAGGCTTGGAATATGATATTCCAGAGGTCAAAGGAGCTAGGATTAAAACCAAGAATCTACCCAGCAAAACTGAGTGTAAACGATGAGGGGAAAAATGATATTCAATGACAAAAAGGAATTTAATGCATTCTTGAGAAGCCAGAGCTAAATACAAAAATTGACTTTCAAATACAAGACTCAAGAGAAGCATGAAAAATTAAACAGGAAAGAGAAATCATTAAGGGACTTATTAAAGTTGAACTGTTTACTTTCCTACATGGAAATATTTGTAACTCCTGAGACCTTTCTCATTATTGGGGTAGTTAAAGGGAATGTATATGGACAGAGGACAGAGGGTGGGTTGAATATGATGGAATGGTGTCTAAAAAATAAAATTAAGGGGTGAGAGAAGAATGTACTGGAAGAAGGAGAAAGGGAGAGGTAGAATGGGGCAAATTATCTCACATAAAAGAGGCAAGAAAAAGCTTTTACATTAGAGGGGAAGATAGGAAAGGTGAAAGGGAATGAGTGAATATCCCTCTCATTGGATTTGGCTTAAGGAGGGAATAACATACACATTCATTTGGGTACAGAAATCTATCTTACCCTACAGGAAAAAAAGTGGGGAAAGGGATAAGAGAGAGAGGAACAGTAATAGAAGAGAGGGCAGATTGTGGGATGTGGTAATCAGAAGCAAACACTTTTGACCTGGGACAGGTTCAAAGGAGAGAATAGAATAAATGGAGTGGGAGGGGAGAGATAGGACGGAGGGAAATATAGTTAGTGTTTCACAACATGACCACTATAGAAATGTTTTGCATGACTACACATGTAAGACCTATATCAAATTGCTTGCCCTCTCAATGAGCGTAGGTGAGGAGGGAGGAAAGGAGAGAATTTGGAACTCAAAGTTTTAAAAATGAAAGATAAAAATCGTTTTTACATGCAAGTGGGAAATAAGATACACAGGCAATGGGGTATAGAAATCTAGCTTATCCTACAGGAAAATAGAAGGGGTAGAAGATAAGAGAAGGGGGGTGATAGAAGGGAGGGCAGATTGGGGGAAGGGGTAATTGGAATGCAAACTGCCATGTGGTGGGGGGAGGGCAGAGATGGAGAGAAAATTTAGAATTCAAAATCTTGTGAAGGTGAATGTTTGAAACTAAAATAAATAAATAAATTGAAATATGCAAAAAAAAAAGAAGTGTAATGAGTCAGGAATGTAAGAAAGGCTAAAAATAGATCATATTTTCCAACAACTGACAGTGTAATGGGGAAGACAACATGCAAATAACAATGCACAAATGATATAAATTAGATAAATTTGAGAAAATCAAAAGAACTAGTATTAAGGGGAATCTGGCAAGGCTTCTTATAAAAGATGAGATTATGGCTGGGACTTTAAGGAAGCCAGGGAAGCCAGGGGGTAGAGATGAGTAAAGAGATTATCAAAGACATGAGGAAAAGCCTATAAAAATACCCATGGTCTTGGCACAGCTAGGTGGTGCAGTGAGTAGAGCACCGACCCTGGAGTCAGGAGGACCTGAGTTCAAATCCAGCCTCAGACACTTGGGCAAGTCACTTAAACCCAATTGCCTGGCCAAAAAAATAGCCATGGTCTCAAGATAGAATGTGTTTTGAAAAGAATATCTAGAAGGCTAGTGTCACTGGATGCCAGAGTACATGAGAGGGAATAAGATGAAGACTGGAAAGGTAGGAGTGGATGAGGTTGAGAAGGGATTGTAATATCCAATGGAGGATTTTCCATTTTATCCAGAGGTGACAGGGAGCCACTAGAATTTATTGAATTGGAGAATGACAGGATCGGGCGTATGTTTTGGAAGTTCACTTTGACAGCTGAATAGAGAATGAACTGATGTAGGAAGACATGAGACAGCACATTATTTCACTAGTCTAAGAATGAGGTGACGAGGTCCTGAACCATTAGATGACAGTGTAAGAGGAGAGAAAGTAGGCTCATTGAGAGACCTTATGAAGTTAAAATAAACAGAAATTGGTAACAGATTGGATATGGGAAATGAGAAAGACTGGGAGATCAAGGATGACATTTAGATTGCAAGTCTAGGTGACTGGAAGGATGGTGATGCCTTTAACAATAATGGAGAAATAGGGAAAGGAGAAGATTTGGGGCTAAAGGATAATGAGTTCAGTTTTGGAAATCTTGAGTTTAAGATGATTACAGAACAACTAATTTGAAGTGTGTAATACATAATCAAAGATATGTCTAGAAGTTAGAAGAGAGTTTAGGGATGGATAAGTAGATTTGAGAATCTGGAGAACATGGGGTAGATAGCATCCCTTGTGCGTATAGACAGGTTTGCTCTGGCAAAGAGAAGGGCCACCTTTTTATGTAAAACAAGGAAACAGAGAAGAGTAGTGGAAGATATATGAGTTATATATGATGAAAACGAAAGAAGAGGGTTTTCTGAAAAAATGACTTTTTTTCAGTGAAACATCAGACAAAGTTCTTGACTGAGATGATGGGGAAGGAGGACTGTGGGAGGCTTGGGGCGGGATGTAAGAATTTGGAAAAGATTTTGATGTAGTGCCATGAATCGAGGAAGTACAAAAGAATTGCTTTGTCACAGTAATGGTCCAGTTGAGATTATATAGCATAATTTCTAGTGGACACTATCACACGATTCCATGATTTTCTCCAGTTTAGTTCAGTAGTATGTGAGAAGGAACTGAGGCATCAGATGGTAGGAGTGTTCCAAAGCTGATAGTTGACAGGGCAAGGTCTTCAATAAGGTGAGTGTTCAAAAGTCTTTAAGAAGTGTACAGTGTAGCGCTAAACTAGTTCAACCAGGGAAGAAAGCACAGGGTGATAGCCTGGGAAAGAACTGAGGGCTGGAGAGATTAGAGGTCACTGTGAGGATTCATGGGGGCCCTACCAGCTTGTTTTGACTTGATATGGTGACGCTTTTACAGCTAAGCTGCCTTGGATTTGACAGTTAGCACATTTCTGCATATTCTTCATGCAAATAAAAGCTGCTGTATGCTGTCTTCTTCCTGAGGGCCTAAAGTAGGAATCAAATGACTAGCAAGTCCTATTTAATCAGTTCTAATTACCCACCACTTTTCTGCTCTGTTCTGCTTCCTCCTGAAGCTCCAGATGACCTGGCTGCCTCATCTCAATACCCTCTGGAATATAGTATGTTTGTGAAAGGATGACAGTAATGCCAGCATTTTTCCTATTCTAAATGTTACTTCTTGTTACAAGTGTTTATCAGAAGGCACTCCTCTATATATCAAAAGTTTGATGAATCACAACCAAAGATTATAGTGGACTAATAAGTTTATAAAGACAACATACAATGAAACCAATTAGGTATTTATTCCAGTTACAACATTTTTGAAAATAGCTCGAATTATATTTCTCACATCAAGGTACTTTATAAATGTGTTTGTATGTATACTGAAGTACATATATATATATACATATATATATGTATACACACATATATATATGGGGGGGCATATATATGCACATGTATATGTACATACACACATTTAACAATTAGAAAAGTGACCTTTTAAAGTATATGTGTGTATATGCACACTCGCATGTGTTAAAAAAAGCTTAGGAATCATGAGAAGATTTACAAGATGAATGTGAAACTATTCTCAGTTTGATCACTTATGAAATTCCCAAGGTAAGTACAAAGCACTATATTAGGCATAAGAAATATGCATTTGAATAAGACAAGGTCTCTGCCCTCATTTGACACAAAAGAAGTTAATAAAAGAAGAAAGGAAAACATATACACACAAAATAACTATAATATATATTAGAATAGGATAAGTGCCTGCTTTGAGTTCTCAACTAAGCTTAGTTATAGGGCCCATAATATGGAAAATGCTAATATGAAGGAAAATACCAAAGTTCAATTTTAACAATGACATTGTCATTACCCTTTTTGTTCTCTCCCTTTGACATTTTGTTCCTTGCCATTTTAGCTCTCCTATTTTCTTGTTTTCTTTTCCCCTAAAGTATGCTCTTATCTTTCAAGTGTATTTCCAAACATCACCTTCAGTGAAACAGGCTACTTCTACATGTTCCTGCCATTGGAGATGATTATCAAATCAACAAAGGTGAGTGGTTAAAAAAAATTCCACGTTGCCCATCCTACTTAAGAAGAGGCTATTGGTGCTGTAGAATACCAGAAGATTGGTGAAGCATCAACACATTATTTATCTATATATACATATATACATATGTGTGTGTATTTGTGACATATTTTTATTCCATAGAACACTAATGCTTTCAGCTTTTCAGAATTTTTAAGTATAAACTCCTAAATGGTGCCACGAATGAATTGGTGAATGATTTTTCCAATATAATAACATGATTTTTTTTAAATTCAAAATTATATTGCTTTTTTACCTAGTTACCATTTGCTCATGTCAATACCCCTCCTAACCCTTCTCCCATTCACTGTAACCTCCTTTGAGGGCAGGGACTGCCTTTTTCCTCTTTTCATATTTTTAGCACTTAGCACTGTGCCTGACACATAATAGGAGCTTAATAAATGTTTCTTGATTGACTGTAACCACAACAACAATAATAAAAAGTATAGTTATACAAAAAATACATATTAGCCATGTGTGACAATATATGCCTCATTCCACATCTATAATCTATTAAAAGGATAGAGCATGCTATACCACCATCTTCTGAAGTTATGATTAATTACTTTTAATGTTGTCTTCCTTTATGTTTCTGAGGTCATTATGTAAATTGCTTCCTTAGTTGTGTTCTTTTCCCTCTGCATCCCATCATACACGTCTTCCCAAATTCACATGGGATTTGAGGTAGCTTATGGTATTGTGGTCAGCTAGGTGGCACAATGGATAGCGTGACAGACCTACAGTCAGGAAGATTCAGCTTCCTGAGTTCAAATCTGGCCTCAGACACTTACTAGCTGTGTAATATTGGGCAAGCCACTTAATCCTGTTGGCTTCAGTTTCCTCATCTGTAAAAGGATCTGGAAAAGGATTGGCAAGTCACTCCGGTATCTTTGCCAAGAAAACTCCAAATGGGGTCATGAAGAGTTAGACACAACTGAAAAATGACTGAACAAATATGGTATTGTACCCTACTCTTCAAGAGACTGATTCCAGAATCACTGGGGGCATTTGATACTTCTCAGATGAAAGCCAACTATAAGTGGCTCCATATTGGTTGCTATTTCAATAAGTTCTGTTGACCTTTGTTAATGGTCAGTGATAAAGATTTGGGAACATTTTACAAAAATCACCAGGGAGCTAGTGTTTATTTGACTTCCCTATGCCATTTGGAGTGTTCAGCATATGCAGCCTTGCACTTGTCTCATTGCAAAATAAATAAATAAATGTCACTGGTTACTTTAAAAGGTCACCTTTCTAATTGGTATAATAAAGCCAGCTGGTGGGCTCAGTACAAGAATGACTCAGGACTAGCACAGCAGGGGCAAATTGAAGGGTGTATGTAGTGTGTGGGAACTCAAAACTGGTTTTAGCCTGTGCCCTTTATCCCCTCCATTCCATTACTAACAAAGTCACCCATGTCTACTTTTCTTAAAGGTAAAACATCTTCTAATCTTCAAGGAATTTTTTTTTGCCAGAACTCCTGTTCCCTTTTGCTAAGTAAAGGAGGGTGGATTTATGATGATGAATACAAAAATGAAGTAATTAATTCTTTAACGCAAATTTGCCTCTCCATTAATAGATGTCCCCTTTA
Organism: Phalanger gymnotis; assembly: GCA_028646595.1. NCBI lineage: Eukaryota > Metazoa > Chordata > Mammalia > Diprotodontia > Phalangeridae > Phalanger > Phalanger gymnotis. The sequence continues at coordinate 213,193,199 of CM053622.1, read as the reverse complement.
GCAACAAGAAGAAATAATACGGGAGCATTAGCTTCAAGATAACTTCAGTACATTGGCACTGCCAGTCACTGAAAACTTATCTATCATTTCCAGCACTCTCCATGAATACTCCTTCTGCTCTGTGTTTAGAATAATAAAGTCATGTTGCTGAGTAAATATTAACTTGGTCTCAGAGAAAAATAATAAATATGAGTTTACTGCAATGTAGAATTCTCCATCTTACTTCTTGACATTTCAGAAAATCTACCACGAGGAGATATTTTCCAAAGCAAGAATGTTTTGTTAATTGTATGTGTTTCTAGTAGGTAATCTTAAATAATCAAAGTGAGCTCTTAATACCATTATCAGGAATAGGATAATAAGAGCCTGGCTTTAGAACTGCATATTTTCCTCAGAGGCCATTAAGATGAACCACTTCCTTTTACAGATGAAAAAGCTGAGACAGAGAGGTCTTAACTGAATTAAATTAGTAAACTCCAGTGATGTAATAAACCAAGCAAGTAAAGTTGAAATATTTTGTCAACATCAATAGTGCACTGAGATAGTATTACAAACATATTTTATACAACCGATTCTTTAATTTTTATTGTAAAACATGAAGAACTGTAGCTATTTCAATCCCACAAAGTGGTGTATGGCTGGGCTCACGTACATCTAGATCTATATGGCTGGGCTCACATACGTCTAGATCTATGTGACTGGGCTCGTGTACGTCTAGATCTATATGGCTGGGCTCGTGTACATCTCAGTCTAAGCAGCTACTCTACAATAGTGAGACAAGACTGATGAGCCATCTTTTTGCTTGAGTCTTTCAGAAAAGTATCATTTCAATCACAAAATATAGGCAGCATAATGGAAGTACGGCCTAGGGAAGGTCTAGGTTTATTTTACAACAAAATAAACAATTGGACCTAATATCAACATTGTTGCTTATCATGAAAGAAATTGTAAATATTTATACTTTAAAAAACAAAACCATCTACTTAATATCATATGATCTCACATGAAAATCCATCTTCTGGTAGACAATAAGTTTGATAAAGAACAGTATTATTATATCTTGCCTCAGTGTTAAGTGACACAGTCTCCATGCAGTGAATGCATAAATATGACTTAACATTCAAAGTTTTAAGCCTAAAAAACATTGTGTCATATGGAATAAAAGCTTCTGACATGATGGGAACATAATCCTAAACATTTCTTCTTTCTGTTGTGGCAAGAAAATATTATTTAAGAAGGATATTCCATGTAAGTTTTCAGTTAAATCTGATTCTAAACATTTCATGAACTGAAAATTCCCCCACTGGAAAAAAACGTATGTCCACATATTCAAAAAAATGACATCTATCAAAATATCCATATTTTAAGAAGTTGGCTTTTAAACTAGGATTTATCACTTGTTTCATAAGAATTTGAAATGATAGACAAATTGAGATAATATTGATTTAAATTCCCGTAATTAAATAATTGGGGAGCCAAAGTGTTACAAAGCCTTTTTGCCAGTGGATAACCTAGAGGATGCAATGCTGGCCTACTCAATTCCGTCTACCCTTTTTAACTTCCTCAATCCTTCAAAAACAATACTACCATTGCCAGCATGAGAATAATAGAAATCACAAACGTTTAGACAAATAGCTGATGCTATATCCAGGAGCAACTTGCCATTCTGCTGTATAATTGGACTTTCTGAGCTGTAGCAATTATCCTATTGAAAGGGAATTAGAATGATCGGGTGACCAGGAAAGATGGCCGATTAGTAACTTCCCATAAACCCCCTCAATTGCTTATGTGAAAGAAAGAATTATGTGCCAGAGTACTTATTGATAAATCCACAGGAAAAGATAACCTCTGGCTAGGTTTTTTTTTAAAAAAATTATTAATTAATACTGAAGAACATTAATCCCAAAAGGTCTTATTCAGTGCCCCTCCCCCACTATCCTTGGCACCCCCGAAGCAGGGCGACGAGCAAAATCAACAGTTTATGCGTAGGTCCCAGGAATAGTGTAAGCCCTCTTGATGTTCTTGTGATTATATAAGGATATCTCCTCCTTAATCATTCAGTAAGATGAGTCAGGAACTGATTCTGTCCAGCCATATGAAGGAAAGAGGTGCAGAGGAGAAATTGACATGACTGGTTGTGTCAGGCCAGAAGGCAGAGTAGTTTAAACCCAGGCAAGGGGCAAGGTCTCTCCTTAAGAGATTACTCTGGCAAGGATCCAGTCTAGTGAACTCTATAAGCTGCAACCTGAGGAGACTGGGAAGCCTTTTAGCCTATCCTCGAGGTTCTCTTCATCAGCAAATGGGAAGGAATCAGAAAGTGACAAGAATACAAGAAAAAGACTTTAAAAATAAAGATATCACAAGAAAAAGAATCAGTGGATGAAATGTTTACCTTTTATGTATGGAAAATGTAAAACCTATGTCTAAGATTGTTACTAGTAATTAGGTAGCTGATAAGAAAGACTGGGGTAGACCTGAGTATGATATGACTTTAAAAAGTAAAATTGTTCAAGAACAGCCAAAAAACTAATTATCTTATACAAATCAGGGGCAAGAGGAAGAACGAATACAGAGGAATTAGATGGGGGAGGGGGGTTGTTAGTTCTGGAAATCTACTTTCAGCGGGAATGAGTTTAAGAAGGGGAAATATATATACATCTAGAAGACTATAAAAGTCTTCCAAATTTAAAAAAAAAAGAAATAAAACTCTAAGGGGATAGGGAGGCAGGAAAGGATAAAAGAGTTATCTTTAGAGGGGAGGATGAGGGAATAGGGTAAAGGGGGTATAGAAGGGTGTTTAGATCTAGGGGAATGAGAAGATAAGGGAGGGAACTTTAGAGGGGAACGGGACAGAATAGCTCAAAGGGGTGTAGAACAGGATGTTTAGATTTAGTGGAATGGGAAGGTAAGGGAGGGATTGCTGGAGTGTGGGCAGGTTAAATAATAGGAGGGCAAGGTAGCAGGTAGAAGTAAAGTAGAGAACTTAGGAGAGATAGAGGAGTTAGGAGAAAAAAAGATATGCACAAACATAAAAACAAGATTAAGAGTAGAATCTCTTAGGGAAAGTATATGTTTATATATGTATGTATGTAGATATGTATGAGTGTATGTGTGTGTATCCATACCTATATATAAATATATCCATGCTCAATTGTAGCCTTGGTGTGGTGGGTAGGGAGGAGGACGGAAGTGGGGAAAAGAACAAAGTAAAAAGTGTATAGCAGAGAACAAAAGAAAACCTATAAGGAAGCAAAGAAAAGATGGATGTTTTTCAACTTAATGCACAGTACTTAATATGTAGGCTCTCTTGAAATGATGTTATTGCTATATATTTTGAATGCTTTCCCATGTTCTGCTATGCACATGACATGTTTTTTCTTCCCTTATTTTATATTTAAGTTTATAGTGTTTCTTTTTCTTTTCTTATGTATTGAGTTTTAGTATTACTCTAAAATTTAAAAAAGAATGTGAATCAGTTAAAGAATTGCTAACAAAAACAAAAGAACAAAGAGAATCATAAAAAGGAAAGTAGGACTTAGTAAACTTTAAAGTAGATATGAAGCTTTCTTAGCTACTATTATAATATGAAATTAATGAAAGACAAAACCAAGAGATCATTGAAAAACAAGGAGAATCATAAAAAATAGTTTACAGAAAAGGAATAAAATTCACAAATGAATAAATTAGGAGCAAATTTAGGTCAGAATTTAGTGTTGGCGATGCAGAATTTAAAAAAACCTATTAGCAGATTAGGAAATCTGTTAATCCATGACGGACAATCTCTCAAAAGGAATGAAAGAGATATTAACAGATTTGGACCCAAAAAATCATGAAATGGAGGAAAATTTGGCATATGAGAAGCACAAAGCAACATCAAAAAATCCACAAAATTTTTTATAAGTAAAGTGAGCAAATTTAAAGTTATATTCAAAAATAATTTAAAGTTCATAAGTCTCTCATAGGAAAATGAAAAAAAGTATCAGTATACTTTTGAATGTAATAACTTCTGAATATAAACAGCAAAGCTTTAATAAGGAGAATCCACAGATAACAAACAAACAAAAAATACTTCAAAATTCTGGACACACAGTGATTAAATTTAACAATATCAATGACAGACAAGTTTTGCATGAGACTGATTTTCACATAAGAGTGAGAGAAAATTCTAATAATAAATCAGAATTATTCCATAGTCTAGAGACACCACAGAAGGGAATGGATTTGGATGTTTAAAAAACAAACAAAAACAAAACAAAATAAAATGTAGAACTAAAGAACTCAAGTAGCCACCCAAGATGACATATACTGAAAATCTGTGCCTTATCTTCCCCATTCCCCTAAATCTAATAAGTCTAATCATAAAAAGATGAATGTTCAAAGAAAAGAAGACAACTGATGTATTTGTGCAAAAAATAGACAAATATGAGCAGAATATTCAAACAACCAAAATCCTAGAAACACAAGAAAAGTAAATAAGCATTACTATCTAGAAAAGCAATAAAAAATGAATATCAAGTAAATTAAGTTTAAAAGTTACTGAGTATGAGAGAGAAACAGAGACTGAGACTGAAACTGAAAGACAAAGAAATATAGTCATCTTTGGAGTAAAAGATCAAAGAGGGGATCATCAAGAAATATTTTTAAGTACAGAAGGTGATAAAGATTTTAAAAACTAAAAGAAACAAGAGAAAGAAAGATCAATAAAATTAACAGATGCACCCTTGACTAAATCCTTCATAATCCCATTCACCTGGTGAATCAGTATAAAGGTGGTGATTCCTATTGTCTCTTGGAAAGAACAGGGGCTGCAAGAGAAAAAAAGAGATAGCAAAGGGAATATATTGTGACTGGGGAGCTGGAAGAAAGGTATCTCACCCAAGTAGTGACTTCAGTGTTTAAGAGCATTTGTATGAAGAAGGAGGTGTGTTCCTAGTGCGTGTAACAGGGGAATCATCATAGATTTAGTCTGGAGGCTTTGAGCATTGGGAGGCCACCTTTTCAGAAAGAGTTTTAAAATTCCAGGAACAGCATTTCAACCCCATGAGGAAGTACATATAACCTGATAGGAGTAAATAGGACCAAGAAACCAAAGATGAGATGGCCTGGTTATTGGGAAGGAGAGTAATTATTCTGAAGGAAAAGAGTAAGTCAGGGTGTCATCTGGGAAAAAGTAACTTTATCCATGCTTCCATTCCACAATGCTTCCTTCATGTACTGATATTTCCACAACCAATTACAGCAGGAAAAAATGGAGAATGAGGCAAAACCTACAAAGATATAGCATAGAAATTGGTTATCAGAGGGATCCTAAACCTGGTTCTTCAAAGACTTCAACTCTATGGCAACCCAGGGGAAAAAATAAAGAAAAGTTAACTAGAGTTTAACTAAAAAATCAGAAAATAAATTAGAAAAAAAGAGAAATAATAAAAAAAACAAAGCAAAGAAAAACACTTAGAAAAAAATAAAAACAAGATGTTGGAGAGAAGGGAATATTTTTAACTAATCATTTAAGTGAACAGGGAAAAGAGGAAAAATGGGGAAGAAAGATAAATTTTAAAAATAAAATAATAACTTAAAATACAAAATATATAAAAAAACAGACAAATGTGATCAGATAAAAGGGAGAGATTTTGTACTAATAGATTAAAATTAAAGAGTTTAAGCAAAATAGGGACACTGTGATAACAGTGGCTTAAAATATGTTGGAGATTTGTAAAAGCACCTGACAAGTAAACTATTCCATGCTCCCCTAATTTGTTTATGTTATCACCCTTTATATCTAAATCACATACCCATTTTGACTTTTTAAAGCACTGCTAAAGAAATAAATGGAGAAAAATAAAAGCCTAACAATCACAACCCTAAAAATTCATAGATAGGGGAAGAATTTAGAACCAGAGACAGAGAATATTACAAATGGAAAACGGATAGTTTTGATTACATTAAACTTAAAAGTTTTTGCACAAACGAAACCAATGCAACCAAAATTAGAAGGAAAGCAGAAAACTGAAGGGATAAATTTACAACAAGTATCTCAGATAAAGGCCTCATTTCTCAAACATATAGAGAACTGAGTCAAATTTATAAGAAGTCAAATTTATAAGAATATAAGTCATTCCCCAATTGATAAATGATCAAAAGATATGAACAGGTAGTTTTCAGAAGAAAAAAATCAAAGCTATCTATAGTTATATGAAAAAAATGCTCTAAATCACTATTGATTAAAGAAATGCAAATTAAAACAACTCTGAGGTATCACCCCACACCTATCAGACTGTCTAACATGACAGAAAAGAAAAATGATAAATTTTGAAGGGGATGCAGGAAAACTGAGACACTAATGCAATGTTGGTGGAGTTGTGAACTAATCCAGCCATTTTAGAGAGCAATTTGGAACTGTGCCCAAAGGGCTATAAAACTGTGCATACCCTTTGATCCAGCAATACCACTATTGTCAATATCCCAAAGAGATTAAAAAGTGAGGGAGGGGTGGGGTGGCCAGGATCTAATTGTATAAGGCTATTTATAGCAACTCTTCTTGTGGTGGTTAAGAATTGGAAATTGAGGGGATGTCCAAGAATTGAAGAGTAGCTGAACAAGTTGTGGTATACGATTGTAACGGAATACTATTGTGCTTTAAGAAATGACAAGCAGTATGATTTCAGAAAAACCTAAAAAGACCTACATGAACTGATTCAAAGTAAAGTGAGCAGAATCCAGAGAACATTGTACACAGTAACATCAATATTATACAATAATCAACTGTGAATGACTTAGTTACTTCAGCAATATAATGATACAAAACAATCCCTAAGGTCACATGATGAAAAATGCTGTGTGTTTCTAGGGAAAAAAAAAACATGAAGTCTGAATATATACCAAAGCTTACTAATACTCATTTTCTTTCTTTTTTGGGAGAAGGGAGGGAGTGAGTTGAGGTTTCTTCCACAAAATGACTATTATGAAAATGTGTTTTACATTATTGCACGTGTATAGTATATCAAATTGCTCTCTATCTCAGGGAAGATGGAAGAGAGGGATAGAGAGAATTTGGAACTCAAAATTTTTTTAAAAAGTTTAAAATTGTTTTTACTTATAATTGTGGGGGAAATAAAATGTTGTTCAAAAATACTTTTTAAAAGATAATAATAGGAGACTTTGATTTTCCTCTTTCAGAGCTAGACAAATCTTAAAGAAACTAAACAAAATGGAAAATAAAGAATAGAATAAACTGTTGAATTTAGAGCTGCAAGACTTAAAATGTATTCTGAATCAGAAAATTAGAGTATACATAGTTATCATCACCAATTGTTAATTTTACAAAAATAGACCACATATTAGGACACAAAAATAATATAAATTAATGTTTTTTTTAAAAAAAGCAGAGATATTAAATGTACCCTTTATAGCAAATACCTAATAAAATAGCAATTAATGTAGAAAACACAAGCAAAATACACAAAACTAAATGAAGAGCAAATAATGTCCTCAATGATGAATGATTAAAAGAACATTTAG
>CM053622.1:213150290-213185581 GCA_028646595.1 Phalanger gymnotis | reverse complement strand
ATAAACATCTTAAAATTTAAAATAAATAAACTGAAAATATTGAAAAAAATAAAAAAAAACTTTTTAAGCTGATTAGATAGAATAGGAAATAAAATCAAGTGCCCATTTTAAAAATGATTAAGAAAATATTTTTAACAACTAAAATATAAATAAAATGCTATTTCCTCTGCCTATAAATGGTACTTTTAAAAAAATGAAATAAAGTTTCAACAGTTCAATCAGCAAGCATTTATTAAGGGCAGCTTATAGTTAGTTTGGTTTTATAGAAATACTATTTGTTGGGTTTGAATTTAAACATTCAGGATTCAAATCCCAGCTCCGCCACTAACCACCTGTGTGACTGTAAAAAGTTACCTAGACACTCTGGGCCTTAATTTCCTGAGTTATAAATCAAAGTGTATGGATTATATTACTTCTGAGATTACTTCCAACTCTATACTAATGGACTTATGATTCTATATTATCCAATTTCCCACGCATCTTGATAGGAACTGCTTATGCAGATGGAGAGGTGAGATGATCCCTGCCTTCCAACCAAGTGTTCTTTCTACGACTAAAGTACTGAGGTGAAACAGAGGGCAAAAAACAAAGAAATAAGCAATTAGATAGACAGACAGATGATAGATGGATAGATAGATAGATAGATAGATAGATAGATAGATAGATAGATAGATAGATAGATAGATAGATAGATAGATAGATGATAGATAGAATGACTACCTTAGATGATCCCTAATGTCTTCGCTTCCAACTCTAACAACTTATTAATCTGCCCCTTATCTTAGACTAGATGTTACTTTTTTAAATATGCATTCATAATAGACAAATGAAGTACCAGAAATAGATCCTTTGGATAGAGAAGATAGAGATAGAATGGGACTTAGGTGTTATCCTTGCACACCTTTTCACAAGGTTGGCATTGATGAGAGGGAATTATTCCACTTAACCTTGATGCTAAACACCTTCAATGTAAGCATTACCAGGAACAACAAAGGAAGAGCTAAGATGGCTGAGCCATAGATAAAATGGCTTTACTTGGATGCTCTGTAGAAATTATATTAAAGTTTTTATAGTAATAACCTGTTGCAACAGCCTAAAGAGTGAAAGAAAAATTGGTACTGCAACCAGATTATTCTCCCCTTCAGGCAGTTATAGTTATGGATAGAGGAGAAATGCCTAGGAAAGAGGATTCATAAGGTAACTTTTCTGTACGTAACCTCTACTGCCAAGAGAAAGCCTTTTAACTAGATGTACCAATCTCTTCTGTTCCTTTCCTCCACTTCTATACAACTGAAAGGGAAATTTTAGTTTCACTCCTTTCTTAAAGTTATATGGAACATCTGAGAAGTTTTAGCTAATTAGCTAATTTAGCATATATATATGTATATACATATATATGTTTCTTTTTAAGAATGACCTAATTCATATTTAACCCTTTACACAATTCTTCGAAAATTACGTTTTGTGCTCCATTTTTCACCAGGAAAAAATCAATAAAAAGGATAAATGAAACAATTATGTGTTATCAGCTATTTTTGTCATGATGAGTCAAGCAGGCATGAAAGTAAGATCTGTGGTACCCCAAAGACCACCTGGTGTCTATTCTGGGAATTCCCAAACAATCCGACTATGACTCACTGAACAGTACAACAGAGAGTTTGTAGCAAGGCAGTTAGAACTCTCACTTCACATCTATTTACTATCCATTAGTAGGGAATAATTTAAGCAATTTAGATCAATGCAAAAGGACTGATCTTGGTATAAATCAAAGGAAGTTAAATAGTCCACTGCCTAACACCATACTACCAACAACTAGGTTTATAAAACACTCTTGCATGATGATAAACTATAGGGAAACTTTGACTTGGATTCACCCTTCTGATGGAAGAGAAACCTACTTGGTCTGCTTATTATTATGTGACCTTATACAAGTCACTTAAACACTCTTGTACTCAGTTTCCTAATCTGGAATTGAGTGACATAGACTAAATGATCTCTGTGGTCCTTTGCATCTATAAATCTTATCAATCTATGATAATTGCCAGATGCTGTCTCTTTCTATAATAACTGTAAGATGCTTTGTGCTACTATTAAAGTGAAAGTGACTCTAGAAGTGGGACCCTAAGCTATCAATCGTTTATACCTTAGTGTGGCTAATTTTCTACTCCTGTGCTGTAAAACAGTTTTTGCTAGAAGAGAAAGAGAAATGAGCACTGGACACCTAGTAGGGAGTAGATGAGGAAAATGAGGATGTAGGGGATACTGAACCCAAACTTGGCCTATTTCACTATTTTGTTAAAGGCTGCTCCTACCTGCAGGATTAAATAAAATCATAGCATCTTAGAGTTGGAAAAGATCTAAGAAAACATTTAATACAACTTCTCACACAATGTAGCCATCTGTTTTAAAAATCTCCCTTACAAATAGTTATTTAGGAGATCCTAAAAGTCTCCAAGCAAAAGAGAGATCATGTCTTGAATTGCCAGCCCATTCCATTATTGGACGGATTTAGTTTTTAGAAAGCTCCTGTGATAATCTCCATTTTTCAGATGGATATGTAATGAGCACCTATCGCTCCAGGGGCTTTGTAAGTAAGAGCCAAATTATTTGTTCCTCTCTAGATATATGATTGTTTCTTGCCTTTTAGCTCCCATACCTGCCTAGGATTGAGGAGTAGGGTGTGTTTGGGGAAGATTAGTACCTCTGGGTGAGTGCTACCAAGCCCTTTTCAGGGCTACTTTCCACCTTTGTTGTCCACCTAATCTACATGACTCTCACCTGTGGCTCCAAGGAGCTGTAGCATGCACAGCAGCCACACTCCAGTAAACCATTTTGACAGAAGGGCTAAACCAGGCTGAGGGTAACCAAGGCATCTCAAACCCACTGGTGCATTAGTGGGGTGTCTACCCCAAGCATGTGAAAACTTCACCTGGTGGAATGGGTAGATGAGAACACTTTGTTCCAACGGCCACGCACGAGGGCAGCTGAAGAAGATGCTGTAGACAATCAAAGACACCAAAGTCATGCACTGCATCTTGAGCCATGACCAGTTGTTTTGACTTTGTCTTGACACTGGATTGTGTTGACTCTAGAAGAGAGAGTGAGGCCAACACTTCATGCAACTCTATCTCACTTAAATCTAGTTTACACATGAATCAAAAAACATCACCCATACCATTTTATAATTTTTACCTATCTCAAAGTCCTGTGGCAACAAACAAGTGACAAAATAGCAGGTACAGATACACCGGGAGCTAGTCACGACCTTGCACACAAGCAGCCCAGGCCACGGGGTCATCTTACTGGAAGTAGCAGTGCGTGTCAGCAGCCTCTTAAAGATTGTACTGCTCACCTCTTGGTATGAAAAAGAGGCTAGAAAAGTTACCCTAAAAATTGTCTGCTTACCCAACCCTGGTCTGATTGCCATAGTAGGCAAGGATCCCAATCTGCAGTCAAAACACAAAAAAAATGCACAAAAACTTTTGCAAAGATGATTCCAGTATGTACACACATTTATATACAATACAAAAGCCAACAGACCTAAAAGACACACAGTTCTTTTTGTAAGAGAAATCAACAGGTATCACATCCAAATAGCAACCCTGAATAAAACAAGCCTGGCAAATGAAGGCCAGCTTACTGAAGTCAGAGCTGTATTCACATTTTTTTTTCTGGAGTAGTTACAATGAAGGGCAGCACAATGAAGCTGGTGTAGGTTTGGCAATCAAAACTAATCTAGTCAACAAGCCTGTATGCTTACCAAAAGGAATGAATGACAGACCCATGACAATGTGATTGCCACTTGCAGGAAAATTCCATGCCACCATCATCAGTGCCTACCCTCCCACCATGATGAACCCTGATAAGGTCAAAAAAAATTTTATAAAAACCTAGAGACCCATATCATCGACTGCCAAAAGAGGACAAGTTATAATTCTGGGTGACTTTAATGCTAGAGCAGGTTCAGACTACCAGACAGGGCAGGGAGTCCTTGGGAGGAATGGAGTTAGAAACAGGGACAGCAATGGTCACTTACTACTGAAAACATCTCATAAACTTCTCATCACCAACATTGTCTTCTGTTTACCTAAACACAATAAGACCATAGATGCACCCTCACAACAAACATTGGTATTTAACAGACTGTGATTATAAGGAGAAGAGACAGATAGGGTGAGGGAGTAACAAAGGTAATGTGTGGTGCGGAGTACTATACCGATCATAGATTTATCTGCTCCAAGTTAAATATTTGTATTCAACAAAAGCAGCAGTCCCAAGGCAAAACGACTATCAGAAGAATTAATGTCAACAGATCAGAGGGCTTCTCTGAGCAAGAACAGTTTGCCGCTAACTTGGAGGGAAAGTTGAACCAACACATAGTCAGCAACAGTGGAGCGGAAAAGGTGTAGGCAGCTTTCGCACCTGGTGTACAGCACTGCATTTGCTCGTCTGGGTCAGAATGCTCACGAACATCAAGACTGACTTATGAAAATGATGGGGAAATTCAGAAGCTGCTAAATGAAAAATACGAACACCACAGAGTTTACCGGTAGGATAGTTCATCCATCTCTAAAAAGGCAGCAATTAATTCCATGAAAAGCAAAGTTCAAGCAAAGCTTAGAGAGATGCATGAATCTTGGCTCAGTAGGAAGGCAGATGAAATTCAGTTTTACACTGACAGTAACAATCCAAAAGGCTTTTATGATGCCCTAAGGCTATTTATGGACCAAACACCTATGGCACATCTCATCTACTCAGTGCTGATGGTGCCACACTGATTAATGATAAGAACACGATCCTAGAGAAATGAACTGAACACTTCCATAGTGTTCTCAACAGACCATCATTGATCAATGCTGAAGACATTGACCATTTACGTCAGGTTGAAGTCAATCCCTCCCCAGATGAAGTTCCAATTGAAGAAGACATTTTGAATGCCATTAGGCTCCTTTCTTGTAGCAAAGCTCCTAGTGCTGATTCTATTCCAGCTGAGATTTACAAGGTCAGGGAGAGGGGAGTCCATTGCTCATATAAAAGCTGACTGAAATTTTCTAGGTTATATAGCAAAAGAGTGTTATTCCCCAGGAGTTCAAGGAGACTCCCACTGTCCACCTCTATAAAGATAAAGGAAATAGATTGCCCTGTGACAATCAGAGGGGGCTCTCCCTCTCTCAACCACTGCAAGCAAGATTCTTGCCAGAGTCCTCCTTAATAGGCCAATCCTTCACCTGGAAGATGGTCATCTACTTGAGAGCCAATGTGACTTCAGGAAGGGCCAAGGACAGTCGAAATGATGTTTGCTGCCCAACAACTCCAGGAGAAATTCCAGGAGCAGAACAGAGGTCTGTACATGATGTTTGTAAATCTGACCAAGGCCTTTGAAACTGTTAGTCATGAAGGCTTATTGAAAACTATATCAAAATTTGGTTGCTTGGAGAAGTTCATTAGCATTGTATATCAATTTTATGACAGCATGCTTACCCATGTTCTTGTTAATGGATGATGCTCTTGTGCTTTCCCAGTCACCAATGGAGTAAGACAAGGCTGCCTGCTTGTTCCCATGCTTTTTAGCATGTTTTTGATCATGTTGTCAAATGTCTTTAATGAAGACAAAACCAACACCAAGGTCAGCTACTGCACTGATGGTAAAGTCTTCAATTTGAAAAGGCTACAAGCCAAGACTAAAGTGGAGGGAGTACTGGTGCATTGGTTCACATGGACTATTTGCGCCCAACCTGTGGTAGAGCATTCCAAGCTCATATCGATCTGATCAGCCACAGTCAGACACACTGTGACTTGACGCTAATGAGTGATGTCATTTTGGTCCTCTCTGAGAACAAAGGACAACAACCAACCAACCAACCAGGATTACCAAATTCTTATAGAGTATCTAGGGGTGTGTGTGTCTGTGTGACTGTGTCTCTATGTCTGTGTGTACTAATCAAATCTCTCAGTTGTTCCTCAGTCAAATCACTCTGCTCTAACCCCTAAAGTTCCCTTGTATTCCATCCCTTTTGTTTTCCTCATAGTTTCCTTTACCAAAGTAATTATTTTTATAATGTGATCAAATTAGACATGAGTATATTAATATCAAAAGTAGTGCTCCAATAAGGTAAAAAATGTTCATTCCATTTCAGTTCCAATGGTTCCTCCCCTTTCCCCAACCCCTAACGCCCTAGGAAAAACTCCATTGGACTTCTCTTTCCCCCAGTCAATGCTGAGATTTGGGTCATGAGCCTTTTGTAATCAGTGTCTAGTTATAAACATTCTGGATGCCAGTATATCTAAAGCTGAGCACAGTAGATTCTGCTCAGAGATTCAAAAGTGATTTAAAAGTTCTTTGTAGTTCTCAGTATTACAGCTTCAGAAGCAAACAATATAGCAAGATGCTGGTCTTGGAGCAAGAGGAATTCTCCAGTGATGCTCATCCAACTGTTCTCTGGGTAGAGATTCACTGTGGGTAGGGAACAACCTCTGCTCACTCCTGATTCATGTCCATTTTCTCCAAGGGCATCAGGGAAAAGCTGTATGACCTTCCCTGAGATGGTTATACCTCTGCCCTCCTCTCTCTTGTCTCTTCCTCACTTTCACCTTTAAGTTCTCAGCACAAGAACATACAAGATTGGTCATAGTCTCTGAAAGTTTTCTCCCCCATTTGAAATTTGCAGGAAACTCACTTCTCCTATTTTCTTAGTCCTCTATATCCCTTCCACCAACAAATTGAGATTTAGTGAGGTTAAGTAACTGTTCTGCTTTCCCATAGTTGATAAGTGGCACAGTCAGAAAGGAGGGTTGAGGGAGGTCATTCATACTAAGCTAGGGTAACATTGTGGGTAAACTCCAGACTTGGTATCTAGAAGACCTAAGTTCAAATCCTTCTGAAGATACATGATATTTGCATGACCCTAGCAAGTCATTCAACCTGTCAGCCTCAGGTTCTGTGTCTACAAAAAGGGATTGATAATAGTGCCTGCCTCCGAAGATTGTTATGAGAACCAAATGAAATGATACATGTAAAATGTTCTACAAATCTAAAAACACCATATAAATGTTAGTTATTGTTATTATTATTATTAACATTAATTTATTCATTCAGAAATCATTTATTAAGTGTCTACTATGTGCCAGGAACTGTGCTAGTTGCTGGAATCTTCTGACTACTAGTTCTATACTCTTTCTGCCTTGAACAGAGCGACATGCAATTAGGTACTTTAGTCAATATTTTCTCACGATGATGATGATGATGACTCCTTCGGGAAGCTAACTTCAAGTTGAAAAGTATAGCCCAGGGACATATGATCTAGCAAAAGGCTATGGTTAAATTTTCATTTGCTAGCTTAATTAGAGCACTTTTAATATTTATGCCATAGGTTCCTGAATTAGACTTTTCTCTCCAAAATGCCTATTCTTGGCTCATGCTAAATTTCATGTAAACTATCTATCTATTCCACCTGTGCTTTGGCACTTAGAGAGAAAATATCTCATAGTGAAATCATTGCAGGGATTATTTCTCCAAGACAGAACAGTTACTGACAAAATGATCTGAAATTAGTCTACAGAGAAAAAAAAGTATATGAAAGGGAAGTGTTCTTTTTTATGGTTAGTCAAGTTGTTTTAACACCTGAATTCAATGCAGAGTTCCTGAAGAACTCTAAAGCCTTGTTCTTAAACATTTATTATTTTATTTCACCACAGATGTGTATATAACGGGTCTAAATTTTCCTGAGGAAGGTTATTCTATTCACATCAAAATATATTTTCTGAATATCTCTAATTAGGAGACGTCCTTTTTTTGCTTTGTACTTCTATCACCTCTTTCCTCATTGAGTGGGAGTTGTCCCACCTTGAAATCCACAATTGACAGTATAAATAGCTGTTAACTTTAAAATGGAATGCATTATGGTTTCTATTCTAAAGGGATGAGAGTGTGCTCTTTTTTTTTCCTCCCAGCAGCTTTCTGCCCATGTGTCTTCAATATATGAGATGGCCATTTTATTATACTTCTTTTAAAAATGTCTTCTTGGGATTGAGATTTATAAAAAAAATGGTTTTACAGCTATGAAGAGGGGCAAAAGTATCAAGAAAGTGAGCTTCGTGAGGTGCCTTTGCCCTTGAAATAGATGTTAGGTGATTTTGCAGCTAACATAATAACTGGTAGCAAAGAGCACTCTAGTTTTTGAATTAAAATAAGAAGAATGAATAAAGGCCCTTTTAAAACTCTGAATGCATCCTGGTCACCCAATTAAGGCAGTACATTCACTGCCATTCCATAGTGCAGTAAGGGAAATATAATGGAAGGCAGTAACTATCCATGCCAGCCTTGCAAAGAGCTTTCTAAAATCATTAGGCCTGCAGACATTTTATTCAGCCTGATGAACTGCCTTTAGCCCTATTCTCACTTACCACCCACCATCCATTCCTACCCCCTCCTGCTGCCTCCCTTATAGCAGAGAATGAACAAACAAATCACAGCATTTCATACTTGGCAGATGCCTGAGAGGCCATCTGCTCCCATCCACATTTGAAGAAGAAGGCATCACAATTCAACAAGAAGTGGCCATTGAGTATTGCCTGAAGACCTCTAACGAAGGAGAACCCACTACTTCCCAAGGAGGCCATTATACTTTTGAGGAAGTCTTTCCTGAAATCAGGCCTAAATTTGCATCTTCCCAACTTCCACCAATTTCTCCCAATTATGACCTCTAGGGCTCATCATTAACAAAATTAATTCTTCTTCCACATGAAAATCATTAAAATACTTGAAGATAACCAGTTTGCCCCCTGAGTCTTCTCTTCTCCAGGCTAGGCAACTATTTCCACTTCCTTCCTCAGGTGGTCTGGATTCGAGGCCCTTCATCATTCTGGTTACCTTTCTTTAAGTAATCCCTAGCTTATCATTATCCTTACTAAAATATGGCCAGACCAGAAAACAATACTCCAGGATAGGTCTGACTAGAATAAATAGAGGTTGTTATCTCTTCATTCCTGGAAGCTATATTTCTCAAATATAGCCTCAAAATTGCAATATCTGTTTTGCTTATTTATATACAATTCTTGTTTCATATTAAATTTATAATTCACTAAAACTTACAAATTTTCATATAAAATGTGCATGTGAAATTGATCTTTTAACCTTTTACATTAATCCCTAAGTATTAGTCAGTTAATTGATAAGCATTTATTAAGTGCCAACCATGGGCCAGACATTGTGCTAAGTTCTGGGGATATAAAGAAAGGGAAAAGACAGTCCGTGCTCTAAAGGAGCTTACAATCTAATGAACTTTTAAACTATTAAACTATTAAATTGCTAAATTAATTAAACTATTAAATTGCTAAAATAGGCAAACTATATCTATAGCAATCCCCTGATCTACAATGTAGCAATTGTGTAAAAAAAGAATGAAATAAAGTTTGTCTGGCATTACCTGTTCTTTCTGAAGCCATGTCATTTCTTTATGACCACCACTCTCTTTCCTAGATGTTCGCTACCCATTTATTCAATAATCCTTCCTAGAATTTTTGTCAAAAATCAAATTCAAGCTCCCAGCTTGTAGCTTGCATATTCCATTCTCTTCCTATATGAAAACTGGGTTATTTACTCTTCTGCTATCCTATGTTACCTTTCCTAGAACTGAATGGTTCCAAATATAACTGATGGTATTTCAGTTATCACTTCCATTCATTCTTTCAAGACCTGAAACTATATATAGTTCATTTAAAACCAGGTGACTATAATTTATCTAATTAAAGTTTTCTCTTATCAGTTCCTCATTTACCTTGGGTATCATGTAGTGTCTACAAACTACTCTTATTAATTTCCCATTCAAAGGGAAGAAGGAAAAGGAGGAGATGGAGGAAAGGAGGAGGTGGAAAAATAGGGAGAAGGGGAAGAGGGGAGAAAGGTGGAGGAGGAGGAGGAAGAGGAGGAGGAGGAGGAGGAGGAGAAGGAGAAAAAGAAACAAATCTTCTTTCTTTCTTGTACATTAGATACTCGGAGCAGGAGGCCAATCTCTTTTTATATTATCCATTTCTTTCCAATATCATTTAATAAAAATCCCTTTTGCATGTGCTTAGCTTACTTCTTCAGCCTCACTCTAATCATTCTTGCTATTCCTTACATAAGGCCCTCCATCTTCTGACTCCAGGGCTTTCCAGTATCTGGCCTTCATACCTAGAATATCTGTAGAATAAGGCTCCCTCTCCTTACTTCTCCATTAGTTTCTCTGGCTTCCTTCAAGACTCAGCTCAAATCATGAAATGAGCAGAACCAGGAGAATGTTGTACACAGTAACAGCAATATTGTTTGAAGACTGACTGTTAGACTTACCCTTCTGGGCAATGCACAGATCTAAAACAGCTCCGAAAGACTCATGATAGAAATGACCACATCCAGAGAGAAAGAAATATGGAGTCTGAATGCAGATTGAAGCATACTATATTTTTCTTTTTTGTTGTTGTTGTTTTGGGTTTTTTTTCTTTCTCATGATTTTTCCCTTTTGTTCTGATTTTTCTTTTACAACACAACTAAAGTGGAAATATATTCATTATTTTTTTAAAAAGACAGCTCAAATCTAGCCTTTTGCAGAGGCCTCTCCTGCGTTTCTGCTCCCCGTTCCTACAGCTACTGCCTTCCCTCTAACATCCATCATCTCTCATTTTATCTGTATATATGTTGTATATAAAATTGGGATTTTTATAAGTTGCTTTCCCATTAGAATCAGAGGTAGCTGGAAGCATGATTTTTGGCTTTTTGTGTGTGTCCTCACTTCCTAACACAATTCCTGACACACAATAAGTTCTTAATAAATGCTTGTTGACTAATTCCAAGTTGTCCTGACATTTTGATTGCAATAAAGAGGCAGTTACTAGTGCAGTGACTAAAGCACTGGGCCTGGAGTCAGAAAGACCTGAGTTCGAATTCAACCTCAGACACTTATTAGCTGTGTTACCCTGGGCAAGTCATTGAACTTGTTTGTCTCAGTTTCAACCATAAACAGGGGATAACAAGAGCACCTATCTTACAGGATTATTGTGAGGATCAAATAAGCTAATATGTGTAAAAAGTGCCAGGCACATATTAAACAATATATAAATGCAAATTTACCATGTGGTGCTTTTTATTCATCTGATACCTGCTCTTTCTTCAATCTTCTAGACATATCTTTTTTGTTTTTTAAATGTCAAGTTGGTTGGTGTTGTTCTCTGTGCCTCTGTGTTGGTCTCATCAGATAACTCATTTTATTATTTTCCTTCTCATTGAAATTCTTCCCAAGGCATCTTCCTTATTAAAGAGTTTCCCAATCCTCCTGGGTTAATTTCCCTCAGAATTTAAGTTCATGAAAACCTACCTGCAATTTCTCTGAAATCTGTGAAATCTACTCTCCCAAAATCTAAAGTCAGACTATTCCTAGCCTTCTTCTCCTGTCATAAACTCTTAGGAATGGTTATTTCCTTGCAATGAAAACTATTTTTACCACAAAACCTGGCTCCACCCTGTTAGTGAGAAATCCAGGAAAAAAAATCCCCCTCTTCGTTTTCCATCTTTCAGAGTATGAAATGGTCATTAAGGGAAGTGACATGATGACATGCCTCCATTATATTTGAATATGCAATGGTCCATATCACAGTCTTCTACCCTTCTATTTTGGAAGAGAGAGACAGAGAGTCAGAAACAGACTCACAGAAACAGAGACAGAGAGAGACAGAGAAAAAGAGAGACCAAGAGAAAGAGATGGAGACAGAGAGGCGGAGTGGGATCTGCCTGAAGATGCTTTGATAAACGAAGTCCATCACTACTATATCATTCCCCTATATCAGGCTTGTAATTTTCTATTTTCTCATTCTGTCCAGATGACATGCAATATATTGCAGTGACCAAAATAATCACTTCTTTTTCTCCTTCCATTGATTTTCACACAAATAGTCCCCATCGTACTTTCCATCCCCTTTACTCCCACTCCTGGATTTTTTATTCTGAATTTATTCAATTAATACTCTTCCCCCTTTTACAAATCTTATTTCTTTTGAATTAGTTATACTTTTCCAGAACCAAATTTCAGTCATGGATCTTACCCTCCTCCCCTGCAACGGTCTTAGTGCTACCTATAAAATCAAATTTGCTTCCTTGCTTTAGGACTTCTGGTTTGTCTTGAATATTGCCTTTATGTATTTGTATATAAACATTTTTTGGCTCAGTGAAAAGAGTGCTGGGCCTGCCTGGAGTCCAGAAGACCTGAATTCAAATTCATCCTCAGATACTTACTAGCTGTGCAAACCCTGGGCAAATCACTAAATGGCAAAGCATTTCAGTATTTCTGCCACAAACAGCATACTACATGGAGCCACAAAAAGTCAGACATGACTGAAAGACTTAACAATAACAAAAACAACATATAGACACATGAGGCTGCAGTTTAATATTCTCTCCTTTGTCGGATTTTGTCTCCTATGAACTTCTGGTTATCTCAATATTTCTCCTTCCTTCTTTGTAGCTTCTCACTATAGCTTGGTAGATAAATGCAAATAGTTTGCTCCTTGCCCAGTTCTTTTCAATTTAAAATCCTTTTGATTAGATTTGGATTACACTAAACAAATCCAAGTTTTTTAGTTGATGGCCTTTGTTTTCATATTACATTCATTTCTGAATATAACTCATTCACACTGCCTCTCCTAAAGTACAAACCTTCTCTTCCAGCAATTTTTTTAGATGGGAGAAATATCATTTAAGCAATACCAAATAACATACAAGCCAGATCTGAAAGTATATGCAATATTCTACATCCATAATTCTTGTTTACTTCTATTCTGGTTCAAAATCATTTATATGCTAAGCCAGAGAAATTCTTAGTAGCATCTAAGTTAGATCATTTAATTATAACAGAATTTGATTGCTACCTAGATATGTGGGTCAAAAAGGAAAGATACCTTATTTTGGGATACTGTAACTCTTTTCTTCACTGGGTGTGATGGCTATGGTTAGAGTTATCATCATCTTGCTGCTTCCAGGGAGAAGTTCTAGCCTCTCTACCCTAGTAGAAGTAATCTGAGATGGCTTGAGTGACCCTGGAAAAAAATGAGCCCAGAAGACAATAGCAGGCAGTAATGCTGCTCAGAACCTGCCTCTCCAGCAACTACAAAAGCAGCACTTTAGCTGGATGATAGGAACAGTAGAGAGATAAGACCATCAGAGAAGTCACAGGTAGAGCAGTACAATCTACACAAGAAGTCACAAGAGTATCAGAGCAGAGGTTGTCTGCACAGTAATCACCATGGGATTGGTCCAGTAGAGACCACAACACCAACGCATAATCATAAAATTAGTGGGGACCAAAGGAGCACCAGGCAAGGAATTGTCCCAGTGAGAGCCATGATATCCCCAAAAGTGGCCTTGTCACACCACAGCTGTCAGTTGCTCCTCTTCCACACATATGGGGCCCCCAATATGGGTCCCTCATATGTGATCCCTATGTATACCCACTGTCCTCACTGATATGAATATATTTTTGAGACAGAGTGTTCTAGATTTATTGAAGTTAGAGGATTCTATCGACTCTCACTGTCTTATTTGATTAAATAACTTTGTTTTGAACTTATTGGGACCTCTGGCCAATGATTGAAGTTGTGAACACATTGGTGGGGCTTTATGAAATACTGTATTAAGTAGATGTTCACCCATAGAATATTTTCAGGCTAGGACATTTATTCTGGGAACACAAAGACTGAGAGCTATATCCTAAGTATTGCAATATTCAGTTTCATTTTTTGTTGATTTATGTTTTTATAGTCATTTCTACTGTTTTCCCAGCTCAGCTAAATTTGTTCGTCATTGGTTCCTGTACATATTTCCATGTTTCTCTGAATTCTTTATGTTCAACATTTCTTAGAGAAGAATAATATCCCGTTATATTACTGTACTAGCATTTGTTTAGCCTTTCCCTAGTTGATAGGCACCCATTTTGTTTCCATTTCTTTGTTTCCATGAAAGGGCTGCTCTGAACATTTTGATGCATATCTATCCATCCATCCATCTATCTATCTGTCTGTCTATCTGTCTGTCTATCTATATCTTACGGTACAAGTTAAATTCATCCTTAGTCTTTGTTAGATACATTTCATATCTGACCCAGAGCCTGTCATTGCATTACTCTATGTAAGCTATGATCCAGAAATTTAAATCTCAGTCTTACACATCATCTTCTTAGCTAACCATTCACTTTCTGTGTTAGCTTTGCTCTTCTCCAGCCTTTATATTCAATGGATACCAATGATGAAGTATCACCTGTGCCTTGATGAGCTTTAATTTCTTGCCCAATTTTTTATAAACTTTAGTAATGCTTTGCAATTTCCTCCTGGCAATATCACTTATACACACATGAATCACCAGAAGTGGCAAGAAGTCTTCAATTTTGAAAAATCACAGGAGATTATGTTATCTCTTGGACACGTTCCCTAGGAAAACAACAGAATTTTCTACTAATATTATAAGGTAACTTAATAGCTTCCATTCCCCACCAAAAACTAAGTCCTCGTCCTCCTTGTCCTCTTCCTTTTCCTCCTCCTCCTCTTCCTTCTTTCTTTCCATCCTTCCTTCCTTCTTTTTTTCCTTGCTTCCTTCTTTCATTATTTCCTTACTTGCTTCCTTCCTTTCTTTCTTTCTTTTTTTCTTCCTCCTCTTTCTAATTGCATTATCCTTAATCTAGAGTATAGAAAAGCATTCCTTGGACAGTTTTTTTTTTATTTTCTCTTCTTAGACGAAGAATGATTTGCACATTGAAACTTTTTATTTCTCCACAAATACAAATTTCTATTTTAAAAAATCAAACTGAAGAGAGCAATAAAGAAGTACAGAAGAATTAGAGCTTTGCCTATACAATAAATTGATAATAATTGGAAGACGGTCTCATTCACTCAATGTGAACTATATGAAAACAGCAAGGGACCTCTTCCTAACATTTGATTCTCTTTAGTTATGTGTGGTTTCTTTTACTCCTTAGCTGAAAGCTTATTTTCTTGGTTTGACTATACACAGCACAGCAACCCTCATAAGTTTGCTCAAATGAAATTATTTTACAACAATATATTAACTGAAAACATACAAATCTCAGTGAAAAATTATAGAATCTTGCTAGATCATCTTTCTATTTAAATCATCCATTTAATATGTTTCTTCCTATGGAATGGCTTGTTCCCATTCCCTTCTCCACCACCCCAAAATGTCTTTTCCTCTAACCTGGTATTTTGGCAGAACTGATTTACAACATAAAGTGAGGTTGGCTGTGCTTATTAGCAAGTTGTAAGTAAATCAATAAATCAGTTAATTAATTAAGCAGCTAAGTAGTTACATGAAATAGTTCCTTACATTTCCGTTATACATTTACTCTCACTTCTGACAGCTAGCTTCTTGCATTCATTGCTTTTGTCAGTAAGGTTGGTAGACTTTTATTTTGTGTTTTGTTATACTGTGTATTTTTCTGGTCATGACAGTATTTGTGTTGGTTTTCCCCTTCTGGCAAAGACTAGTATCCCACAGCTGACAGGTATCTATTGCTTGAATCCAGAGTCACAGCCTTAATCCAATGTCAGTTGTTATTTTGGAAGACATTTCACTCTTCCCACTGCTGCCCTCATTTATATTTCCCACATCAATTTTGTAATTAAGCTGAGCCAGAAAACACTAGAGTTTCTCTTGCCTCAACAGTAAACTTCAGAAACAACCAGGACACATCCCAGTGGCCCCACAACTGTCTGTACTGTGTACACTAACCTCTGCATGTGCTCTTACCCTCCAGCATCCCACGCCAAGATGAGCTCCCACTGTGTGCATTCCTGAGCCCCGATGGCTGTTAGGCTTCAGCAAGAAAAGTTTGACATTCAAACTCTGTCAGAGTTTTGTGTCTATTGAGGAAGACATTATTTTCCAGGCAAAAGAATCAGCACAGTGGATTAATGGAACTTATCTTTTCCTAATCTCCACATGGAAATGGAATCTTCTTTTTATTTCACAGTAACTTTTAAGAAAAACACAATCACTACCACCAATACATTTCATGAGACACACTTCTGTCCAACAACTCCAATTTCCTGTCAATCTTGCAGGCTGCTCTAACATCACAGAATCAAAGAATTTAAGAGTTAGAAGGGACCTCAGCAGACATCTAGCTCAACCCATTATCAAAAAGAATTCCCAATATAAGATATCTGGCAAGTGGTTATTCATGGTCTGATTGAAGACCTCTAAGGAGGGAGAGATACCACCTCTTTAGAAGAAGCTTGTTTCACCTTTGCATGGCTCTATTTTTTAGTTTTTCCTGACATCCAGCCTAACTTTGCCTCTTTGCCTCTGTTCTCCTCTTCCTTTGAAAAATGAGATATTTGCCATTCAATATTTTGGTACTTGTTTTCCATGGTCTTTCAGATATCATTGACAGAGACCCAGAAATCACATGTACCAGTTCTTTCAGGCCCAAGGAATATAGTTCATCTGGACCAACTAACTTGAATTCATCAGGGGTAATAAAATTCTTTCTTACCATCTCCTTACTTAAAATCAACTCCATTAATCATTTTTTCTGCCATTGCTAATGTAAACATCTTTCTCTTAGCTGAGAAAACAAAAACAAAATTAAAAATTGAGCGGCTATGTCTTCTTTATTTTCTCCCAATGTAGCTTTTTAAAATGCCATTTTCTTTGCAGGAGGTAGAGGGAGAAGGTGGAGAATGTTTATCTTTAGCACTTCTCAGCAGCTCATCCTGAAATTTGGAATTCCTGACACTTTTTTAAGAGAACAATGCCACAGGCTAATATTCATTCTCTGCTATTCGGCCTTGCTTCCTTCTTTAAGACATTTCTTTTTAAAATCTAAATTGGTTGATGAGTTTGCTGCATATCCCAACTGATCTCTTCAAACAAATCATACTGTTTGTTCCTTTTTGGAAATGTTTCTCTTTGTTTCTTTAGAATTGCACTTTTGAACATATCCTTTTCCTCCTGAGCTTATTTCTCCTGTTAGTCCAGTTCTTTCCTTTGAATCCTTTGAAACCTGCTTTCCCAAAATCTCCCACTCATTCAAATCAACTTAATTAAATTAGGATTTATCAAGGGCCCACTCTGTGTAAGGCTTGGACTAGGTGCTGGGGATACCAACCCAGACCATGTCAAACCTGGACCATATTGAGCAGTTTGCATTCTACTTGAGGAAAGAGACAAGAGTACCCAAACAACTAGGTTTCTCAGGAAAACCTTTCTCTAGGTGATATTTGATATGCCTTGAGGGAAGCTAAGGTTATAAGAGACAGGTGAGAAAGGAGCCCTGTCCAAATGTAGAAGACAACTGAGCCCAACAAAATGCACAGAAGAGACATGCGATGCTGAGTTTGGGAGACAGGAAATAGAGGAATTTAGCTAGAACACAAAGTGTGTGAAAGTCATCAATGTGAAAGTAAGTCTAGAAAGGTGGTCTGGGGACAAACTGTGAATGACATTAAATACCAAATTAAGACTTGTGTATTTTGTCCTGTGGACAATATAGACCCACTGAAACTTTCTGAAGATGAGTGTGACATAGTCACATAGACCTGATTGAAATAAAAAGACTAATTAACGGAAATAGTCTAAGTAAAAGGTGATGAGTGCTTCTAATAATTTATGAGCATCTCACAAGCCCATGCCTCAACTGAAAGTCAACTGAAGGCAAGCAGGGAATATAGTCCCTTAATATCTGTATCACTGTCCCTCAGCATAATACTTTGTACATGGCAGATGCTTATAAAAAGTGAATTAAATCAAATTGTCCAATCATAGCTGACTTCAAATATGAGGCAGAAGATAGCAATGTAATAGAGTTTGAAGTTTGAATGGACCACCTCAGGTGGCAACACCAAGGGAGAACATACATGGTGACCTAGGCAACTAGTACCTGTGTGTACTACCACATAACTGAGAGAAACCTTTTCCCCTTATCTATGTAATGAGAAATCTCTTTAACTATCTGACTGAGCACCAAAGTAATAGCAGGTGATCTTATGCAATAATGGAAGTAGACCTGAGGGTCATTCCCCTCCAGCTTCCCAGCTTAGATCATGTGGCCCTGAAAAAACAAGTCTGGAGCTCCCAGAGCTTGAGCCAAGTGAATGTGGAATCCAAGAATTCAGAAGAGGTCAGGTGGGTAGACTAGTATGAAAGTCCTGAGGATCAAAGGTTCAAGATACTGGCCAAGTAGGACTTAGGACTTGAATTTAGTAGGGCTATTCCTGTGTAAGAATTGAACTAAACTGTGAACCTAATCCTTCTTCCCTAAAGACTGGGGGTGGAGGTTTCATACCAATAAAATGTTGGGAGAAATATTTGTATGTTTGTTCTTGCTACATCTTTGAATTAAATATCCCTTTGTAAAAGGTAATCTGATGTTAATGGATTAAAAAAGACTGGGATGCTAGTGACTGGGCTCCTAAAATGGGAGGAAGGAGCAGCTGGGTGGTACAGCGTATACAGCACAGGCTTGGAATGGGAAGACTCACTTCGATGAGTTCAAATCCAGCCTCAGACGCTTACTAGTTGTGTGACTCTGAACAAATCATTTAACCCTGTTTGCCTCAATTCCTCATCTGTAAAAATGAGCTAAAGAAGGAAAGGGAAAACCACTACAGTATCATTGCCAAGAAAACCCCAAAATGATGTCATGGAGAGTCAGAGAGGAACAGCAACAAAAAGAGAACAGCAGTAGATGGTGACTTAAGCCATAGTCAAAGAAGAGAGGATAGCCCCTTCCCCCGCCCCAGGGTACTGAAGCACTCAGAGAGGTGAGTGTGGAGTAGAGTGGGGAGGGATATGTAACAGGTCTAGCGGGTCTAGCCCTGAAAGAAGGCCAGAGCAGCCATATTACAACTCCATTTAACCTGATAGAAATTTCAGCACTGTTTATGTGCCTTTCCCCTGGATAGAGTTGTAAAACACTACATTTGTGTAAATTAAATCATAGCTTTATTTATGTTGCCACTAATACCCTCCCTTCCCTCTGTAATTTCCAGTGGGATCCATCAGCCCCCCCCTCCCCTTTTCTTTATAGCACTGGTGAGGTGAGGTAGCAGGAAGTCTCCATTAATCACTTTACATAGTGACTAAGCAGCATCTTGCAAGATGACTTACACACAGCCTGACCTGACATTGCACAATAGAGCCATATGGAAAACACAATTTGGACTGGAGGAAAATGAAAAAGTGTCGATTTGTTCAAAAGATGAAAAACCAAGGGCATATGCTCTTTGGTACCCTGAGAGAATTGCTGGTGAAAGGCCTCCTTTCACATTTCAGACATAAGCTATCACCAGGATACTTTGTATTCTTTCACAGTAGTACATTATATAAGATCACAGATGAGAACCAGCTCCTAAACAGCACACTCCATTTAAAGGTCAGCCAGCCAATAGGGGTGAGTGGTTTCTAAAGGGAATATCATTGGGCTTAGAGTCAGAAGACCTCAGTTCAAATCCTGACTCTGCAATTTACCCTGGAACAAATCCTTTTCCTCATCTATACAAAGGGGAATTATATTTGTCCTACCTTTTTCACAGGGTTATTTTGAGGATCCAAGGGAAAATAACTGTGAGCGTACTATATGAATATGAGCTAAAATTTAATGAATAGGCTATACATTTGTAGAGCATTTAAAAATCACCAAATTGTTGCATGTACTTTCACAAGAACCATGATATAAGCATTACAAGGATTATTATGCCCATTTTACATATGGGGAGACTGAACTTAAGGGACTTGGTCAGAGTCAAGCAGCTAGTAAGGGGCAGAGCTGAGACTCTGACCCACAATTTTTCTATTCCCAAGTCCAATGCTCTTTCCATGCATTCAATTATTTCTCCACCTCTTACTAATAAAAAAGAAGCCAATATTAACAAGTCAGTCTGATGTAATTTAACATTCATATTCATTCCTTTCATAGCTACATTTTGTGAGCTGCATATTGGGCCGGGGGATGGGAAGGAACCAGGGCTAGTCCTTCCTGATCACGTTCTGAGAATGCATTGGTCTCTTTGGCCCTTGACCAAATGCTCTCTCTATTCCAGAGTAACTTAACCCATTCCAGCATAACCCAAAAGCCGCCAAGATGATATCTCCTACCTGTCAGACAGATATCATATTTCAACATCATCAGTAGTGTTGTTCCTTGGAGACCTGCTGTTGAGTTGGGTATTTCTAGGAGCCACCTGGAACAGGAGACAGACACTGTCACAAATTATTTAAGTAAGGAACTATCGGGGAAAGCAATACACATAAGTTGTAAAGCACATTGTAGAGCCTTAGAGAGGGCACTCAAATCATTCCAAATGCATTGATACGAAAGGTGTACATAATGTCGAGCTCAGGCATGGAGCCCCAGCAACAGGAAATGGGGGCTGCAAAACCATAGCAACCACTAGCACGCAGGTGCTACATGAATGCCCAGCAGACTCTGGATACCAACTGGGAAAAGGAAAGGTTTTTCAGGAGACTAGGTCTTCTAGCTTGTACCTCACTATATACAGAATGGGAGTTATTCTTTCTGCCTGCATGGGAGAAGCAGGTCAGAGTTAGGATGCAAAAGATTGCCCTGAGTGTCATTACATGTACTGATGTGACACATCCATGGAAAAATGTTGTTGAGTTAGAGCAGGGGACCATGTACTTTTGAAAAAATAGTGATAACTGTATTTCACTTTAATTGATTTCTTGTGTAATTGTATATTTATTTTATGCATTTAAAAACATTATTTTGAAGGCAGATCCATAGACATCACCAGACTGCCAAAGCAGTCCATGACACAAAAAAAGCAGTCTTGAACTAGATAGTTCTGATGGTTATAGATTTAAAGCTAGAAGTGACTGTAGAGGTTATCTACTCCAACACCCTCCTTTTGCAGGCGAATAAATGAAGATTCAAGGAAGTTAAACGATTTGTCCAAGGTTGCACAGGAAGCAAATAGCAGAGCTAGTGTTTGAACTTAGGTCCTTTGATGCTAAATTCATTTCACTGTTCTATATTAGGATGCCATCACCATATAAAAGGACTAGAAAATTATATCACACACACATGGCCACACTTAGGCAATAAATACTTCTAAGAGTAACAATAATTATGCTTTGTATAGTTGTGCAAATACATAATTATATATCTTATCTCTCTCACAGGTATACACCCATACACACAAACATACACACACACAAGCACACATACACTTCCCTCAGGAAAACCAAGCCATTTAATTCAACTCCACTTTGCCCATTGTCTCGGGCCAGTTGGTTGTTCTCCATTTTTTCCCAAGTACCTCTGGGGTTATTGCTCCTACTTGCATTCTGTCTTTGGTGTCACTTTAACTACTTGGCAGATAAGACAGTCAGGAAGCTCAAAATTCCAACTGGAGACAAAACTAAACATTTCCAAATACCTGATGCTCACAGCAGGCTGGATGCAAACTGGTTTTCCAACCCTTAAGGTACAAACATGGGTTTGTGGGGGAAATATCCTAGTCGAATGACTTTAATATCCTGTCACAGGATTCTTGAAGTAGATTTTCTCTGTTTGGATGCTTCCTTTTTATCAAATACTTGGGCACTAGAAAGTGTGACCTGTAGCCTGGTGTGACTTATCCAATGTGAGTTGGACAGTGATCAATTTCAAGTGCATAGTGCTTGTTAGGTGAGCTGTGACTAAGGCCCATGTGGTTTTGATTTCTAGATCAACTGAGAGACCCCATTTAGCAGCTTTTTTGAGAGCTTGCAAAGCCAGGCAGAGGGTGTTAAAGAAAGCCTTCTCCTCCAGCAGATTGCTTGACATGTGATTAGTCAAAGGAAGCAAGAAGAGGTATCAAGGTTTGGAGTAGTGGAATATCCCCTGACTTAAGCTACGTTGTGTTTTTACATGAGTGTCCTTTCTTTTATTTAACCATCAGCCAAGTTGTTCTTCATTCACAGCCCCAGATGGTTTTCAGTTGCATTCAAATCTAAGCAATGGTCTCTCAATTCAGAAACCTGCCACCTCAAATCCAGGTCTAACACACACACACACACACACACACACACACACACACAGAGCCACATACATGCAGGCATGCTCTGTCTCAACTTCTGTCTCTCTCTGTCTCTGTCTTTCTCATACTCAGTCTTTTTGTCTCTCTGTGTGTCTCTCCATCTCTTCTGCCATCTCTCTCTCTCTCTCTCTCTCTCTCTCTCTACCCCTCTCTCTCTCTCCTCTCTCATTTTTCTCCATCTCTGTCTCTATCTCTTTGTATTTCTCTTCCTCTCCCTCTCCCTCTCACCCCTCCCTCTATGTATATATGACACATATGTCTCTATCTCTCTCTCTCTATATATATATATATACATATATGTATGTATATATATATGTCTCTATCTCCCTCGCTATCTCTCTGCCTCTCTCTCTGTCTATCTGTCACTCTCTCTTTCACATGCACACACACAAATGCATATAAACACGCACACAAAACCGCAGCATTTTTGAATCACGGGCACATGAATCTGCTCCAACATATGGCTTGAACACTTAAAGGGATCCTGCTCTGATCTGTCCTCTGTTTATGCTACCCACTTTCCATTAATAGGGGACAGCAAGTACCCTGAGCTAACAATTATAGATGACATCATTTTCCTTCATTATCTCTGATAATGAGCAATTTTCATTCCCTGGAAACGAGGGGACACTAACAAGCAGCAGTAAACAGGAAGATAAATAACAGCCACTTAGCTATACTGTGTTATGTCTCTCTTAATATTAGGGCTGGAAAAGGCAAGAAGACCAGATTATTGATAAGGCAATACTGCAGCTTTCAGAGCAATTGGGTTAGAATTAACATACTCTGAGAGTCAGAACTCTGAGTGTTCAAGAAAAAGAAAAAGGGGGGCAGGGAGATTTTATCCAGTGTACTCTCTTTACTTGTGAATGCTGTTTGATTTTTAAATACTTTTAGAAAATTGTATCATAATTACATAATAATCACGGGGAACATAACACAGGAAAAAAGCCATAGGGAGACAATGTGGTCCAATAAAAAGAGCACTGGCTTTGGAGCCAGAGGACCTGAGATGACATTCTGCCTCTGATGTTTGCTATATTTGTGACTTTAGAAAAGTCATTTAACATTTTTAGGGCTCAGTTTTCTCATCTGTAAAATGAGAGTATTGGACTATCTGGGCTCTGTAGTCCCTTCCAACTCCGTATCTCTGAAAGTATTTATTCTAATGGCTCATTAGAATCAAAAGAACTAATTGGTCTAGAGATACTGAAAGGCAAGTGAGGTATAAGTGAAAAAAGAAGCATTGCTGATGAAAGCAGTTCCTCGATGGCAGAGAACCTTTCTCATTTTGTCTGTCCCAAAGGAGAACTTTTTCTTTTGCTCTTTTTTTTTCCTTTGGAGTTCTAGTTCTTCTCAGCACTAAGGTAATCAAGTGCCTTTGATTAAGACTTGCCTTTGTTTGAATCAAGAGTCTTTGATTAATCAAGTCTTTGATGACCTGCTTATGTCACAAGAAAGCCTAAGTCACATGAGCTCAAGTCACATGGTTGTGTTGCCCTCTGACCCTGAAGAAGTGCATATGTACTCAGAGGCTAGCATTCTGCTTAGAGGTTCACTCGTTGGAAGATCGTTCCTGTGATTTTGCCAGACAAGACTGGGTGGCTGTTAAGGAGCGCCCCCACCCCCAGCTCTGAAAGCGCAGATGTTGGTGCTTCTCTCTCTGGTAACTATGTATGTATGTGTTGGTATGGATGGACAGTTAGAAGCCCTGTCTGCTGATTTGTGTTTTTTGCTCTGTTTATATATTTCTGCTTCTAGTTTCTGTTTGCATTTTCTCTGAAGTTCAGGGTGCTAACTTTTTTCCCTTGAACCAAGAGAATGATGTGTGTATGTTTAATTAAAGTAAGATTGTAAACCCCTTAAATTTGCTTTACTTAGAAAAGCAGATTAAAGAACCTGTGCAGGCGGCCCTCCTGTGTGCTGGTGTTATTGGCCTTACACAGCCACAGTAGCTGCAAATAGCAACATTGTTGTTACACTCCCCCAGTCCAAAAAGCAATTGTACTGCATATAGCAATTATTTAACATATGCTCATAGAACTGAATTGAATCAAACTGTAGAGAGCATTAGTCTTGGTGTTGAAAGACCAGCATTTGAATGCCAGGTTCTGATACTTAGGAGCTTTGTGACCCTGAGCATGTCACTTCACTCTAAGTTTAATTTCCTAATCTATAAAAAGGTTTGATGTCTAACTCACAGGAGAGCTACTTCAGAAATGGGTTTTCCTGTTATATCAGAATATCATCAAAATATAATAAGCACAGATATATGAGGTGGGAAAGAGCTTAAAGGCACTGAAACCAACTCCTTCATTTTACAGATAAAGAAGCTGAGACCTAGAGATGTTAAATGATTTGGCCAAGGTTATACATCAAATATCTGAAGTGAAATTCCAATCCAAGTCTTCCCAACTCCAAATCCATCACTGTATCCACTACTTCGTACTCATAGCTCGTATTTACGTGTAATTTAAGTTTATAGGGCACTATGCAATATATTGTCTAACTTTGTATAATATAAGTGCTATATTATTCCCACTTTATACATGAGGAGTATGAACCTCATGGAGGTTATGTGTCTTGGCCAGTCACTCGTGTAGTAATTATCTAAGGTCACATTTGAACCCAGATCTTCAAATCCAGCACCCCATCCACTATGCTTAAGGTATCTGAGGTAAGACTTTATGCATCTTATCAATGATTCAGCTTTGCCTAATCTGCAGAGATAAAAGTCCATGTCATTTTCTATACACCCACTAATAAAAAAAACAAAGAATAAAACATTTTGGTAGCTAATATCTCAGGATACACAGGGGTGGTGGAGATGGGGAGGCAGAAAGGGAAGAGAAGAGCGTTTTCTTTGTAGACATAAAGTGCCATAAAGGAAGTCCAAAAGCTCCCGTAGTAAAAATGTTGCTGACGTGGAATGATCTATGCTGCCCATAAAATTAGTCATGTGTTTTGTGCAAAGTGGCATGTTCCTTTTGAGCAGACTGGATCACGAACATTAAATATGAAAATAAGGAAAAAAACATTTCACATTGTTGAAAAGTAATTAAAAATATATTTCACCATATGTTCCTCTGCCGTTAGTTCACTTCAGCAAAACAAATGCCTAGAGCATTTATTATCGCCCATCATTTTTTAAAGAGGCCTAATGTTCACATTTGGCACAGAAGCCAAGCAGATAAAATGAATCAGCTTTGAAATGAATTGTGTGGCATGCATTTGCCTAAATTCAAAGAGATGATGGTAGAGTTAGTCAACATGGAACCTGTCTTCTCTCCAAAGTCATACTGCTGAAAATCCTTACCTTCTCAGGTAGGGCCCTCAGCATCTGTTTGGAAAATGCTTGGAAGACCATTATGAACACTCATGAGGATGCCAAACAGCTGGTACTTCCTTATTTCATAATGTTAAAATAATAATTGATTTTTAAAGTAAAATAATAATTCAACAACTTTATATTTTTCATAAAACAAACTAAAATGATCAATAACTTTCTATCTAAATACTTCTAAATGGGTGACATCATTGAGAACTTTTCTAATGTGACTTTAGGATTCATAGAAAACAGTTAAGAACGACATTTTTTTGTTCTCTTGGAATTAGCATCCCAAGCAGTGAAATTGAACAGCCTCCACTTTGGGCAGGAAAAAAAAAACATCAATCAATCAGAGAAAAAAGGAAATGAGTAATTGTTTTAAAGAAGAATAACTTAATTCAGAGGTTTCTAAATGGAAATAATGTCCCCTACATTGTCAAAGACCTGTGCCTTGTAATTAATAGAAATTGTATATAAATACAGCTGGAGACCAGTTACCATGGCTAGTTCTATGACACTTGAGAGAGCATTGTCCACTAACAAAGGAAGAAAAAGGGGCACTGATAGAAGTGCACTGATAACTGCAAAGAACCCACTTTTCAGGAATAGTTTTATATTTTTTATAAAGGTCTTCTGGTCATGCAGCCAAGATGGCAGAGTATAGAAAACACTCAGCTGAGGCCACCTAATATTCCCCTCCAAATAACATTAAAATAACTCCTCAAATAGAATTATGCAGTGACAGAATTAACAAAAGGTCAGAGTGAGATGTTCTTCCAGGCCAAGACAACTTAGAAGATCAAAAACAGAGATTTGTAATACAAGGGGGAGGCTGACGAGTGGATGAAATAGCATGAGGATGAAACACCAGTGGTGGGATTAGGTAGTGGAAACAAAAGCAGCAGAATCTTTGGAGCTCTCAGGCCAGAGATGGTAAAGGGACCTGGCAACTGGTCAGATTGCAAGAGGCCCCTGTGCTAGCACTGGACACAGGACCAGACACTTTTTTGGCTACTGCATTTCCTATACATACTTCTGGGTCATAGTTCAAGGACACAGTGGAGTACTTTTGGTCAAGAGCAAAGACTCTGAGGAATAATATGTTTTGGTCATGAGATCAGGGACCTTAAGGAACAGTATTGTTTGCAATCCAAATGGCTCAGCAGACCTTCCTGGGTAAGGACCAGAATGCTGACCATGAGAGAAATGACCACATTTCTCCCCAGATCATATTACTTTGGAAGCATTGAAAACTTCCAAACCACTAAAACTAACTCTGAAAACAATAGTGTGAAAAAGCCTGAAGCTTGACACAGTGACCCTTTCCCCACAATCCCTACCATGTTGGAAACAGCACCAAACTTTACCATAAAGTTCAAAATCAAGAAATTTGGTAGGAAAATGAATAAACAACAACAAAAAAGAACCTGACATAAAAAGCTACTATAGTGACAGGGAAAATCAAGTCAAACTCAGAAGAAGAAATGAAGTGAAAACAGCTCCAAGCAAAACCTCAAAGGAAAAAAAAGTGAAATGAACATAAGCCCAACAAGACTCAATGAGGTTAAACTGTTTACCCTCCAAATGGAAAGACAATTCATTTAACTTTAAAGAACGTTATCATTATTAGAGAAGGATTCTATATAGAAAGAGAGAGTAGTAGTGAATTAATTATGTTAGGATGATGTAAAAAAATGATAGGCAAGGAATATGGATGCCCTGGGAGAAAGGAGAAAAGAGAAGAAGAATGGTGGAAATTATCTCACATAAAAGAAGTGTCCGATGAAGAGTTTTAGCAATTAAGAGGATGATGGGGGGGCAGGCAGTACTTGAACCTCACATCTAAATAGGTTAAAAGAGGGGAGAAATACACACACATACACACACTAAATTGGTAATAGAAACCTATCTTATCCAATAGGGAACTGGGAAGGGGATAAAGGAAAGTAAGGATGATAAAAGGGAGAACAGATAAAAGAAGGCAGTGGTCAGAAGCAAAAGAAACTTTAAAGGAAAGGATAAAAGTAGAAAAGGATAAATAGAAGAAAACAGAACAAAAGGAAATGCATAGTTAGTAATCATAACTGTGAATGCGAATGGGATGAACTCACCCACAAAATAGAAGCACATAGCAGAAAGGATTAGAAATCAGAATACAATATGTTGAGGACAAGAAACATACTTGAAACAGAGAGAAACACAGAGCTAAAATAAGGGTTTGAAGCAGAATCTATTATACTTTAGGTGAAGTAAAAAAAAAAGCAGGGGGTAGCAATCATGATCTCAAACAAAGCAAAAAGCAAAAACAGACCTAATTAAAAGGGATTATCAGGAAAACTACATCTTGCTAAAAAAAAAAAAGAACCACAAAAATGAAGTAACATCAATACTAAACGTAAAAAATTCTTAAAGGAAAAGTAAAAAGAATTAAAGGAGGAAATAGTGAGATAATATTAATGGGAAACCTCAACATTACCCTCTCAGAAATACATATATATCCATAAAATAAATAAGAAAGAAATTAACGAGATGAATAGAATTTTAGAAAAGTTAGATATGATAGACCTTTGGAGAAAACTGAATGGTAATAGAAAGGAATATTCATTTTTGATCAGCTTTGAAGGTACTTTCCCAAAAATTTACCATGTATTAGGGCATAAAAACCTCTCAACTAAATACAGAAAAGCAGAAATATTATATACACCCTTTTCAGATAATAATCCAAGAAAAATCATATACAATAAAGAGCAGTAGAAAGATAGATTAAAGATTAATTGAAAACAAAGTAATTTAATCCTAAACAATGATTGATTCAAAGAACAAATCATAAAAACAATAAATAATTTAATTAAAAAGAATGACAAGACAACATTCCACATTTTGTGGTATACAGCCAAAGCAATACTTAAAGGAAAAATTTGTATCTCTAAACATGTACATCAATAAAAGATAAAAAGAGCAGATCAATGAATTGGGCATGTAAAAAAACACTGGAAAAAGAACTAATTAAAATCCCCAATCCAATGCCAAAATGGAAATTCTGAAAATGAAAGTAGAGATTAATAAAATTGAAAATAAGAAAACTGTTCAACTAATAAATAAAACTAGAAAATGGTTTATGGGGGAAAACATAATAAAATAGATAAACCAATGGTTAACTTTATATTTAAGAAGAAAGAAGAAAATCAAATTACTAGTATCAAAAGCAAAAAAGGTGAATGTACCATCCATGAAAATGAAATAAAAGCAATTATTAGGAGCTATTGTGTTCATTTAGCCAGTAAAACTGATGATCTAAGTGCAATGGGTGAATGTACACAAAAATACAACTGTCCAGGTTAACAGAAGAGTAAATATAATACTTACATAATCCTATCTTTAAAAAAGAAATAAACAAATTATAATCTAGATTCCTAAGAAAAAATCCCCAGGACTAGATGGAATTACAAGTGAATTCTACCAAAATTTAAAGAACAATTAATTCTAGTGCTATATAAATGATTTTTAAAAATATATAAAGGAGTTCTACCACATTCCTTTTCCAAAACAAATATTCTTTCAATACCTAAACCAGAGAGAGCAAAAACAGAGAAAGAAAGAAAATATAGACCAATTTCCTTAATGAGTATTATTATTTTTGTTTGGTTGATTTTTTGGAAGGGAGAAGGCAGGGCACTTGGGATTAAGTGAGTCACCCAAGGTCACACAGCTAAAAAGTGTGTCAAGTGTCTGAGGGCAGATTTGAACTCAGGTCCTCCTGGCTTCAGGGCCAGTGCTCTACTCACTGAGCCACTTAGCTGCCCCCATAATGAATATTATTGCAAAAATAAATAAATAAAATAGTAGCAAGGAAATTACAGCAAGATCCCATGAAGATGATCCACTATGACTAGATGGGATTTAGACCAGGAATGCTGGGTTAGTTCAATATTAGGAAAAGTATCAGCATATATCAATAGCAAAACCAACAAAAAGCATACAATCATATGAAAAGGTGAAGAAATAGTCTTTGACAAAATACAAGCACCCATTCCTATTTTTAAAAACACCAAAAAGCATAGGAATCAATAAATATTTAAAATAAATATTATCTATCAAAAACAATTAGTAAGTATTAACTGTAAACAGGGATAATCTTGAAGCCTTTCCAATAATATAAGAGGTAAAGCAAGGATGTCCATTATCACCACTATTATCTCGTATTATTATTAGAAATGCTAACTATAACAATAAAATAAGAGAAAGAAATTAAAGGAATAAAAATAGTCAAAGAGGAAACAAAACTTTCATTCTTTGTAGATGATATGATGTTAGAGAATCTAAAAACTAGTTGAAACAATTAACTTCAGAAAAGTTGTTGCATATAAAATAAACCCACATAAATCATAAACATTTCCTTATGCTACCAACAAAACCCAGCAGCAAGAGATAAAAGGAGAAATTCCATTTAAAATACCTATAGGTAATACAAAATACTTGGGAGTCTACCTGTGAAGAGAAACTGATGGTAATATATTAACACAATACAAAACATTTCAGACAAATAAAGACAACTGTAAATCATTGGAGAAATATTGATTGCTCATGGGTAGGCTGAGCCAATATAATAAATTTGAATTAACTTACTTATTCAGTGCCATTCCAATCAAACTACCAAATGATTATTTTTTAGAGCTAAAAAAAATTTTTATCTGGAAGAACAAAAGGTCAAGAATATAAATCAATGAAAAAACTTGAAAGAAGGAAGCCTAGCAGTCCTATATTTCAAACAATATTACAAAGTGGTAAACATCAAAAAAATCTGGTATTGACTAAGAAATGGAGTGGTGGATCAGTGGAATAGATTAGGTACAAATACACAGTGGTAAATGACTTCATAATATAGTGTATAACAAACCCAAAAATCCAAGCTTTAGAAATAAGAACTCACCATTGGACAAAAAACTGGTGGGCAGAGCCAAGATGGCGGCTGGAAAAAGTTTTGCTAGAAAAAATGACGAGCAGGATGGTATCAGAAAAACCACAGACAGATTTGCACAGACAGACGCAAAATGCAGTGAGAAGAAAAAGGATAACATTGTACATAGTAACAGCAATATTGGAATGATGATGAGTTGTGAAACACTTAGCTACTCCAATCAAAATAATGATCCAAGATAATTCCAAAGGGCTTATAATGAAAAAAAATGCTTTCTACCTCCAGAGGGAGAACTGATGAAATCTGAATGTAGATTGAAGCATACTGTTTATGCTTTTTAAAATTTTTCTTGTTTTAGCTTTTTGGCCTGGTTTTGTTTTACAAACATGGCTAACATGAAAATTTTTTTGCCTGACTCCACAGGTCTAATCAATATCAAATTACCTAACTTTTTCAAAGAGGGGAGAGAGAATTTGAAACTCAAAAAAGTTTTTTTTTCTTAACATTGTTAAAAATTTTTTCTACATGCCATTGGGAAACATTTAACAAAATGAATAATTTTTTTTAAAAAAGTTTTTATCAGGAAAAGAGAAAGCTACCCAGATGATCAAAATCAGATTTAAACTAAGTAAATTACTTCCTGCTACTATACTCCCAAATAGCTTTCCTTTAGGAAAACAAGTGGTTTGCTTATTCTATTTGCAATCAGTCTCTGGTAAAATATTCCCCCAGTCATTCATTGTCT
Source organism: Phalanger gymnotis (assembly GCA_028646595.1). Classification (NCBI taxonomy): domain Eukaryota; kingdom Metazoa; phylum Chordata; class Mammalia; order Diprotodontia; family Phalangeridae; genus Phalanger; species Phalanger gymnotis. The sequence continues at coordinate 213,154,513 of CM053622.1, read as the reverse complement.
CAGATTAACAAAACCAAAACAAAAGATTTTTCAAACTTAAAGCAGGGTTGAGTCAGGAACAATAGCTTACATTAGACAAACCTCAATTTTCTTTGAGGTAGATAACTTTCCTCTTAGATTAAGGGATGCCAGAGACATAGTATACCCGGATTTCAGCAAGGCACTTAAGAAAGAGACAATGATATCCTTGTGAGTATTATAGAAAGATAGCATGGATTCAAGTAAGTGAATTTGAAGCTGGGCAGCGAGGTGGCACAAAGAATACTGTACTGGGCCTAAAGTCAGGAAAACTCATCTTCCTGAGTTCTAACATGGCCTGAGGCACTTACTAGCTGTGTGACCCAGGGCAAGTCACTTAACCCTGTTTTCCTCAGTTCCTCTTATGTAAAATGAGCTGAAGAAGGAAATGGCAAACTAGTATCTTTGCCAAGAATAGCCAGACATCACTGAAACAACTCAACAATAACCACAAATGAAGGATAATAGAGTGCTGGACTAGGGCTCAGAAATACCTGAATTCAAATCCCACTTTTCCCATGAGGTGTATGACCTTGGACAAGTTACTCCCTTTTCTACACTTCATCTGCAGAACAAGGGCATTGAACTGAATGAACTCTAATATCACTTTCAGCTCCAAATCTATGATCCTTTGACATTACATCAAAATGGCCTTGGCTCCATTTTTTTCAAGAAATTATTCAATAGCTGAAGTTTTAGTTAGTGTATTTAACAAATTTGCACACAGGAGGCAATTAAGTGTTGCAGTGGATAGAGTGCTAGTCTTGGAGTCAGGAAAATCTGCATTCATATCCTAGCTCAGGTGGTTAGTAGGTACATGGCCACAGTTAAGTTACTTAACCTTTGCGAATCTCAGTTTTGTCATATGTAAAACTGGGATAATAATAGCACCCACTTCCCAGTGTTATTGTGAAGACAAAATGAGATAACAATTTATTTTGCAGAGCTTAAAGTGTTTTTAAATGCTAGTTATTATTGTTTATTATTATTATTATTGGGAGGATTAAGAACATTTTGTATGAGTGAATTGGGATCCTAGAAGGTACCACAAGATTTGAATGACAAGCTGGATCTAATAAGATGAATGTTTAGAACTTCAACCCTTAAATGGGTCTGTAATATCATATGTATATGGTTATACTCTCCAGCAGTGAAGATCATAGCTAATACCTGACTTCTTCTATGCAACTCTTATCTGTGTCCTCCTACAAATGATCTGCAGAAAGTTTACTCCTTATACTCAGGCCTTCCTCTAGATCTTTTGCCATTACATAAGTACAAATGCAGCAATTCAGCCTTGACTTAGCCCATCCTCTTTTTCAGTCATACATCTTACTGATGATGTCATTTTCACTTCTTTGTTTGTAGCATTTGTTGTTGGAAATATGCTATAGGCTATTTATGCCCATGATGCATCTTTCTATTTCTCTTCAGATGACCCAAAAATTTGATTCCTCGGAAATTGGCGTATTCAGTGACTCAGAGCCATATGCTACTGCCCAAAATAAATTGAATGTTAAAATGATGAGATTTTTGTTTTAGGAAGATACTTAGGGTCATTAAAAACACTATCTAATTTTTGAATGTTTGGTTTTCTAAACTTTTTTGTTCTTTTCTCAATTAATTGATTTGTTATTTCTCTCTTTCATCGATGAAAGTGTTTGAAGATACATATTTTCCACTAAGGACTGTTTTGGCTGTGGCCCGAATTTTTCATATGTTGCCTCATTGCTATCATTTTCTTTTATGAAATTATCCATTTTAATGTTCTATTTTGCCCACCAATCTTTAAGATTAATTTTAATATCTATTTAAGTTTGAATTCTTTCTTCCAATATACCTCGTTGATTTCAGCTTTTCTGTATTTGTTGTTGGGTTTTTATGCTATAGCACATGGTTAGTTTTATAAGATAATATAATAGCTGTAAAAGCAAATTTCATTTATATGCAATATGTCTAAGGTTTTTTTTTATTAATTCTGTTGATGCCTCTAACTTCTTTTTTGCCTTTTTTTCTTAGATTCCTCTAAATTTGAAGGGAACACGTTGAGGTCATCAACTATTGTAATTTAACTGTCAGTTTCTCCCTGTAATTTGATAAATTAGGAACTTTTTCTTTAATTTCATTGGTCTTCCATTCAGTACATACATATTAAACATTGATGCAGTATCATTGTCCATGAGAACTATGAACCTCATGCACTTCTCTATTTTCCTCTTTAAAGCAAGTCTATTCTTATTATTTTCTTATTCGAGACCATAATTGCTATCCCCACTTTTTTGAGTTACCTGAAGCATAATAAATTCCTTACCAGCCCACTTTACTTTCATTTATAGTGATAATATACATGTGCTTCAGTTCTTCTAGTTGTATATTAGATGGTTGGACATTGTATAAAAATCTTCTATTTAGTCTATTAGATTACCAGAAGTTAAGTTAATGTTTATAGAAGGTCTAAAAAGCAGACATACATGTATATATGTATACATATATATGTATTTTTTTTCTCTGTACTGCACTTGAAGCAATTCCAGCATGGTAGAATCTGCCAGAGTCTTTGGATAGCCAGAATAAATTTCACAGCACAATAAGAACTTTAATTAAGACTTTTATAAGTGAAGATTTATAGAGTTAAATGTAAAGTTACACAATTGAGCTCAAAAAAATCAGCTATTGCAGGACAATTTGGGGAAAGTGTGAAAAAGTGTCTGGGAACTTCAATGGACTTAGCATGAGTGATGAGGAAGTCAAAAGCTTTCTGATCTGTAAAATGGAATGATCGAACTAGATGACTTCTCAGGTACTTCCTTGCTCGTGATGTATGTGGCCAATAGATTATGAATAGGATGTCAAGGGGATTTGAAACCATTTCATAAAAGGATTGTTTGAACATGAGCAATCTACCTTGTAAAAGAAAAGACCGAAGGAGGGTTATAACATCGATCTTCAAATACTTGGAGTGTTGCTATGTTGAAGATGAACAAAACTTCTTTTTGCCTAGACCTGGAGGACAAAGTTAATCACACTGGTTGGAAGTTATGGAGAGGATTTCATCTCAGGTTAAGGAAAAAGTTCTAGCTACGATAGCTGATCACTAACGGAACAAGAACTAGTTATTATCCATTCCTGACGGTCTTCAAGAATAGGCCAATGAACATTATCAGAAAGATTGTCAAGGATGTCACCGACAGGCTTCTTTAAATATGGCTTGGCACAGACAACCTTTGAGGCCCTTTCCAACTAGAAGGTGAGTTCACTTAGATGTGTTACTTGTTACCTTCTTCCACCAACTTACTCAGGGGAGAAAATTGCCTGCATAATTTTGGTGGAAAGTTTTCTATATATAAATTTTTAAGAGATTCTGGCTGTGATCCAAAGGAACATCAAAGACATTTCATCCTAACCAACCCCTCCCTCCTTGCAGCTCAGGACTTTACCAGCATCATTGATCAACTATTGGCCCTTGTTTCTGAAAATACTGATTCTACAATTAAAGATTAAAAGACCCTCTTTCCCATTTCTGCTGGTCTATAGTGGAAGAGGAATAAGCATTTATATAGTGCCTACTATGTGCCAGGCATTATAATTACTGTTTTGTTTCGTTTTACAAATATTATCTAATTTGACTCTCATAGCAACCTTGCAAGGTATATGCATTTTTATCATTCCCATTTTACAGTTGAATAAACTGAGGCAAACAGAGGGTAAATGATTTAGCCAGTATCACATAATTAAAAAGTATCTGAGGCCAGGTTTGAACTCAGGTTTTCCTGACCCCCAGCCCAGCACTCTATCTACTCACCAATAGACACAAGCTTTCCTTCTGCATGGATGATGCAATTGGATGTCCAAAATGACCAGAAAAATTATTGAAAGCCTCAATACAACTAGTGCATTCTTACCATTTCATTTTTGAATGTATGGATATTTCAAACCTTTTCAAGTATGAAAGGGAAAATGAAGTGGGTAGTTGTTTCCATATCCCATTCAAGCTATAAGCCTTCTAGTGTCTCTTTGTTCTCCTACTTGTGGGAAAAATATAATATGGTTCAAATGGAGAACCTAAGTTTTATTTTGAGATTCTCAAGGCCACGAAGCAGTGTAAAAGACAGAATAGTCTAGGGAGACTGACAATTGCATGAGTTCAGAAGGACAAAGAAACAGCTCTTTTCAAGTGAGACGTGTTTCTAATCGGCCCTGATCCA
>CM053622.1:213122021-213149790 GCA_028646595.1 Phalanger gymnotis | reverse complement strand
TACTTGATTTTTTAACCTAAGTGGAAAACTTCATATTTGTCGCTATTAAATTTCTCCTATCAGTTTTAACCAGACTTCTCAGCCTTTGATAAACACCCAGATGCTTTCTACCAAGCCACCCCTCTCACTTTCTTCAGTTCCCATACAGAAGTAATGCTATCGTCTCCCTCCTTTGAGCTAATCTGTTCCTTTTGAGCCAACTCTTCTCTTCCATTCCTGCATTCCAGTTTAATGATTAATTTCCCTGAGAGCACTGTTTGCTAGCATTTGAAAATTTAATAAGGGTGTCCTCTCTCAGATAAATGGATAAATTCACAGACTTCACCTTACTGTTATGGTTCAGTAGGTAATTTTACTATAAATGTTGAATTCTTAGTATTGAATCATAATTTAGGCAAGTTTAGGAAATGTGACATATTCAGCATATTGAGTTCTGTTGTATTGTGCTGTTCTTTTTATACAAGTGGGTTTCTGCAGCTCTTAAGATCAAGATACAGCAAGAATTAGAACCCAACTTCAACCCAACTGTACAACCTTTAAACATGTTCTTTCTCCTCTCTCTTCTGGACGTTGTGAGCAAGCAATAGAATGGCTTCATTTCTTATACCTACAAGAATAAATTTATACTATTCCCTAGGTGGACACTCTTCTTTTTCTTTAAGGGCTAGTCATAAAGATTTAAACAATTCTGTCAACTTCCAGAGCAGGGATTGTTAACCAATGATCTAGGAACTAGATAGAGATAGAGAGATAGACAGACAGACAAACTATATTTAACAGAATTATTTCCACCACAATCCTGTTTTATTTTATGCATTAAAAATACCCTGAGAAGGCATCCATAGATTTCCCCAGACACCAAAGAGATATATTCCATGATACCAAAAAAAAGTTAAGAACTCCTGTTCTACTGGAGGTCCACTAGTCAAGAAGGTACTAAAACTTTCCTTTTCCTATGAAAGTAACAGTTCTCCCCAAAGGCTCAAATGCACTTTGTTCTGACATTTGAGAATTATGCTATATCCCCCCCCAAAAAAAAGTAAGGAAAGAGAGAAGTATGCTATATGGTCTGCATTAGGTATAAAGTATATATAATCTATCAATGAATCTAACAGTCATTAAATGGGTATTATGTGCCAAGCACTGGGCTAGATGCTGGGGATGCAAAGACAAAAATGTTTCTTTAGCCTGAAAGGATGTCAGTGAGCAGCCTGCCCAATTTCCTTTTTTGGTAGATGAGTAAATGGTTATCTGATGCTATAGATGATTTTGCACGAAAATACCGTTTTGGGGGAAATAATTGTCAATACTAAGTATCAGATAGGAGCACCTTTCTAGAATATTTAATCCATTTTTAAGTCAATTTCAAATTTTAAAGAGGCCAGAGGGAGTAATAGAGAGAGTTCCTGGCTCAGAGTCGAGGATATTATGGCTCAAATTCCAACTTCTCTTACTTATTAGATGTATGACCCTGGGCAAGTCACTTAACCTTTTTGTTTCCAGTGACCATGATTTATTAAGGGTTGAAACTCGCAAAAGTTCCCCATGCTGAGAAAAATCAAATCCTTTGCATATTCACATGCTTAAATTTTCATAAAAAAGGATCACAGAAAATATAATTATATTTTCCCTATTTTTCTTAAATTTGTTTCTATTTCTGCTCTTTAGAGAGCTCTTACCAGATCCAGGCCTAGGGAGAGTCAAAACATTCAGCAGCCTTGGATATAACAGTTTGGAGAAGGGGTTAAGCAAAGAAGAATTCTCTTTTAATAGTATTTCTTATAAGTGCATATAGAAAATTCCACCCTCCAAAGCATGTAGAGATTAATTTTGTAATGAATTAATTTTCATGAGCTCCAGTGAAGGTTCCAAATCTCTTGTGGACACAAGGAGCACAACTGTCAAATCTCATCTAAGGTACATGCGTGCCTTCTCAACTTGGCAATGTCTTAGATCTGCTATGGCCATCAAAATTTTGTTCATGTTTTTTTCTATAGTCTGGAGTTCTCTCTGGCCTTTTCTCTGTTGAACCAAGTTCATTTAATACCTAACTCAAGACACAACTCCAAGAGGCATATACATATATATATATGTGTGTGTGTGTGTGTGTGTGTGTGTGTATACATATACATATATATGTACATAGTTGTTGAGCTAGACAGTACTTCAAAGTTTGCAAAGTACTTTACATATGTTAACTCACTTGATCCTCAAGACAACCTTATGAGGTATGTCATTTATTATCTCCATTTTACAGATGAAGAAACAGACTGAAAGATTAAGTGACCTGCCCATGGTCACACAACTAAGTAAATGTCTGAGGCAGGATTTTAGAGTAAGCCTTCCTGATGACAAGTTCAACAAGTTATCCACTGCATTACCTAGCTGTCTGATATAGTGATTAATGTCTCACCGTACTGATTGTCCTTTTGTCTAGTTCTTCACCACTTTTAATGGAGTCCTAACAGAGCTACCCCCAGCCTCAGTATTCTAACTTCATTATAGGCCCACTGTACCTACCTAGCCCCACTCCACCACCAATGTACTAACTTCTTCATATATGCCTCACTGCTCACTAGAAAAACACACGTGTCCTTGAACTCTTAGTTCCCACAGAAACAGCAGGCATGTCCATGTGATGGGAACCTAGCCACTGCCTCTACCTAGCTACTGCTCCCAGACCCATTCATATATGTGAACAGGTGTGTCCATGTACTCAACCACTATCGCATCACCCATTTAGCCTGAGAGGACCACAATACCTATCTTGAACAGACAGGACCACAATAGATAGCCAATTGGAGGGCAGCACAACAAGGAAGTTTAACCACCGAACCATACCATTACCTAATCCCTTAACAAACTCCTCCTGCCTTTTTAATATTAATCATATTTATATATTCTATGCAAATTTCTGTTATGTAATTGCATCTTTGCCCTATAAAAATCCATCTTGCTTTCTCTGAAGTTGCTGGTTCCTCTTGGAACTTAGTCCACTTCATGAGAGGCACCAATCTCAATAAATTCCCATACTTGGAATAAAGGTGGTCTGACTGAATTCTTTGAGATGGTTCCACAACAAGATATCATGAAACTGCAACAGGTTTTGACCCTAGGTGGGCAGAGACTAAACCTCAACACTTTCATAAAGAGTACCCTCCTCCCATTATTTTGGACGTATATATGATTTGCGTTGTTACTTATCCACTTTTAAGGAAAATCAATATTATGCTGTATCATTTAATAATAAATATTACTCTGTAATCAACCCTATTCCCCATTTTGTCAAACCCCATTTCTCAGTCTAGCTCAAAAGACAGTCTCTACCTGTCCGAACTAAAAGTTTGATTGAATAATATGATTACTCCTAGAGCCCCATACCCCACTCTACCCCCAGCATTTGCTAGCTAATAAGTTTAAAATGGGACCTTGCTTTGTTTACAGGTAAGCAAAGAACCAACCTGAGCTGGGCGCCTCCCCAAGGGACAGCTCTCCTGTCCTTACCTCTCCTTGTCAAAGTTAGGGGTGATTTGATCTCCAAGGCAAAGGCTATGGAAAGGTAGGTTGGGGGAGAAGGGATCCTGATTAGGGTAGTTTTGATTTTTCTGGCCAAGATTACTAGAGGCAGCTAATGCCCTAAAGCAATTAGCATTCCTTACTCATCAGAGTGGGCAGCTAGGTGGCAGTGAATAGAGTGCCAGGCCTGGAGTCAGGAAAACTTATCTTCCTGAATTCAAATCTGGCCTCAGACATTTAGTAGCTTTGTGACCCCAGGAAATTCACTTAACCCTGTTTGCCTGAGATTCCTCATCTGTAAAATGAGCTGGAGAAGGAAACAGCAAACTACTCCAGTATCTTAGCCAAGAAAACCCCAAATGAGGTCCTGAAGAGTCAGACATGACTAAAGCAACTGAACTACAACAAATTGACAGAAAGCCACACCTGAAGGCCAACCCATTTTTCCCAGCTGCAGTTACTCCTTCCCTTTCACCCATTGCCCCAACCTTTTTGGTTCTCAGTAGGGTCTCAATCAATAAGGTCTTTTCAGTCCTGTCTTGTCACTCACCTACGAAGACAGCCAGTCTGACACATTTTATTAACAGCTATACCAGTCAGTTACTAAACTGTAATCTTGCCCTGGAGAAAATTGTACCTCAGTTTGCATCAATGTCATTTTATTTGCTACACTTTTTAGAAGTTTCCAAAAACATCTTTGTAGGGGTTTCCTTCGCCGTAAGTTAGAGGAATTGAATTTACATAAATCCTTAAGGACCTTCTCATAGAATGATTTTATTTTAAGACCAGAGACACTCTCTCTCAGAAGAAAATGTAGCCAGCAACTGTTTCTGGTATTGCTTGCTGTAGTAATGTCAGCTAATCTTTATTTAAAGATATCTCAGGTGCATTTCTTTCAGGACAGTTGAAGTTTCCATTGGCTTATATTGGCATCATGATTATCATAACCTGATCATCACTTTCTTCCTAGTAGAAAACTTCGAATAGAAAACTTAACTCTTTTCTTTTCTGCATGTTACCTTGTATCCAGGAAGATTATAATTTGCATGATGGCATCAATTGTTTCAGGTTTTCCTATGTATCAGTAACTACCTTTAATGGGTTATCAATCCAGAAGATGCCTGCAACAAAAATAGGATAAATTTTTCAATGGATACTAATGGAACTCAGAAATTCTATGTATGAATATAATAACATTATTTTATTATAAAAGTGGGGAAAAGAAAAAAGAAAAAAAGAAAGTTACATAATAACTTTGTACATGATAGATTTGCAATTTCATATATAATCATCTTTTTAAAAATTCTACTATTTTATGAAAATGCTTGTTTTATTTCATAAATTAAAAATAAAATAAACAACATTTTTAAAAGAATAAGAATAGCTACATTCATATAGCACTTTGTTTTGCAAAAGTGTAGACTAATCCAAGTTTGACATTCTCTTTAAGTTCTAACTCAAGACATAATTCCGAAGTGGGTTGCCTGATTGAGAATAGAATAACAAACTAACAATACGAATAAGGATATGTGTTGATCTCATACAAAATTAGGAATTAAGCCTTCTGAAAAGTTATTAGTTATTTTAGAAACATAGCTTACTAAAATAAGCACTTCAAATGCAATGTATGATACTGAAGATAAGCTTTATGTCCTGGATGACTCATTCTCATCAGTAAGCGATAACAAGAAAAATTATAACTTCTGTTCCAGGTAAAATGAGTCAAACTAAAATCACTGATGGCCAGCAAAACTTGTGCCAAGTTTAAGCTGATTCCTTCCTCCCTTCAAAGTGATCCATATGTTTGGAAATTAGCAATGTTATAGTTATCAATATTAAATATAAATCATTAGCTCATTGATCTTAGGTTTAGTCCTTAAAATTTTAAACTAGGGCTAGACCATCTTACTTTTTATTGTACTAAGTATCAATAGCATACAAGGAATGAGGGAGCTTTCAACAAGATCAAAGATTAACACTACAGGAAATGCTATGTATGATCTCCATCTTGGTATCATTCCATAACCTAGAATTGCAGAAACTCTACAGGCACAAAGCGCTAAAGAGAAATTTTAACAAAATAAAATAAAATGCATCCAGATCACACCACAGCATTCCCTAGTAGACATAAACAACCACTTCTTGTCCTTTTCATCATGCTATAAAATTATCGGTATGCTTTTGAATTCTCTTAATTTTGAAGAACAGACTCACATTGACATAGCAAGCCTAAAGAAATAGAAGAAAATTCACATCGTCAGCTAACACATAATCTTAGTGAGCTGTATTTCAGGGCAGCTAGGTAGCTAGGTAGTACAGTGAATAGAGTTCTGGGCCTGGAGTCAGGAAGACTCATCTTCCTGAGTTCAAATCTGGCCTCAGACACTTCTTAGGTGTGTGATCCTGGACAAGTCACTTAACCCTGTTTGCTTTAGTCCTTCATCTATAAAATGAGATGGAGAAGAAAATGGTGAACCACTGCAGTATCTTTCCCATGAAAATCCCAAAATGGGGTCACAATGAGTCAGATACAAGTGAAATGACTGAACAACAATAAAAATTTCAAATTGAGAAAAAGAGAAAGCTATTATATTTGTAACATCCACTTTCGGTTAATTCCCAAACTCCCATTCATGTTGGTGGGCCAGAGCCCCAGAAGGTAGATGACTACTTCTCCTCTTACATTTCTTAGGAACAAGGTCTCTACTACTGCTGTTGACTAGACCCCACACAGTGTGCTCCATTAGCTGGTTTTAATTAGTTTTTAGAAAGGGTTATTTACTAAGGTGATTCAATAAGAATTGTTCATACGAAACATACCCACAAACTGAGGGCACATTTTCTGCTTACAACACAAGGTTCCTGGGGAGAATGGGATCAAACTTAGAGAGCACATGTAATGAAAAGATGAATGTCCAGGTGTTATTGGAAATCATTTTCTCCCTTTTTGGAGGCCTCAAGAAGTTCCTCTTATACAGCTCTCTACTGGGCCCTAAATCGGCCTTCCTTCAGTGTATAGTTTGTCTTTGGGGTATCTTTCAGCTCCTGATAGAGATGCTTGCCAGCCTCTACTGCTCAGGAAAGAGTAGAAAGTTTAACATTCTCTGGGCTCATCCTCCCCTTTCTGTCCTTGGGTAGATGTGCAAGTGACTGACTCTTCAAGGCCCTCCTGAGTCTGAAAACTTTTGAAGACTGACTGTTTCACTGCTAATGTGTGTGACTGATTGTCTTCAAACAATCACAAAATATTTCTCATATGGGGGTAGTTAGGTGGCGTAGTGAGTAGAGCACTGGCCCTGGAGTCAGGAGGACCTGAGTTCAAATCTGGCCTCAGACACTTGACGCATTTACTAGTTGTATGACCTTGGCAAGTCACTTAACCCCAATTGCCTTGCCTTCCCCCCTCCAAAAAAAATGTGTCTCATATGGCATCATCAGATTTCATCCAGCAATTAGTGTTAAGGCATCAGTGTGAGTGTCCCTTTTAAACTTTTGAGGAAGAGCTGCTCTGAGATTCTGGATAAGGAAAAGACAAGGTTACCTATGTCCCATCTAGTCACCACGTGTTACTGAGAGGACAGAGCCTCTGTTTTTTTTCTTGTGTTCCTTCCTGGTGCTATGTGTCTTCTAAGATGGAAATACCAGGTGAACAGGGAGACTAGGAGATCTAGCAAAGCTACCCATGATTTCTCTGACAACTGGAGTCCAGGGACAGCCACAGCAGAGTTCTGTGACAGGTCAACACAGCAGCCGTGTATCATGCTTGATCTGGCCCGGCAATGGACAGATCATATCATCAGATACCTCATCCTGGAGAGAGCCAACCCAGCTGATCCTTTCATCTCCTATAATTTATGTAGGAAACAAATTTGGTAAGGACTCCTTAAAGAAGACAGGGAGTCCTAGGACTAGGAATAACTAGGTACTCTCTAGCCTCATGATTTCTACACATATGCCCCACTAGCATGGTACTTTAAGTTTGAGACTACATCCCCAGAGACCTTGCATATGTGCATAAAAGGAGAGAGTACACTCTTGGTTTGGAGGATGTTTTGTCATCTCTGTCCTCATTACACCCCTTTCTAAATCATGACTAACTCTGGCTGATAATCAATGGGAGCATATCAGATAAGGGCTTGTGAGCAACAGCACTCCGGCTTATCAAAAGTATCCCTAGAACCCTGAAGGGAAAGGTCGTCATGTAACTTCTGGGGCCCTGGACCATCAATATGAGTGAGAGTTAGGGAAGTCCTCAGGCTGGGTGCTTACGTATTAAAAATTAGACTTCACAAGCAAGGCAGAAACACAAGCACCCCTGCCTAGGGGAATAAAATGGCTTGATTCTAGTCTTCCTATATTCTCGTACTTCTTTGGGTAAAACTGAAATAATAAGAAAACAGCTAACATCATGGAGCAGAGTCAATGTAATTCAGTTCAGCAAACATTCATTGAGCGCCTGCTGTGTGCTGAGCACCACGCTAAGCTCTGGGAGAGCTGAGGCTCTCACTCTAGCAGATGCTCGAATGTGTTTTATCAAAATGTAGAAGAAACTAGCTGAAAGGGAGTCTTTGTAGTATTTGATTGAAGCTTGCCTGCAAAGACCCATGTGTTTAAACATTTGACCAGCAAGAAGCAGGCAATTGTGGCTGAAGGGAAAACATGTATCACCATGGAGGCCAGAATGCTTAAAATCACTAAGGATTACCTGAAAGCACGCTCATAAGAAATGAATTGTAACACCATGTTCCTCATTGTTCTCAAACACTAAAGATTGTACATATAAATAAAACAAACCAATCTATAATGTGAATTGTTTATTTTAATAAGCAGCATATATGTGTATATTTAAATGTGGTTATGAACATTTAACAATGTGAATTATTTTAATAAGCAGCATATATATATATATTTAAATGTGGGAATGGAATTTAAATACAAATAAATTAATAAGAGTCATTACTGCATTGATTTCTAAACAATGTCCTGTTGTGATTGTGGTTTCAAGTTCTCAACAAAAATGATAAATATCCACCAGTATAGGCAGTCTTACTGTTATCTAAAACTGATTGGCTCCTCCACACTGCTGCCAATACACCATCCATTATTCACCGGGCAGCTCCTCCCCCAGGAGGCCTTGGAGGACCAAGGGATGGTGATAGTGGAAGGTGACTTCTTTCTGACAACAAACGGGAAATAAAAGTGTCTACGCAGTCCTCCTAGAAGACAGAGGAAATCTCTCAGAGGACTATAATGGGGCAGAGATTTGATATCTCTTCTCATGGAGATCTCAGGGAAAGGGAGGTCCTAGCTGGTGGGCCACGGACCACTAAGTGGCAGTGGTACTGGCCAGTTCTCCCTGATCTGGGAAGGGAATTGGTAACTATTCAGGAAGCATCATCTTAACTTCTGAGCCATTTCCTCACATTCTGCCTATACTCTAGTCAATATCTTCATCCTCTCCACTAGCACAGCCTTGGACTCTGTCTCCTGAGTCCCCAGGTTCTGATGGGTCAGCTTGCCATTCATTGTCTCTCCACCACATTGTCCCTATATACCCCTCCTTTCCATTATCCCTTTCTATATTGTCTTCCCTAATTAGAATTTAAATTCTTTGAAGGCAGGGACTGACTTGGTTTTTTTTTTTGTTTGTTTGTTTGTTTGTCTGTCTGTTTGTTGTTTGTTTGCTTGTTTTTTATTCCCAGGGCCTAGCATAGCAGCTGGAACTGAGCAGGGTACTTAATAAATGTTTTAGCTAAAAAATTATTCTTCATGTATATGCAGCCAGTTATCTGTCTGTCTTTCAACTTCATACAAGCCACATTTCCCCTCCTTCAGTCTCAATTCCCCTATGTAAAAAGGGGAGTTTGGTCTGCTGTAGATGATCTCTAAATTGCCTTCTAGCTATAAGTCCTATGAAGCCATGTTGTTGTTATTCAGTTGTGTCTGACTCTTTGTGACCCATTTGCAGTTTTCTTGGCAAAGAGTGGTTTGTCAATTCTTTCTCTGGCTCATTTAACAAATGAGGAACTGAGGTAAACAGGGTAAAGTGACTTGCCCAGAGCCACACAGCTAGTAAGTATCTGAGGCTGGATTTGAGACTTCCTGACTCCAGTCCGGGAAACTCTATCCACTGCTCCACCTAGACAGGACTCAATCAATATGTAGGCAACAAACATTTATTTAATACTTCCTATGTGCCAGACACTATGCTACACCCTGGGGAATAAAAAGAAAGGCAAAAATACTTCCTACCCTCAAGGAATTTACTTTCTAATGGGCATAACTGTGTAAATAAATAGGCATAAACAAGATCTATACAGAGTAGAAGGAAGGCAATCTCCAAGGCCAAGGCATTGACTAGCCATTGAGAAGATAGGATTTGATCTGAAGCTTCGAGTAATCTAAGAAAGCTAAGTCACATAGGTAAGGGGGAAGAGCATTGTAAGCAGGGGCATCAGCCAGTGCAGAGTCCTAGAGTCAGGAAGTGAAGTGTCCTGGGGGAGGAACAGAAAGCAGACGAGGGTAATGTAGAGTTTGCAGAAGGGACTGAAGTTTAAGAAGACTGGAAAGGTAGGAAAGGAACATGTTATAAAGAGTTTCAAATGGCAGAGGACTTTGTATTTATATTTCATGCTATTTGCCTCAGTTTCCTTATCTGTAAAATGGGGATAATAATAGTACTTACCTCCAAGGGATGTTGCGAAGATCAAATGAGATAATGATTGTAAAGTGCTTAGCACAGTTACTGTTAACTATCATTAACTAGCATTATTAGAGGTAATGGGGGCCACAAGAACTAATTGAGCAAGGAGGTAACATGGTCAGATTCATGCTTTAAAACTTCACTTGGTTACAACTGCTTATAATTGAGAGGGGGAGTATGGTAAACTCACCCAGGCACACTTAACCAGCTAAATTAAAGAGAATACAGATTATTTATACAAGCATTACTCATTCAACTTAAATGTTGCTGTAGTTAATGACCATAAATATGTTGGCATACGCTTGCTTTTGTTTTGTTTTGTTTAGTTTGGGTTCTTTTTATTTGGCCTTATTTGTGTCACCTAAGTCCATTTCATATTTTAAGTATCAGGAAACATTACACATATGAGCTCACTGCAGAATCATGTCCCCCATCACCTATAATGATAAAATATCAGGTAAGTGGCCAGAGAATATAGCAATGATCTTTTTCTCCGTGCGTTATTCATCTCTCCTTCACTGCAACAAGGTTACCTACCTTTGGTTCAGAAAGAAGAACTAACCTAACACAGAACAGTTTATACGAGCATAAAATGAAATGATTTCAACTAAGAATTATAAGTTGCATTAATGTTACCAAAGGCTAATTGCACAAAGTAAAACTAAGTTAAGAGGAGAGGGAGGAGTGAACAAAATGGATAGTGCAGAATGATAGATGATGAAATGAACTTGTTTCAACTAGACATCCAATGGTATTGTGTTAAAAGAATGACCATCATATAAAGAAATTATAATCAATGATGAGCAGCTTTGCAAGAAATATGCTTATTATCTACAACTTAGATACCCACCAAAACAAGATAAGAAGATAATTATATTTCTCATACTCTCTTCTGAGATGTAAGGATAAGGTTAAAACCATCCCATATTATCTCTGATAAATTAAAAAGGTAAGAACTTTTTTTCAGTTAACTAAATCAGAATGGGGAATGAACAGGGCCTGTACAGCTCTTTGAATTAATCAAAATCATTACATAAGAGACTGGATCATACCCTCTTTAACTGTCTCTTCAAAGTTTTTTTCACCTTTCCCTTGTTGACTATCTGTGGTCTTGCCAATATTTACCTTCGGTTTAAATGAAGTTTATCAGGCACTTTGGGCTGAATTCCCAAGTAATCTGACTCTGAGAAGACCCAAACCCTATGCCCCAAAAGTTGTACCAGCCTCACACCATCCATGAGCATCTCTCAATGGTTTCATGACCTCTTATACAATATAGAATTTTGCCACATACCCTTACAAATTACATATTAACAGAGGATGTTACAAAGATATTAATGTCAATAATTAATAGCTACTGAACCCATAGTCAGGAATGGCTTCATATTAGTTATACAAAGGAAACTATTGATTAACAGCCTAAAAATAGTCCCTAGTTAAATGCCAAGTAAAATTGGACTGCCTTGCCTTATTCATGGGAAAACAAGGACAGGTATTTGACTAACATCTCTAAACAAACAGCAACCATGCAGACCAGGAATCACATGGAGAGTACAAAGAGAAGCAAAGTATATTCTCCATTTTATAGATAGAACTGACAAGACCTCAGCAATATGAGTAGCTTTCATCTGGAACTCTTACTTGAATGAGAGACAAGTAATTGAATCTGGATTTCTAGACCTTGGATGTAACTCTTCAAATAATGTAGTTCAGAGGCAGCATGGTATAACATAACGAGTACAAACTTTGGAGTCAGAAGACTGTGACTCAAGTCTTAAGCCTGCTATTTACCCCCTATGTGAATCTGGATGTTTCTTAATGTCATATAACTTCTTTATATATTAGTTTCCTCAGCTATGAGGGAGCTGGGATACATAACCCAAAGGTCTCTTTCAGCTACAATCTACAATCCTAGAATGTAGTGGAAAGAACTTTCCATTTGAGACCAGAAGGCCTAGGCTGAAGTCCTGGTTCTGCCACTTGTTAATTCTGTGATCTTGAACAAGTCACCTCACTTTCTGATTCACAGTTTCCTCTTTTTTAAAAATGAGAATATTTATTTGCACTACCTACATTCTGGAATAATATGAGAATCTAGTAGGATAGCACACATAAGCCACTTTGTAACCATTAAAGCCCTTTTTAAGGAGACAAAGTCTCCTGACCCAACATCCCGTCAGGTTTGCAGATCCAGAATGTTGTAATTATAACAATCTAGTTTCCTTTCAAAGGTTAAATTTGTATAGTTATTACTGGAGTTCACAATAATGACATACTGTCTTTAACCTGAACAAGTGGTTGAGTTCCACAAGCCCCTAAATTTCATAGTTTTCTATATGCAAAAGGGAACTTAATTCATTGTTCGAAAACGTTTTGTGGCTAATACTTCAGTGTCCCAAGATTCCTTGATTTCATTGATGTGGCATTCCCTTTATAGAGAGAGAGAGATGACTGACTGCCTATTCGCTTGTATGTGATCTGCATGAATTTCTCTGAATGAAAAATTTGGGGTCACATAACCTTATATTTAGAAGAAATCTCAGAAATACAGCCCCATTCTCAAGGTCTCTCTCAAGAACTTCGGAATTGATTTTGTGACATGGGAGACATTGGCACAGGACCACTCAGCATGGCGTGCCCACATCAGAGAAGGTGCTATGCTCTATGAGCAAAGCAGAATTGAAGCAGCTCAAAGGAAACTCAGGATGAGCAAATTTAGAGAATCCACCCAAAATGTTCACATGGACTATTGGTGCCCAACCTTTGACAGTAGAGCATTCCAAGTTCGTACTGGTCTGATCAGCCACAGTCAGACACACTGAAACTTGACTCTAGTGTAGCGAGGTCATTTTGGTCTTCCTCAAGAATGAAGGACAACAACCACCACAACCAATGGGAAAGGTGAGTCTCAGAAAGGTTAAATGATTCATACAGTCAAATAATAAGTCAGTTACAAAACCATGACAAACCAGTGAGGATGAGCTCCCTTTAATTAAGCTGGTCCAGAGAATTTGGTTAGATAGTAATAGTGTTTATATAGTGCTTTAAAGGTTTGCAAAGCACTTTACAGGTATTTTCTCATTTTCAGAGCAACCCTGAGAGGTATTATGATTATCCCCTTTTACAGGTGAGGAAACTAAAGCAAACAGAGGTTAAGTGATTTGCTGAGGATCATACAGCTAATAAAGTGTTTCAGGCCAGATTTCAACTCAGGTTTTCCTGTCTCCAGGCTCAGTGCCCTATCCACTGTGCCACACCCTGGATAGGTTGGAACCAAGAGGACCCATGCAGTGTGACTTTCTCAAGTTCCTGAGCACATGTTGGGATGGCCCCCATTAGACTAGCATCATAATATACAATGAAGACTAGACAAGCAGGAAAATGTTCCAGTCTACTATATGCAAGGAAAGGATGTGAAGTGGAGATAGCTGTGTAGTGCTTTCACAGTAGACTCCTGTACTTATACTGTATGTTTAGAAACATTTGGAAGACATATTGGATGAAAAAATATTTCATTTTCAACCAGTCTTTAGCAGATTCAGCATACAAAATGGAATATGCTTTGGGCCATACAGAAACCTGCAGTTTCATAAAATGGCTCGTACATTCATTGGGACCAGGGGACTCTGGAATTCAAATGTTATTACAATATCCATTAACTGGTCAGAAGCACATATTTGGGGGACGGTGTAAATGAATGGGTTTTACTGCATTCAAGGGCCACTGTGCTAGATGGAATTTAATCACAAGCCACATCAATTTCAGAAAGAGCATATTGAGTTGCCTGAAGCTGCAATCTATTTTTACAGACTTTTTAAATGTTTGTGTGCCGATACGTCTTCTTATTCTGCTACTCACTTTTACCTTTGGTTTTTGGTCTGGGAAAACTTGGTTAGTGTCACTTCAGAGAATTCGTCAGCAAACAAGAAAAGGAAAAAAAAGGCATCGAGGTTTGCTGGGATCGATGACATCTGTGAAAAGAGATGCCAGACTGCAACTGGAAGGTTAATAGAACATCAAGGTCAGGAGCTCCTAATTGATATAGATGAAAATTCACTGGATTTGAAGTCAGAAGACCTTGAATTTTTTTGAAAACTGTTTCCTCACATCCTCATATCCATTCACCGTCCTGTGCACTTGATTCCTTTGTCGCCTTCTCTTATCCCCTACACCTTGTTAAACCCCAGTTTTGGATAATTCCCTTCTTTCACGCCTATTCAAACACTGGTGAATAAAACTAGAGAAAATAACAAAAATGTGCTGACTGGATCCAATACAAATTTTTGTTACATAATCTTAATAGGGCTATCAACAAAGAAAGACAATCTCTATATTCTTCTAATCACTCCTCTATAACACTCACTGGAGAGGTTGTTCTAAACTTTTGGATTCTTCCTTACACCTCCTGTCATACCCCTTGACCGTACCCTTTCATCTCAGGATCTTACCTCATACTTTTCACAAGAAAAACTGAGATTTTTCTCCAAGAGCTTTCTCTTCTTCCCTCCTCCTCATCTCGGATCATTCTGGCAACTTCATCTTCTATCTCCTCCTTTACCCCTGTCTCACGTGGAGAGATGGTCCCTTTTCCTTGCCAAGACAAACTGCTCAACATATACCCTTGACCCTGTCCTCTCTTGTCTTCTCCACAAGCTTGCACAATCTACCATCTACCCAAATATTTTCTCTCTCTCTATCTACAGGTTCCTTCCCTGATGCTTAAAAACACATTCCTATATTCCCTGTTCAAAAACAAACAATGAAAAAAAAACTCCTTTTATTCTGATCATCTCTGCAAGCCCTTATCCTATAGTTCTCTACTCTTTCTCCTATGAATTCCTGGAGAAAGTCATCTGGATGACTCCTCCACCTCTTCTTTCATAACTAGTTTCAAAATAATCCACATTCTGGCTTCTGATCTCATAGTTTAACTGAAATCATTCTTTCTAAAATTATTCATCATGTTAGGATTTTGTCATTTATATATCTAATGGCTTTTTCTCAATCTCCACCTAACTGAACTTTCTTCAGACTTTGACAATGTTAATAACCCTCTTCTTTCTAAGTTTTCAAGATGAAACTTGCTCCTTATTCTCCTCCTACCTTTCTGATTACTCCTTGTCATTCTCCGTTATTGAATTTACATCCATGTAATACCCACTAACCATGGATGTCCCCCAAGAGTCTGTTCCCATAGTTTATCTCATCAGCTCCCATGGAGACACAATGGATAGATCATTGAGCCAAGAGTCAGGAAGACTTAAGTTCATATCTGGCTTCAGACATATTCTAGCTATGTTACCCTGGGCAAGTCACTTAACCCTCTTTACCTCAGTTTCCTCATCTGTAAAATGAGTTGGAGAAGGAAATGGTAAACCACTCCAGAATCTTTGCCAAGAAAACCCCAAATAGGGTCACAAAGAGTGTGAAACTACTAAACATCAACAAAAACAATGATTGTAAAATTTACATGTCTATCCCTAATCTCTCTCTCTTGAGTTCTAAGGTCACATCAAAAATGCTTTTAAGGCATTTAAATTGGATGGTTCATAGGCATTTTATGCTCAACATGTCTAAAATAGTATACATTACATTTTTTATTAATTCTCTGTTGTGATTTCATTTTGCTCATTTTTTTAAGAATTTAATTCCCCCCCCCTTTTTTTTACCAGATTATCTAATTATCTCATGTTGTCTATCATCTCAAAGAATCTGGTTTTAGTTTCATTTGTCAATTTTATAGTCTTTTTGTTTTCCATTTTATCTATGTCTCTTCTAATTCTCAAGATTTATTCTCTGGGGCTTATTTTAGTTTTATTTGCTTATTGTTTTTAATTGCATATTCATTTTATTAATTCTCTCTTTTTCTGTTTTGTTAATGTGTGTTTTCAGAGATAAAATATTTCTTCTAAAGACTGTTTTAGCTCTATCTTATAAATTTAGGTATGTTCTCTCATTGTTATCATTCTCTTTCATATGGTTATTAAATGCTTCTTTGATTTATTCTTTCCCGCTGGCATTATGCAATATATCATAATTAAGTCTCCATTTATTTCTATATTTTTGTTTGTGTTTCAAATATTAATTACTAGTGTATTGCACGACCTTTAAAAGAACATGTTTAGTATTTTTAGGTTTTTTCCTTCTATTTATGATTTTCTATACTTATCATATGATTACTTTTTGTAAAATAGCTGTCATGTCAGAAAACATGGAGATTCATAAATATTCCCATTTAAAAGACATTATAACTCATTTCTAAATGATACTCATTTCTCTATTTTCCTCTGTGTCTGTGTGTGTGTATGATTATGTTTCTGTAAGATTTGTTCAGTTCTATTAAAAAAAAAGTCAACTGCTCTGCTTGGCTTAGACTCCAGGAATATGTCCTCAAGGACATCACCTAAAACTTCATCCTCATGAAACTCCTTCTCAGCACCCTCAGCTGCTTCTCCTGTCTGATCACAGGGCTAGAGGGCACAGTAACAAAATTCTTCCTAAAGCCTTCTTTTATGTATGGCTCAGAACTTTACAGCAAAGTTTCCTTTTTCCATCTGCTCTGCTTGATTTCACCTCCACCAATATTATGCCAGCAAGATATCTTCTAGTGGCCCACCGCCTCCTGGTCTTTTCAGTTTCCTTTTGTGTATTATCTTCCCCCAATAGATTGTAAACTCCTTGAGGGAAGAGACTATCTTTCTTTTTTTTTTTTGTATACCCAAAATTTAGGACTGTTCCTGCCACAAAGTGGGCATTTAATAAATGTTTTTGGATTACTGATTAAAGTTCCTATAATTATCACCTTACTAAATCTTTTTTGAAATTTATTAAACTTTTCATTTATGAATTTAGATGTTATCCCTCTCAGCTGATAGTTTAGTATTACATTTTTTCATTGACAATAGTTCCTTTAAACATAATATACTTTTCCTATTTACTTCTTGAATTGTGAACTTTTCTCCTTAATTAAAATTCCTGATTTATTTACATTTGTCTAATTAATACATATTAATTTTTGTCTAAGCTTTTCATTTTTTCCTATATTATCTTTATTTTTTTTGGATGTGTTCCTTCTATACATAATTGTTAGGTTTTGTTTTCTTGTCCATTAATCTACTCTCTTTCCTTTCCATTGATATTTAAGTTTGGACTATTAAGCTTATCTTTTCCAATGTCTTTCTCGCATGTTAATTTTTATTCTTTTCTAATTTTAAGTAAATACTTTCATGTTTCAATTGTCTTTACATACATTATATTGATACCAATCTATTGCTACAGGTTCTCTCCTCCTCCCTTGCTTTGCTCAACCTATCCCAAAATTTTTTTAATTTATTTAGAAATGCTAATTTCTCTTCACTTGTTTCTCTTTATTTTTAAATAAAATTCTCTTCTTCCATCCAGTTAAGTGGATGATTCATTGGTTTTTTTTACATCTAAACTCTCATTTTAATAATTTTCTTTTCCCCATGTATAAGAGGTACCCTTTCCAAAAAATTTGGGGTCTTAAAACTGGGTGCATCTTGTACATTGGTTGTAGATTTTTTTATTTGCATTTCCCGCTTTTTCGTGCTTGTCTTTGTGCTCATTGTTTCCCATTTATTACCGGTATATTAGGTTACGTTTTGCCATGTTCTGCCCAGAAATGGCTCAGAGAAGATTTTCGTACAGTGCTGAATTCAAGTTAAAAGTGATCCAGTTTGCAAAAGCAAATGGAAATCATGCTGCTGAATGTAAGTTTCGTCCTCCTCCAACTGAGAAAATGATCCAAGACTGGCTACAGGAAGAAGAAACGCTACTGAAAACGCCACAGCAGAAGAAGGCCATGAGAGGCAAGTGTGCCAAATGGCCTGATTTAGAGAGAGAATTGAAGATATGGATTGAAGAGCAAAGGGCAATTGGAATTCCTGTGTCCACAAAGATGGTTCAGCATGAGGCAAGAAGAATTGCTGATGAAAAAGAAGTTGCTGATTTTAGAGAACACAATTTGTGCTTCAAGTTCATGAAACAGAATGGACTAAGCATGCATACACACACCAGACTTGTCCAAAAGATGCCTGAAAGTTACAAGCAGATGAATAAAACTTGAGTTCAATAATGTAATACATTTTTTTTCAAATTTCGGGCCCCAAAATTAAGGTGTGTCTTACACATGGGGAAATATGGTAGTATTTATGCTATTGTCTTTTTGATTCTTAAGTCATTCTTTCTTTCTTCTATGTCTTATTATTACAGATATAAAGTCAAGAGGGAAACGAAACATTATGAAAGTTTTGTTATAGAAGTCTGTTTCTGTCCCCAGTCCTTTGGCTTGGCCCTACCCCTGCCCTTACCATAATCACTGTACATTTTTTAAAACCATGTTATCCTCTCTTGGGTTCTTTGTCTTGCCTCATACTCTGGGTGCTGAATGTCCTTGTGAGATCATATCTCTCCTCTCTGGTGTGCAGATGCTGCAAAGGAAGGTAAATCCTTTCTCAGAAAAGGTCTTTTAATGTGCAAATTTCCCTCAGATAAAACTCATTATGAGATTCCTTTGTCTTCCTGTGGATATACCTCCTCTCCCACCATAATGTCATTTAGTGTTACCTTTTCTTTACATTTTCTTGAACAAGAGCTTCCTTCCCCCTTGTCCTCATACTCCTCCATTATAATACCTTCCCACTATTCCTTTACTATTTTTTCTTTCCCTAACATCTCCCTTCTTGATGCCAAACTAAAGGGATTCTTATTCTCTCACACAGACACTTGCCAGCTACGTGACCCTAGGCAAGTCACATCATCTGGTTAGCCTCAGTTTGCTCAACTGTAAAATGAGCTGGAGAAGGAATGGCAAACTGTTCCAGTATCTCTGCCAAGAAAACCACAAACGGAGTAACAGCGACATGGAGTGGGACACAACTGAACAACAAAAACATCATCCATTTTTCCCTGCTCGTTGTTTCTCCTCTCCCTATTCTCACAACTTTCCACCCTCCTAATGCCTCCCGCAAATGATACTGATTCACTTATAGAAGATTAGGGGATTTAGTCCCTGGAGTATTCATTCAAATGTTCTCTGGAGTTTTCGAGTTGCCCTTAAATCTTTTATCCGTTCATTCATTTTGATGCTTTGATGATCTCTCTTTTTTCTCTTTGCCATGTAGATCAACTATTCTCTTTTTATATATAAAAGCCTATTGAACTCATTTTATTACTTAGTTTATTCTTAATAATTGTACTTGTTCACCTTTCCTGTACTTCTGTGGTTTGGAGTACTTTCAAGTAGCATAATCTATTTACTTCTAGTTGCTTTTGGGGGGTGCAGCAATGCCTCAGCTCTCTTTTAAACCATACGTTTTTTTGTTGATAATTGTGTTTATGGGACATGTGACTGGGCTGCAGCTTCGATTCCTTGGCATTTTGGAATGCACCGTTTCATTCTCTCTTGTGTTTTTCAGGATCTGTAGAATAATGCTAAGCAGCAAGGCAGTATAGAAGATAGAGTTCTACACTTGAACTCAGGACAAGCTGAGTTCAAATCCTGCCTCACACACCTACTACCTTAATAACTCTAGGTAAGGCAATTAGCCTACTCAGCTTGAGTTCCCTTACCTGTAAAATTGAGGTAACAGTAGCACCTGCCTCAAGGAGTCTTTGCAAGGATCAATTGAGATAACGTGCAAAATGTCTTGCAAACCTTGAAGTGCTACACAAATGCTAATTATTTCCCTTGCCTTTGTGAAGTTATTTGCCATATTTGAAGTTATTTTTCCTGGTTGTTTACACTATTTCTTATTGAAATTGTTAAAGATAATCACTTGGAACCTCATTTCATTTTGGTTGGTTTGTTTGTCCTCTGATGGCATTCTCTGGATTCTCTTGGTCAATGCCTTGTCTCCAGTCAGAGGATCTGACCTTTTATTTTTCCTTATGTTATTTTCTGCATTTTGTGTTCAGGTTTTAAATTTTAATTTATCATGTTCTTTAGAGAAACCTATGGTCCTTAAGTTATTTTTGCACATCCCAATAAAGAATTCATGTGTTCTATAAACATTTTTGTTTTTTGCTTCTGTTTTGTCAAATTTGTCTCCTTGTCTTTCAAATCTATCATCATCTCTCACATAGTTTCTACTTCTTAGTAGAGATTCTCCATCATGTATTGCATTTTTCATATTGCATTGTGTATATATATAATATATATGTGGATACACATATATATTATATATATATATATCTAATTGTTCATTGAAAGCTGTGATTTCAATGTAGCTAGAGACCTATGTGATTCAGTAGGCACCATGTTGGAATTGGAGTCACAAACATCTGAGTTCAACTCCTGCCTCAGACACTGACTAGCTGTGTGACTCAGGGTGAGTCATTTAAATTCTCTCAGCCTCTACTTTCCCAGCTGTAAAATGTGGATAACAATAACTCCTAGTTCATAGAATTGTCATGAGGATCAGATATAAAGTGCTTTGCAAAACTGAATGTTATACAAATGCTAGCTATTATTTTTATTTTTCCAACTTAAAATCATTGCTTTTTTTTAAGTTGAATCACCTTTTTGGAACCTTCTCTGGTTTTTCCCTATTGTTTCATGATCTCTGAGGAGTTCACAGGATTCTCTCCTTCACTGGGTAACACTGGTTCATTTTCCCTCATTATATTTGTTCAAATAGTTTCTCTTTGAGGTTTTACTTATTCTTTTATTATTATTATTATTATTAATCATTACTATTAATTAGCATTATCCTCTCTATTGATTTATCTGTTTGTGGCTAAGTTTTTATTCAGATTTTCTCTATAGATCTCCTGATTTTTCAATTTTTATTTTATATCCCCAATCATTCACTTTTGGAAGTCTTTACTCTTTGGTTCCTATACCATCCACTGCTGCAAAGAACCCTGAAACTGGGTGGTTGAGTTACCTTAGACTCCTTACTTTGAAGGACGCAAAGGTCATCTAGAATCATACCTTTGCCGTGAGTAACTTCCAGTTAGAGAGGACTGTTCCCAACTGGGTTTCCAATCTCTTGTCCCTCTGACTTAACTTTCATTCCCATCTAATCTGTGGTTTTGAACATCACATGCATCTTTAATACTAGCAAAGTCTTCTGCTGTCTCTCCTTCCTGCTTTAGTTCTTTTCTATTCTTTCCATTGACAGCAGAATCAGTCTCTGTCTTGAGCAGTCAAAAGTAGTTGAGTCAATCACTGTCTTGAGTCAAATCCCTATAGGAAAACCCTGAGTCACAGCTTGCATTTTTGTGTTTTTACTCAGTTGGGGGTACAAAGTCTGCATGGTACCTGTAAGTGTTCAACTTTTGTGATGTTTGCTCGTGAGATTTTTATCTTGTGTCAGGGGCCGTCGTATTTTGTAAATTCAGCTCCAATTATTCTAGGGCATAACTAATTACTTTGGAGTCTTTGAGATATGAAAAATATGTAATGCAATAAATAACTATTTTCCCAGTTCATATTATGTGAACTTTAATTTTAAGTTACATGAAATAGAGAATAAATACACAAACGTGGCATTATATATAGTGTCAAGTTTAGACTTGCCAAAGCCGGTAATGGAGTCTAAGGAGATCACAAATGATTTCTTAGCAAGAGGCAACTCAAGAAGGTGAAGGTCTTCTGCTTGGGATGATGATAGTAACCAAAAGGAAGAAGGTAGCCCTTCTTAATTTTTCTCCTTCTATTTCTCTTCCAAGGAGAATAATCATCAGACTCAGCATCATTCAAAAAATGATCAAGAAAGATGTGACACACACACTCCACCAAAAAAGGGAGAAAATCATTACCCATGTGTAATGTACTAAAAGTACTTGTACCCAAGTAATCGATCCTCTCGGCCTCAGTTTCTACCTCAGTAAAATGAAAGTTCAGCTAGATTACTGCTCAATTCCCTTCTGATGCTGGATCTATGATCCTATAATTGGAGGGGTTTAGTATGGAGATTAAGGAAGCACATGATAGGTGTCTTCAAGTATTTTTTAGGAATATCCTGAGGAAGAGGTATCGGACTTGTTCTGTGTGCCCATAGATGGCAGAGCTAAGCCAAATCAGTGAAAGGTACAGGGAGGAGGATATAGTGTGAATGAAAGCATTCCTAACAAGACAATGAGCTGCCTTGAGAAGCAGTGCATTACATCCCAACAGAGGTTTTAAGGTAAAAACAAAATGTTATATAGAAGGATTTTGTGCAGCTATGTGTCAGCCTAGGTGGCCTGAGTTGCCTTCCAACTCTGGGATTCTGTTTTCTGTATGAGTTTCAGTTTCCTTATCTTGAAAATGAAGGGGTTGGATTAGATGACCTCTCAAGTCCTTTTCAGCTGGTAATCCTGTGATCCTACGTAAACTGCAGTGTCATATAGGACAGAGCCTTGACTTTGGAACCATTAGATTTGATTCACCAAATGCTTATTAAGCACTATCTATGTGCAAACAATGTACCTTACTGGGTATACAAAGACAAAAAAGCAGCAATCTCTGAGTATAAGGAGCTCGAATTACAGTCACACCTCTAATTCTTCCTACTTGTATGAGCCTTATCAAGTCAGTTTCCTCAGTTGTGAAACAAGTATAATGGCACTTGTCTTACACACTCACTGAGTCATTCTGAGTAAATCACTTAGTAAATCGTGAGGCAATATAGAAACACACTGTCTTCATCATTATACCTACTAAAAGTGTAACATCCATAATATTCTATATTAAATGGACACATTTCCAACTAGTAAAAACTTAGAAATACACCATTGCCCTCACATTGGTTCCTGGAGATATGCAGATAACATATACTTATTAAAAATTAACTTTTAACTTTCCTTTTTTTTTCCAAAAGATTTAGGAGGATTGAAGTTAATAAGCATTAGAGATGGGAACTAGGTTACCTTGTAATCTTCCTCTTGACCCTGTGCCCCAGATTATTTCTTTTTCAGGTAATTAGAGTACACATGCAGAAGCAGTACTAAATCTTCACAATTTTATGACCCGGCCAAGTTCTTTTTTTAATCTTTTATCCTCTAAAATTTTTCCTTTTGTTAGTAGAGCTTAGAAAAAAAAAGAGTTTCAACTGGTATTATCGAATTGCCCTTCCCATTCTCCAAAAGTAGGATTTTTTCAGAAGGACAAAAAGAATCCTATTTCTAAATTATCAAAATGTACTTAACATTTAAGTATTCTTCTATATCCTACAGCACCTAGTTTTTGTTTTTGATTTTGATGATAAAAAAAAGTGGGGCATAGGATCCCTTCTAATTTCTGTTTGAATTTTGAAAAATACCTACGTTGACAATAGTTAAGTAAAGGCACTAAAAGTCCAAAGATTTTTGTTCCATTTCTAATCAGACAATATGTACTTTTTATGGGTATTCTACCATCTTTGTGGAACTTAGACTGTAGATTACTAGGAAGATTCATTTTTCCTGGGGCTATAGGAGTGAGGGAACCAATCCTACTTAACAATAATAATAACTCAGACTTTCATGGCACTTTAAAGATTGCAAAGAGGTTTGTATACATTGTCTTATTTATTCCTCACATAGCCCTTTGAATTACTATTATTGTCTTTATTTTGCAGGTGAGGAAAATGAGGTTTGGAGAGGTTGAGTCATGAATCTAGTAAGTGCCTCTGGTAGAATTTGGGCCCAGGCCTCTCTAACTCCAAGTCAATTACTTTATCCATTATGCCTTACTGCTTGTGGAAGGGCTACCTGATCCAGAAAAGATTAGTAGGTTACTTGGATAGGGTTAAAGTATTAAGCAATAGCTATTCCAATGACCAGCCAAATCTCCCCCATCATAATCTTTGCTTACTCTCCATGAATAATATTATGAGACATAAGAGGATAATGTAATGATTGGTAGAGGACTAGCCTTAGATTTGAGAGGATCTAAGTTCATGTCCTGACTCTTGACACACCCTTCTGTGTAACCATGGGGACTTCTTGGTAATGAGGATCAAAGCTTGAAATCAGGAAGGAACCCTTAGAGGTCATTAAGTCCAGTCTCTTCATGGGGCAAGTGACTTGCCCCAGACAATTCCCTAAAAATTTAAGTTGCTGATTTGGTATCAGTGAAGGGAATTTCTATACTAGGAGTCTCTATCCAATAAAATCACAGGTCCAGACAAAAAGGAGAAACAAACAAAAGCATGAGGCACAGCTATCATTAGTTTTATATAATGAAACACTGACAGGAAAACTGTCAGGTTTCTAAAATGGCTGCTTCATAATATGCTGCTTATTTTCCTATTGTTGGCTAAAACCTTAAGTGTGGCAGCGTTTACTTAGTAGTATTTATACCCGTTTTTTATCCAAAATGAGAATCTTAAACCCCAGATTTTCAGTTAATTTGAGGAATAAAGATCATGAGGGATTTACTATGTAATTGTGAGGACAAGCAGAACATCCCATAGACCAGTGACAGAGATAAGAGACTTTCTGCCAGCAGGGAAGAAGCAGTCTAATGAGGGAAACTCCCTGCTTGATCTAATTTGGAGCCAAGAAGAGCTTTAGCAACAGCTAAGAATTAATCTTTCTATTTATCCAGAGTGAAAGGAGACAATTAAGTGTAAAAGAAATAAAATGTAAATGGGCAGACTTTTATTTCCTCTAAAGCAACATTCAGAGTTCCTAACAGATTAAAGCATATAAAGTCAGCCTTAGCTTTGTCACTTATTTTCTTCATCAGGCTCTGAAAGAAAGAGCCGTTAAAACAGAATTTCTGTGTTGGAAGGGTCCTTAAAAGGCATGTGGCACAGACCACACCTGAGTTAGAATCCCCTCTATAACAGTCAAAGAAAGTGGTCATTCACTTTTCAATTGTATACCTCCAGAAAGGAAAAACTCATTACCAGTCAAGGCTCTCTATTCCACTTTTGAATATCTCTAATAGGTTGGGGGCAGCTAGGTGGTGCAATGGACAGAATGAATACAAGGCCTAGAGTTAGGAAGACCTAACTTCAAACCTAGCGTCAGATACTCACTAGCTATGTGACCCTGGGCAAGTCACTTAACTCTGTTTGCCTCAGTTCCTCATCTGTAAAATGATCTGGAGAAGGAAATGGCAAACTATTCCAGGATCTTTGCCAAGAAAACCCCAAAAGGAAACACAAAGAGCTGGACACAACTGAAAAGGATTAAAAAGTAACAACAATTAATAAGTTGGGTATTTTTTTCCCTTGTATAGAGCTAACCATTATTTCTCTCAACTATCACGTATATTTCCTAGTTCTACCCTTCAGGGCCAAATAGAAAAAAACATAATACTCTTCCCTGTGAAACTCTTTATATATTTGAAATATTTGATTAATTTGTGTTTCTTCCCATGGCTATGGAGACTTGTCCCCATAAAAGCCATTTTAGGGAGCTATTCCCCAGGGAAAAGTGACAAGTTCTATCAGCTGGTAAGGAATGGAATAGTAAACAGAATGGGCAGAGAGGCAGAAAACAGAGGCTGAAGAGCAGTGGTCTCTTTTGATTGTGTACCTATATAAGTAAAACATTTTAAAAATTTAAAATGAGCACACAAGTATATTTATTTTTCTTTCTTTATAGACCTATGTACTATCATGTATGTATGTTTTGTATTATAAAATACATGAACAAAAATGGAAAGGATGAGATGAAGATTAAAAAATTTTTTAATTTTATTTTAGATTGATCAGAGATACAAAATATTTTGTTTTCATTAACATTACCATAATTATTAATTATTATTAAAAGTGTTCATTAGAACAATGCAATTGAATGTTTTATTATGTTTTAAAATCTTGATTTAATATTTTATGATACAGTTATTCAAAATTCAGTTTCTTCTGACAGTTGATTTTCATGATTAGCAAAGCACAAAAAGAAACTTCACAATGAAATGTGGATCCTGATTGCTTGCTGTCCTGGGGAGGGAGGAGGACAGGGAAGGAGGGAGAAAAATTTGGAACTCAAAATCTTACAAAAATGAATGTTGCAAACTATCTTTACATGTAATTGGGAGAAAAATACTATTAAGACTGGAAAAAAAAGAAAAAGGAGAAAAGAAAATAAAAAATGTGGATCCAAATGAAAGAAGTACATTATTAAGTACATTTTACAAAATCATTATACTCATTTTTCAACCTCATTCTCTAATAACACAAAGGCTTTCACTGAAATTCAGCTAGTAGTTTTTTTCTCTTCCTACATGTCAATTACTTGTTCCTGGAAACTAATCAAAGTTGCATTTTTACATTTTTAACAACTCAATGGACAAGCACCTACTAAGTGTCAGTTGCAGTGGAAGACCCTGAGGATACAAACACAATGGACACAAAACAGGAGTATGCTGGAGCCAGCTCAAACTGGCTCCTGATAGCCAATTTTTAAATCTTCAACTTGAGCATTTATACCTCAGAAATGGACAACTCAGCACTGAATTTGCTACTTTGTTGATTGTCTAGATATAAGGAAATAATGGAGAAAATGTTAATATTGCAAATGAAACTTAAAAGAGTATCATATGTATAGTTTTAGTTGTTTTATTTTATTTTCTCTTTCTCTGGAATTTGGTTAGAATGAGAAAACTTTTGCCACTATATTCCTGGTTCAAAACCACTGAAATTCTTTGCTTAGGAAAAAAATTAAACAGGTCTGAAAATTTCATTTCCAAGTGTCTAAGTGTACAGATATGAGAATTCTTATGGGTGACAAATTGAAATAATTTTCAGCAACAAAAGCTTAGTTTTAAATTGTCTTTCTAATCATGATTTCATAATTTCATTAGCTAATCTCTCAAGACACTGCAAGAGTGAAGTTTACTGCTAACAAGTAGACATAAATCCGTATTTCAAATAATTCTAATAATTTTGTAAATTTGCCAATTTCTTGTCAGCTCTGATTAGATCTTTTTATTTTTCCTCATAATATGGTTCTACCATTCTCTTCTTTCATTTTACTGCATTGTTAGTATCATCTTCAAACATATTTTATTCACAGGAATCTTCTTAATCAGCTTGTCTGTTTGTGATATTTAGTTAAAATTAAATCATGTAATCCACAAATATAATTAACTGAACACATGTAAACTGTAGTACATAGCAATCCATGGACCATGATACCCTAGCTTGAGCGAATAAGGGTGACACTGTCAATATCTCCCCATTGTGTCACTCCCACTCTTCCTTCATGACACCTCATATACTGTATGTAATATGACATCTAACATATGGACCAAGTTAGGGTATCAATCTGTAT
This sequence comes from Phalanger gymnotis, assembly GCA_028646595.1. Taxonomy (NCBI): domain Eukaryota; kingdom Metazoa; phylum Chordata; class Mammalia; order Diprotodontia; family Phalangeridae; genus Phalanger; species Phalanger gymnotis. Next base: position 213,122,357 of record CM053622.1, on the reverse strand, counting down.
ATGAAATATCAGGAAACCTTAATTTCTTCTTTATTTTTAGATTTAAAAAATGAACAGTCAGTTCTGATACTTTTATGAAAACACGAATTTGGTCTAAGGAGATTGCTATGTTAGGGAATAATTGGAACACAACTTGACTATTGAGTCTGCTTATGTGCTTTTCTTCCCCAAAACAAAGAGAATGCAGAGAACTGCACCACTTGACAATAATTCACAAGCTACAACTCTCTTAAGGCCCAGGAAAACCAGGTTTTTTCCAGGGTAAACTGCTGTATTTACTGTATATCTTCCGGTTCAGGAAGAGCTATAGTGTCAGTAAGGCAAAATGGGCTCCTT
>CM053622.1:213042428-213121521 GCA_028646595.1 Phalanger gymnotis | reverse complement strand
ATGACTTGCACCCTGACAACATAGGCCAGGTATGCAATCATGCATATCCATATTGAGAGAACACAATTTGAGTGTTCCTATCTGTCCCAAATGTGTCCCTCTCCCCTTTCTGTCATTTTACTCTCCCAATCCTATGCTAGCTAAAACACACTGGAATTCGAGTCAACTCTAATTTGTAAGAAAAGGCCCATAACTTCAGAACTTACTGGCTTCATTTGAAAATATTTGTCATTGAAAATAACTTTCCTAAATTTTCACACAGGCCTACCAAAAGGTCATTCATCTTGTAATATTTATCAACAGATCAATCAATACTGTTCTCTCCCCTCTTTAGCCACCCTCATATCTTTCTATAACTTTTTAGATGGTTTGTATGCTCTGCCTTAACCAAATTTACTTGGATTGTAAAAAAAAAATGAGTTCTGGTAATGTACATTCATTTTCTTTCCACTTACCTTCCATTCAACTTTTCCTTTCCTGTTTAGACAGTGGACACACAAATCAGGGTTTTGTGTAACTGGCTAAACACATTTTATTTAATATTTCAGTGAAGGGTATGACTGGGGAGGAGCATGCAATAGATATACTATGATGCTGGGAAATATTTCCCTAAATGTAAATATAAAGAGATTCGATTTTCTATCCTTTCCTTGTGAGACTTATCTGGACTTGTTAAATAGATTTTTATTTAGCTTGAAATATGTATTTTGCATATTAATTCAGATTAATCAGTTCTGACTCTGTGCAATTAAAGTTAACCATAAATCAAAATAAGTAACATCTTCCTTCAACTATCAAAGATTAGACTTTATGTATCAGTTGGTACGAAGAGGGGAAGAAAAACCACATTTGTTAGAGTAGGCTCCCATTTTGTCATTAAGAACTAAAGCACGTTTGCCTAACAAAATTAAATGATCCGAAGTACAAAACACATTACGGAGATCAAGAATTGTGACACCCAGGGTGCAATTCAGCCCATCACCAGAACCCGTTAAATGCCATTAGTTACCTATATTAAACAGTATTGTTATATGAGAAACGGCATGACAATTGACATTCCCCCAATGTGTCCTTGCATCTTCTCAATGCAGGCAGCAGGTTTGTAAAAGGAAATGGGCTATGGTACTATGAAAATGAATGGGAATTTAAACCAGCTTCATTTTCCCTCTTACATTTCAGGTTTCCAGGAGGTAGGCCAGTCTGAATAGCAATGTAATTCTGAAATAAGTATTTTATTATAATGTTATCAGCCAAATAATGTGCTGCAAGATAGATGTGCTGAGCTATAATAGGAAGCAGAATGCTCAATATGCACTGGAGAGAGAGAAGCCGAATTAGTTTTGGTAGACTTTGATTACCTCCATGCCTAGAATTGTTTGAATACTCAGAGATGGGTCGAGTAAATTTCGAGTCTATTCTCTATTATGAAAGTTAGTATTTACACTGGACTCTGCTTTCACTCACTGACGAATAGCACAGAGGTTTCTTAGGGAAAAACATTTTGAATATGGAGACCTGGTCACTCCACAACAGATTTCGTTCCCATCAAATCCCTCACAATCATGCATCTCAATTAGAGCAATCTTTACAGGGATCTTCTGGGGAAAAAAGTCAAAAGTTCTCTTTCTACTCGTAACATTGAATTCATGTGAAGTTAATAAATATTCCATTAACCACACTGGAGACATCAAAAGCACCATCTATTCCTCAAATGATTTTTAAGGCATTACTTTAGGGAAAATAGAATTTCCATGTTAAGAGGTGTTGAGTTTTCTAGTGTTTTTTCCACCAGAAAGATATCTTCCATTAGGTTACAACTCTTCCCCAAGTATCTTCACACTTATTTCTTCCAAAGACCTTGTTTTTCCAAATAGCTAGAGGTCCAAGAAAAGAAAGTGCTACATATTTTAGAACATGGAGCAGTCAGTGCCCCTCTCATCGTACTTGAGTGAAATTGTGGTAAATTGCTGCAAATCATTTATTATTTCTTAGTCCATGTGTTTGATTCAGGATCTATTAATATCTTTTTCTTCCATACATTGTCTTCTCATTTTCTTATATTTGTTGTGTTTCCAAAGGAGACAGGAGCAAGATACTTAAATTTCTCTTTTAGACTTCCCATCCCCAGACCCTGGCAACAGCTATTAGGGCATGAAGTACATGGAGGTGGGGAAAAAGTAAAGATCAAAGGCAGGAGGCAACAGTTTTCAATTTGTAATACATGTTTTTTAAAGAGGAAATCTGCTACATTCAATATTGGAATTTTTTAACACGTGCTATAGAGGAAATTTCTGTCAGTCGAGGGTTTTTCCCATTCCCCTTCAGTCAACTTTAAAATCTGCAAAAGGAGAGATATTGAACAAAGAGCAAAGAAACACTGAGATAGTGCTCTACAAAGCAGAGGGCTTGTTCTCCTTGAATAAAAGATGTGAGCTCTGTAGGAATTATATAAATGGGCTGAAGATTTGTGAAAGGTTAACAAGGTGTACTTTGTCATATGTTCAGACAGTCACTTCAAGGTCAGGGTTCCAGTTGGATATTTAAACTTGGACCTGCTCCCTCATTTTGGCTCACCTTCATAATTTTATGGACAATCTTTTTACCAACAAAGAGGATAACTGAATTAATTTAAATGCCAGTGATAAGCATTAGGAATGTTATAGCACAACTACTACCACCACAACCACTACTACTACTACTACCACCACTATCACCACCACCACCACTAGTAGTAGTAGTAGCAGTAGTAGTAGTAGTAGTAGTGGCACAGTACATAAGAGTGCTGAGCCTATAGCCAGGAATACCTAACTTCAAATTTAGCTACAGATATTTACTAAATGCGTGTCCCTGGGCAAGTCACTTAACCTCTGTTTGCCTCAGACTGTATAGTGCAGATAATAATAACACCTACTTCACAGAGTTGTTGCATGCATCAAATGAGATAATATTTGTAAAAAGTGCTAAGCACCGTGCTTGACACAAAGTAGACACTACATAAATCTTATTCCCTTTCCATTCCCTTTTCTATAATTGTGCCTGTTGTCTTTCAGAATCTGATCATGGGGGCGGAGGGGGGAGTTAGGGAGAGGAAGGAGGACGTAGGCTAGATTTTCTAAACCCTCTCTTATATAATTTAAACATCATCTACTTGGCACTGCACCAAACATCTAAAATTGAAAAAGCATGCAACGTTTAAAAAAAAAAAGGCTCACCTATCTTTTCCTCTTCCTCTAAGTATGGCTAATCTCTAGGGGCTCTGCCTGTAGTTCTGTCACTTATTACCTCAATGACCTTAGAACAATCAATTCACTTCTCTTGGCCTAAGCTTTGCCGTCTATAAAATGAAGGCATTCCAAAGCCCATTTGAATCCTGACACTTTCTGATGCTGTGATCCTGTGATGAGTAAGAAAGGAAAATGGTGTACAGGACAGCAGAATTATGTTGCCTCAGTGTGGCAAATGGCAATATTTATATTTACAAATGGAAATCTTCATGATTTGACACAGCTACACTTGTGAAGACATTGAAAATAGGACTGAGAGTCTTCCCTGGGAATGTATAATATACTCTAGGGAGACTCCACAATGCAAGGCATGCTTTCTATTTTGGGAAATAATTAAATAGTCATATAAGAAATGAGTTACTAGACTAAATGGTAATGTAAACCCTAATTGCAAAATAGTTGTCATTTCAATATTATGTTCCACATATCATATATCCTTACTTTTACCTCAATTGAAAATTAGATTCAGTAAAAGCTAAAAATACATTGTTTTATTACAATGGGCAAAAGTATTTAGTTATATTAAGAAAAAAATTCCATTTACATTTGCTATTTAAAAGTATATTTTTCCCCTGGCACACTGACTCACAAAGTAAAATTGCTTATTGTCATTGTGCAACTTGCCCATATATTTTAAATCAAAGATGACAAAAAACAGAACTTTGAGTATGATTGTTGATATAATACAAAATCTCATTTAAGTTACATTAATTTAATCAGGATGGGATATAAATGAACCAAGTAAACTAGCTTTCCCACCATGGTTACCAAAAGGAAAAAAATTGTCAATAATATGGTGACAAACTATCAAATAATCAGTGAAATACTTTCTGATTAGGAAAGTTCCTTCATTGATATTTTGGAAAGATGAGAAATATGAAATTTTGCCATCCAAAAGATTCAATAAATCTTAGATTGGACCTTTCAGAAATGTAATATGTATTCTGATTTGATTCTGTGAATTTGGCATTCCTGGGAATCTGTCCCTATGGGGCCCTGAGTATATTCTCTGCTGAGATATATTTGTGCTCCAATGGCCCACTCCAGTGTTTCATGAAACAATGTGCTTCCCATATCATGATATACCACATAAGGCATATCAATCTACCTAGATATGAGGTTCTTAACCTAAGCTCCACAGAACAGAATAGTCTCTGGATAGATTTCAGAGATTCATGTATTTTTTTAATTGTTTGATAAATATATTTCAAAACAATTGGTTTCCTCTGTAATCCTGTAATTTGATTTTATGCATATAAAAGCATCATTCTGAGGAAAGGTCCATAAGCTTTACCAAACTGCCAAAGGGGTCCATGACAAAAAAAAGTTTACAAATCTCTAATCTAGATCATGAATCCCTCTAATTCCTATTCTTTTCACCACCAAAGAGAGGAAGAAAGGTCTTTTTATGGTAGGGGAAATACCATATTAACTGTTAGCATGACTATTTGGCAGGTAGTAATAGTACATGTCAGAATAGAGCCAGCTAGATGCTAAAGACCAAACAGGCCTGCCAGAGCAGTGTAGGTGATCCAGGAAAATCCCAGCATTGATCACTCTAGGAAAGCTAGGACAGGAAGAACAAGAGAGCAAGCGATAAGTATTCCCAATGTGAGGTACATCTACCCTTGTGAAGAGTGGGTAGCTTGATAGAAAAATATCAGACTATTAGGTAAATAACAATATTATTCTTGAAAACTAATCTCTTTATTTTGGGGTGTGTGTGTGTGTGTGTGTGTGTGTGTGTGTGTGTGTGTGTGTGTGTGTGTGATAACCTCTAGAATGTGTTTCCTATTGAACGGGGTCATATGCAGTTTTGCTGAGTGTGACAGTATGCGTGGACAATAATTTTTAGGAACCTCTGATTTGGCAGTTTAGTGTCAGAGAAATACAACAGAAGGCAGTGGAGAGGGGGTGTCCCAGCAGAGATTAGGCCTATTTAGACTTCAGCGTAGCCTCAGAGTTACAAGATAATTGGTCAAATGAAAATAATGTGTTTAAGTCACCCTGTAAATATTAATGGCAGCAGGCATGGTAGAGGCAGAGGTGGTATGGAGGGCAGGCCAACTTGGCTTTAAATCCTGCCTCTGACACATACTAGCTGTGAGACCATAGGCACATCATCTAACTCCATAATGCTTTAGGTAACTAAGACTTCAAGTTGCAAAGACGCTGTCAACTTTCATTAGTAGAGGGAATTTCCTCTCCCGAGAGTTTCCTATCCCAATGAAATTACAAGTCACGTCCTTATCTCTATACCCATGGTCTTATATGACAGCGACTGTTACTATTATCATTCTTCAAGCAGGTAGGAAATGGACACTAGGGGGGCCTGGTATTAGGTATTCAGAATACAGTCATAGAAGCTTTCATTCAGGAAACAGGCCTTTAAGGATAATAATAAATAATAGTAATAATAATATACTTTGAGGTTTGCATTTCAGATGTCATCTCATCTGATACTCATAAGCACCCTGTGAAGTAGATGCTATCATGACCCCCGTTGTACAGATGAGGAAACTGAGGCTATGAGGGAGTAAATGACTTGGCCAGGATCACTCACTCAATAAGTACCTGAGGCAAAACTCAAAACCAAGTCTGCCTGACTGTCTCCAAGCCTAACATTCTATCCACTGTACCTTCTAACTATACTACATGATGTCACAGAACCAGCATCCATTGCCTCCTCTATAAAACAGGATGACAATAATACCTGACAGGCTAAGAATCAAAGGAGATCATGGAAAGTGCTTTAAAAATCTTAACGTGCTAAAGGGGTGATTTTTATCAGCATGGGGGACTCTAATTGAGGAAACTCCTCATTGCCTTAAAGATTAAGTGAATTGTCTATGTTCACAGATCATAGACTGTTCATAGATAGATTAAGGGCCAAAAGGAAACTTAGGGGTCATAAAGTCCAACCTTTTCATTTGATTGATGAAGAAACCTAGGTCTAGACAGGTTCAGTGACCTGCCCCAGCTAACGCAGAGAGTACGTGATGGTCACACAGCTGGTATGTGTCAGAAGCAGGACCTGAACCTTCCTAATTACAAATCTGGCCCACCATGTCACTCTTCCTGCCTCTCACTCTTTGTCATCATCATCATCACCAGGGAAAGCAAGGTAGGCCCATGTCCCAGCAGAACCAGAATATAAGACAGAATACCAAGATCTGCCATTTAGGAAGAAGACTGAGACAACTTGAGTGGAATTGAGGTATGAAGTGGGAGCTTTGTATAAGCAATGATCAATTGCTAGAAGCAGGGTCAAAAAACATTAGAAGGATTAGAGGGAAGGAGCAAGTACTGTCAATCCATTTGATTTGTAGATCTGTGGTCTTCATATCAACCCAGGTTCGTTAGAAGATCTGAGACAGGGATAAAGAGAGATTAAATGGTCCCCCCAGGGGGATACTGATGACAACAATCAGGACCTTCCCTGGAGTTCAAAATGTAGCTGGCAAGATAGCACATATGTACATGTGAAAGTTATAACACAAAGTCATGTGTGTCATGTAGGTGCTGTAGGAGCTCAGCGAGAAGAGATCACTCTGACCTGGGAGATTCAGGAAAGACTTCAAAAACAATCATAAGCTCATAGATTTAAAGTGACCTTGGATGCTATCACATCCAACCTCCTCGTTTAATACATAAGGAAATGGAGTCTGAGAATGGCAGAGAAGTTAAATGACATCCTATGGCTTGTGTCTGAAGCAAGGTTTGAACTAATATCTTCTTGATTCCAAGACCAATATTTTCTCTACTGTGACAATTAGAGAAGGTGGGACCTGAGCTTGAAGGATGGATTGTTGTGGTTATTGTCATTCATTCTTCTTTCTTGAAGAGGGCCAATGACATCACAAGGGCAATGTCTTGACTTGCTCATTAATTAGATTTAAGTGAGGCAGAGCTGCACGAAGTCATCAGGCGTGCTCTCTCTTCTAGGGTCATCGGAGTCCAGTGGCAAGACAAAAGTAAATATGAATGGCCACAGCCAGGATACAGTTGGTGACTTTGACCCTTCTAAATTAAGGTCTTTCCCAGGTCTCAGTTTGTTTGAGGTAAAACCCATTCAATGACTATGGCCTAGATAAAAATTGAGACAAAAGATGACCTAGTTTGCCATCACAAAAGTATCAATCAGGAGTGGAAGACCCTCAGAATTTCTGACCAGAACAGAAAACAATTGCTATTTACACTCCTTCTAAGATATCAGAACCTAAGCAATGAGCAACAGAAGCTTGGGCTAAGGGCTATGATCTACCATTCAATGAAAACAAGAGCCATTTCAATTTAAAGGCTTAGTCAACTAGCTCCATCGAATCACAATGGGCCTTTTTAAAGCCTGCTTTTTCAGAGCCATATTTCAAGAGAGTATAAATGAAAACTGTAGAGGACAAAAAGTAAATTGCCCCAGCTTTTTGAAAAAAAAAATAATAAAAACTAATTTATTCAAATAAGAGAAGGGGGAAGGCCTTCCAGTTGGAAGGAACATGCATAGTATCCTCAAGTGATAAGTGATGAATGAAGTTAGACTAGTGCAAGGAAGGGAAGATTTATAAGGACATATATGCAAAATAATGTGTGAATGGGAAAATTTTTATGTTCCTTAACCTTCCTTACCATCAAAAAGTCATTGGATGTTTTGCAACTTTAGCATCAGAATCTAGCTCAGAACTACCACACACAGCAGATCCTCATGGTAAAAGCTTTAAAAGTGGAGTTTTGGCTGTGATCTTTATTATCTATGTGTCCTCCTCAACTAGCACCTTCCCTATGAGATTATCTCAAATTGATCTTGCATATACCTTGTTTGAACATAGTTGTTTGCATGTTATCTCCCCCATTAGACTGTGAGGCAAGAACTGTCTTTGATTGGGTAGTTGGTTGATTGGTTGTTGGATTCTTCTTGTATCCCCAGTACTAAGCATAGTTCCTAACACGTAATAGATGCTTAATAAATGCTTACTGATTTAACTGTGTGACCCTGGGCAAGTCATTTTGACTCTAAATATCAATTTCTATATCTATCCAAAGGGAATAACTTTATTTGTACTCCCTACTTCATAGAATTGGTATGAAGAAAGTGCTTGATGCTCTTCATAGGACTGCAGAAATATGAACTTTTATTCTTTTTATTAATCCCACTTGAAGAAATACTGACCCATTAGTGTGGGGGTAAATAAAGGAAAGAAAGAATGCATAGCTAGCAATGGAAGTAGAATCAAAATATGTGGATGTTGCCAAAATGAATGGTACAGGGAGAATTACATTTTTGGAAACCTGATAATTTTTAGTAACTATTTGCACAGTTAGATGAAGAGTTTTCTAATATTTTAGAGAGTATTTAACATGTACATCTGTTGTTATATATCCCTAAAATCCAAATAAAGAGACAAAGTAGCACTGAAAGCCTAGGATATGTTTAAATTTTGGAAATTTCAACAGGATAAAAATGCTAATTGATCATGCAAATTCATACATCTAGCAAGTGAAAAGCAAAGATTTTTCTGGAATAAACTTTGCATTTTTAAGTTTAATATAAAAATAGGAAATTAATAAAGCTGATAATTATTGTATAGGTTACGATTAGGGTGTAAGTCTTGGCAATGGGGTTTCTTTGAAAACCTTGAGGACCCCATACTAAAATTAACCTCGGTTAGATTTCTGACCCAGAAACTAAGCTGAGGGCCAACTTTGAGGGATCTGAGAGAGGTTTCTGAAGCTTTATGTGTTTACTGCGTTCTCCCCATGGAGTAGCACTCAGAGTGAACAGCTGTACCATATTCCAGCAAAATATATTTCCAAAATACACAGGCACTAAGCAGGAGGGTTATATCAGGCCAACACTGTGTTTGAACGAGAATTACAAACCTAGGCAACATCATTTAGATGCTGTTGATATTTAAATCACAATTTCTGATCCTCAACCAAGATTTCAATTGTATCCCCTTTGCCCTGATATTAGATAGACTGTTTTGTGTAATCTGGCTTCTATCAATTGGGCATAGTTCAATGAAGGGTACTATAGCAATGTCAGTTAGGCAAAGCTAATTATTAAGTGCTGCTGTTGATCTGGCCTAAGAATTTAATAACTATGTGACCCTGGAAAATTTCGTGTATTGATAGGTGGAGCCAAGCGGACAAAATAGACAGAGGCAAAAATTCACCCGAGCTTTCCTAAATTTGCCTCCAAATGACCTTAAAATAATGCCTCAAATAGAATTCTGGAGCAACAGGACCAACAAAAGGTTAGGGTGAGACAATTTTCCAAGCCAGGACAACTATGGCAGTTAGCAGGAAAGGTATATCACACCAGAGTGGTAATAAGCCCAGACTACAGCACAAGCTGCTCTCTGGCAATGCCAGAAGCAGGCCTTGGAAGTGACTAAATCAGAGGCAGAAGCAGCTTCTAGAGCTCTTAGTGCCATAGACGGTAAGGGGGTCAGACAACTGGTCAAAAAGAAATTACAGGAGACCTTTTGTCAGCACTTTGTTCAGGATCCTGATGCATTGCCCATACACAGTTCCAGATAGTCCCAGGGTGAAGGAGAGCACCAGTACTTGCATCTGCAGGGGAGTAGGGACCCTGGTCTCAGTTCTGAGGCAGAAAGAAGCATTAACTCTCATGGCTACAGGAAAGCAAGTGACCTGGTCACAGTTCTGGGGACAAAAGGAATACTAGCACTTGTGGCTGCAAGGAAACAAAGTCTCTTCCTGGATAAATACAAGAGCACAGGCCAGGAGAGCAATGCCCATACCTCTTCTTAGACCACATCACATTGGAAGTGCCAAAAACTTACAGATTCCCAGAACTAACTCTGAAAACAGCAGCACAAAAAACCTAAAGCCTGGTAAGCTGCTCCACTCTGGGAGGAGAGCCCAACTTTAAGATAAAATTGAAATCAGGGCAGCTAGGTGACACAGTAGAGAGAGCACAAGCCCTGGAGTCTAGAGGACCTGAGTTCAAATCTGGCCTCAGACACGCGACACTTACTAGTTGTGTGACCCTGGGCAAGTCACTTAACCCCAATTGCCTGAAAAAAAAAAAGATAAAATTAAAAGTCAAGAAACAGGCTGGAAAAATTGTCAAACAACAAAAAAAGAGCCGGAATGTTAAAAATTGTTGTGAAGAGAGGGAAGATCAAAACATAAACTCAGAAGAAGAAAATCATTTCAAAACAACTATAAGCAAAGCCTTAAAGGAAAAATGTGAATGGGACACAAGCTTAACAAGAATTCCTAGAGAGCTCAAAAAAGATTTTGAAAATCAAATAAGAGAGGTAGAGAAAAAAATTGGGAAAAGAAATGCAAGTGATGTAAGAAAATTATGAAAAGAGAGTCAACAGCTTGGTAAAAGACACACACAAAAATACTAAAGAAAATTACACCTTATAAAAACAGGATTGGCCAAATGGTAAAAGAGGCACCAAAATCCAATGAAGAGAAGAATGCTTTGAAAAAGCAGAATTGGCCAAAGGAAAAAAGAAGTACAAAAGCTAACTGAAGAAAATAATTCCTTAAAAAATAGAATTAGGCAAATGGAAGCTAATGAGTCTATAAGATATCAAGAAACAATAAAAAAATCAAAAGAATAAAAAAAGAAAAAATGTGAAATATCTCATTGGAAAAACAACTGACCTGGAAAAGAGATCAAAGAGAGATAATTTAAGAATTATTGGACTATCTGAAAGCCATGGTCAAAAAAGAAACTAGACATCATATTTCAAGAAATTATCAAGGAAAACTGCCCTGATATTCCAAAACACAAGGGTAAAATAGAAATAGAAAGAATCCACTGATCACCTCCCAAAATGAAAACTCCCAGGAATATTAAAGCCAAATTACAGAATTCTCAGGTCAGGGAAAAAAGATTGCAAGCATCCAGAAACAATTTAAATATCATGGGCCAACAGTCAGGATCATACAACATTTAGCAGCTTCCACATTAAAGGATTAAAGGGCTTGGAATATGATGTTCTAGAAGGCAAAGGAGCTAGGATTACAACCAAGAAAAACTTATCCAGCAAAACAGTAGAATCAGTCAGGTAGTAGTATATGGGGTGTTCAGAAGGACTTGCCAAGCCCTTTTTAGGGCTGCACATCAACCTTTGTTGTCCACCTATCACCTAATTCTCACCTGTGGTTCCAAGAAGCTGTAGGATGCACAGCAGACTAAACCAGGTTGAGGGTAACCGACAGGCCTCAAACACATTGTTGAGTTAGAGGGAGATCTATCCTCAAGCATATGAAGACTTTTTCTTGCAGAATGGACAGATAAGAATGATTTGTTGCAACAGCCATGAAGCAAGTGAAGTGGAATGCTTAGAGATTGGCCATGCAGCAGTGACATCAAGGTCATCCACTGTATCCCAGCACATCACCAGCCATCTTTACTTTTGTTTTGCCACCGGACTTCGATGACTCTGGAAGAGAGAGTGAGGCTAACAATTTTGTGTAACTCTTAGAGAAGACATCACCCTTGTGATGTGTAATATCAATTAAGTTGGGACTTTCTTACTGTTTTAAAATGATTAATTAAGTGTCTTTGAGTCTTACTAGGTGCTAAGCCCCAGGCCCAAATCCCAATTAGATGCTAAACCTATGTGGGTGTGAAGCTCCCAGGGTCCTAAGGGGAGGTGCTAATTCAAGAGCCAATCATAGCAGCCTAAGTTCTGATCATTCAGATGATGTTTTATGATGTCTGAAATGGTATAAGAAGAGAAGACAGAGCTATTTACTCAGGGGCTCTCATTCTTGGTGGCACGCTGATGCTGAAACTCCAGGCATGTGTACCTAAGAGCCCTCCAGCTTGTAAACCCGGATGCTGAGACTTTGTTAAACTCTGGTAACTATGTATTGGGATTTGAATCAGACAAGGTCTGTCTGTCGATGTTTGTAATTTGTTTGTATTTGCTCTGAAGTTCAGGGTGCTGGCTTTTTCCCCTGAACTAAGTGAATGGTATTTGTATGCTGAATTAAAATAAACTTGTCAACTCCTTAACGTTGCTTTCCTTAGTAAAGCCGATCAAAAGAACCTTGGCTTTGGCAGCATTCTGTTGTTGGGCTTGTGTTGGTTTTTCACCCCCACAACAGCTGCTTTGATTGTTGAAACATGATGTTATTGATCCTCTTCAAAAACAAAGAATAAACAATAACAACAACAGCAATCTTCTAAGGGAAAAATGAATATTTAATGAAATAAAGCACTTTCAAACATTTCTGATGAAAAGGCCAGAGCTGATTAGAAAATTTGGCTTTTAAGTACAAGATTCAAGAAAAATTTTTAAAAGTAAACATGAAAGAGAAATCATAAACGACTCAATGAGATTAAACTGTTTACTTTTCTATATGGGAAGATGACATATGTAACTTCTAAGGACTTTATCATTATTAGGGCACTTAGAAGGATTCTACCTAGAAAGAGGGAGCAGGAATGATTCAATTATATTTTCATGATATAAAAACGTAAATGGATAGGCAAGAAAGAGGGACTCCCTAGTAGAAAGAGGAAAGGAAAGGAAGAATAGGAAAAAATTATATTACATAAAAAGTGCTCAATGATGAATCATTACAGTGAAGGAGAAAATGGTGTGGCAGGGGAACAGGCAATGCTTGAAACTCACTCATATCTAAATTGGTTCAAAGAGGGAAATTTATATATGTATGTATACACACATGCTCAATTGGTAATAGACTTTCATCTTACATGAAAGTGAAGTGAGACAGAAAGGGTTGATAAGGGAAAGAAGTAATAAAAAGGAGGGTAGAAAATGAAGGCAATGGTCAGAAGCAAAGGAGACGTTAAAGGAAAGAAAGGATACAAAGAGAGAGAGAAGAAGAAACAGAAGACAATACGATGGAGAGAAATGCACAGTTAGTAGTCATAACTGTGAATGTGAATGGGATGAACTCACCCATAAAATGGAAGGAGATCAGAGAATAGATTAGAAACCAGAATCCAATAATACATTGTGTGTAAGAAATACACTTAAAACACAGAGAAACAGAGAGAATTAAAATAATTGCCTGGAGGAGAATCTATTATTCTTCAACTGAAGTTAAAAAAAGGCAAGAGTAGCAATCATGATCTTAGACAAAGCAAAAACAAAAGTAGAACTAATTAAAGATAAGCAAAGAAACAACATCTTGTTCAAAGGAACCATAGACAACAAACTAATATCAAAATTTACATCACCAAAATATAATTGAATCATTCCTGCTCCCTCTTTCTAGGTAGAATCCTTCTAAGTGCCCTAATAATGATAAAGTCCTTAGAAGTTACATATCCATCTTCCCATATAGAAAAGTAAATAGTTTAATCTCATTGAGTCACTTATCATTTCTCTTTCATGTTTACCTTTTAAAATTTTTCTTGAATCTTGTACTTAAAAGCCAAATTTTCTATTCAGCTCTGGCCTTTTCATCAGAAATGTTTGAAAGTGCTTTATTTCATTAAATATTCATATGCCACAAATAGCATAGGACACAAATTCTTAAAGGAAAACATAAATATTTACAGAAGGAAATAGAATGTAAAACTATACTTCTGGGGAACCTCAACTTTCCTCTCTCAAAACCAGATAAATTTTACCATAAAATAAATTAAAAAGAAGTTAAGGAGATGAATAGGATTTTTAAAAAGTGAGAAACAATAAACCTCTGGAGAAAACTGAATGGGAATAGAAAAGATTGTGCCTTTACTCAAGTGTATATGGCACCTTCACAAAAATTAACCATGTATCAAGGTATAAAAATCTCTCTACCAAATGCAAAGAGAAACATTAAATGTATCCCTTTCCAACCATAATGCAATAATTACCTTCAATAAAGAATCATGGAAATGTGGATTAAAATTTTACTTAACGTAAATCATCTGGTCCTAAAGAATGAGTAGGTCAAAGAACTAAACATACAGCTGATCAATTTCATTAAAGAAGATGACAACAAATCAAAATTTATGGGCTGCAGCCAAAGGAATATTTAGGGAAAATTTTATATCTCTAAATGTTCACATCAATAAAATAGAAAAAAGAGCACATTGATGAACTGGGCATCCATCTAGAAAAAAAAACTAGAAGGAAAGCAAATTAAAAATTCCCAATTAATGATCAAATTAGAAATTCTGAAAATTGAGAGAGAAATTAATAAAATTGAAAGTAAGAAAACCATTGAACTTGTAAATAAAACTAGGAACCAAACTTATGGGGAAAAGATAAAATAGATAAAGCATTGGTTCACTTGATCTTTTTTAAATAAAGGGAGAAAAAAACCACATTACTATCATTAAAAATAAGAAAGGTGAATTTGCCACCAATGAAGATGAAATTAAAGCAATTGTTAGGAAGTATTTTGCCCAATTATGTGCCAATAAAGACAACAATCTAAATAAAATGGACGAATATTTAAAAATATAAATTGCTCATGTTAAGAGAAGAGGAAATGGAATATTTAAATATAATCCTATCTAAGAAAAAGAAATTGAATAAATAAATATAAATTAACTCCCTAAGTAAAAATTCCCTGGACCAGATGAATTTACAAGTGGATTCCACCAAACATTTAAAGAACAATTAATTCCAATACTGTATAAACTATTGGGAAAAATAGGTAAAGATGGAGTCATTTTGTGACATATAGTGCTGATATCTTAAACAGGAAGAGCCAAAAAAAGAAACAAAACTGTGAACAAACTTTCCTAATGAATACAAGAAATAGAAAGTATTATGGTTTGTCAGGTGGTTAATTGTAATTGCATGAAATTAAAAAGGTTTTCTACAAACAAAATTGATGCAGCCAAGATTAGAAGGAAAGAGGGAAACTGGGAAAAACTTTACAGCAAGTTTTTCCTGATAAACATGTAGAGATAAATTTATAAAGAACTGAATCAAACTGACAAGAATATGAGTCACTTCCCAATTGATAAATGCTTAAAAGATATGAACAACAATTTTCAGAAGAACAAATCAAAGCTATATGCATATAAAGTATATAGTCATATGAAATATGTATATATGCATATAAAGTATGCATATATGTATATAAAGTCATATAAAATGCTCTAAATTACTATTGATCAGATAAATTCAATTTAAAATAACTCTGACGTACCACCTCACACCTATTTGATTGGTTAATGTGACAGAAAAGGAAAATGATAAATGTTGAAGGAAATGTGAAAAAATTGGGACACTAATGCAGTATTGGTGAAGTTGTGAATTGGTCCAACCATTCTGGACAACAATTTGGAACTATACTCAAAGAGCTACAAAACTGTGTATACCCTTTTATCCAGCAATACCACTGCTAGGTCTATATCCCACAGCAAACATAAAAAAGAGAAAAAGGACATAAATGTACAAAAATATGTGTAGCAGCTCTTTTTTGGTGGCAAAGAATGGGAAATTGAGGAGATATCCATCAATTGAGGAATGGCTGAACAAGATGTGGTATCTAATTGTGATAGAACACTATTATGTTTTAAGAGATGACAAGCAAGAAGCTCTTAGGAAGCTCCTAGGAAGACTTATATGAACTAGTACAAAACGAAGTGAGCAGAACAAGGCAAACACTGTACACAGTAACAGCAATATGGTAACAATGATCAACTAAGAAAGACTTAGCTACTCTGAGCAAGATAATAATCCAAGACAAATCCAAAGGACCCAGGATGAAAAATGGTATCAACATCCAGAGAGAGAACTAATGAACTCTGAGGGCAGTTCAAAGCATACTTTTATTACTTTATTTTCCTTGGGGTTTTTTTGTCTGCATTTTTTTCAACATGGCTAATATGGAAATGTTTTGTATGATTGCACACATATAACCTATATCAAATTGCTTTCTTTCTCAAGGAGGGCAGAGCGCATGGAAAAAGAGAATTTGAAACTCAAAAATTTTTTAAATGTTTAAAAAATTTACACATAATTGAGAAAAAAATTAAAACTAAAAAAAAGAAAATTTCATGTATTTTAGTATGTCTCTTTACCTACCAGTCAAATGGATATGAAAATGCCTTTTTATCTTCTTTGAGACATAAAAGGTATGGAATAGATGGTTGCCTCTATGGTGTGATTTAAGAGGTGCCCTGAGGGACCAAATTTTCCGTATTACCAGCTTACTGTGGTTTACCATTCCATCTTCCCTGAATTTTTTTATTAGTTTCTCCTTTGGATTAGACAATAAAGGCAGAGGCATTTTCTCTAGGAGATGATTGTTTAAATGCATGACATTTTGGAAGGAGAAAGGAGCCCTAAGAATTCCCTTTAACCTTCCATCAACGTGGGCATATTTATGAGGTTTAAAGTTATACTGGAGAGAGTGTAGGCATCAGAAGAGCTGAGTTCAGACCCTGCATCCATCATATATCAGCTGTTTCTGAGTCTTCGTTTCCCAATCAGTAAAATGGGAGTGAAGCCTGGGAAGTAATAAACCTTACACTACCTAATACATATACTTATTTATTGTGAAGACCAAAAGTAATGAGGTATGTAAGTGCTTTGTAAGTATAAAAATTATAAAAACAAGTTAAACCATTATTATTATTGATGACAGAGAGAGCCTATCTCTTTGCAGATGATCTGAAGAAAAGATAACTTTCAGTGTGAAAGTTTAGGAATGACAAAGTCCGAGTCTTGGGTGACCAGAGGAACAATATGGAAGATCAGCTAGAGTGAGAAAATTGGTGGGGCACATCAGCATAGTTTTAAGCACGTGGACATAGGCCCAGAAAAAGAGATCTTGCCTTGAGTAATGCAGAAGTTGGCAGCAGGGGATTGAGGGGAAAGGATGACAAAGGAGATAGTGCTAAAGGCTGAGCTGTGCTAGGAGGATGGGAGAGAATGATCGGGTAGCATCGGGTTAAGGTATAAATGAATTATTTTCATTGTTTATTTTGCCTAGGGCAAACCATGGGTAAGAGTTGAGTCATAATAAAAAATTTCTTATATCTGCTAATTATGAAATTAGATGGCTTTTATCCTTTTAAACAATGTGGACTTTAAAACGCATTAAATTACAGAGTATCAGTCTCCCAGGAGATCATTAGATCATAGATCTTGAGCTAGAAGAAATCTCAGAAGCCATCTGGTCCAATCCCCTCATTTTACAGATAAGGAAATTAAAAGTCTGGGAAATCAAACTACTTGCCCATAGTCACACAAGTATAGACCTCAGAGATGTCATTTAACTAGCCCCAGTCCTCTGACACCAACTCCAGAAATCTTTTCACTATACCATGCAGCCTCTGACATTGTACAGGAGAATTGATTGCCTTCATAAATAACACTGTTAAATAGTCTGTAGAAGGTCTACCTATGTAGCAATTTCAGTTACAAAAAAATAGTGTCCCAGCAAATGAACAGTAACAGAGAAGCAGAAATGGAAAAAAAAAATACAGGCGGATCTAGGACAGCCATACCAAAGCATGGTCCTTTGCTAGTAACACCCTTGCTTTTAGCACAAAATCTTTGGAAGCACTGTGTTAGAGTAAAAAATGCAAGATGCTAAAGGTAGAGAGGAGGGAAGGCAAGGAAATGATTGAAGCTCCTGGGGCATTGTGGGACTTTGGGAAACACAGATTCTATTCTTCTGGTCCAGAGCTAATGAGCCCAAATACTTCAGGATTCTTTTGTTTCCCCCATAGGTGTAAAGTAATTTGAGGGGAATGTCATTTGGAGGAGTAAATACAAAGACAGAAAAAAATTATTCCCCCATCCACTAATAGGGTACCAAAAATATCCCAGGCACTCTAGCAAATGGTCCCCCAGGCACTGAGACCATCCAATATAAAAAATAGCAACCCAACAAGTGCTTCCCAGAGCAGTAGACAGGTCGTTAGCTAATGTGTACAAACAGGAGCCATCCACAAGTGAAGATGGGGAGGAAGACAAGGTTAATGAGGGAAATGCTGTGAACAAGAGAAGAGCAAGTTGTAAGAAAAATGTCACAGAGAGACAGATACGTTAAGAGAGGATTGTCATTGGTTTTGTCTAATTTCCATTTCATTTGGGTAATAAAAGAAACTCATTCTATTACTGCTGATCTATGACTCAAGATATCAAGATTATTTTTACTCTCTGCATTCCCCACAGCTGGGATAACCCATCAACACCTTCCCACCCCCCCGAGAATGGATTGTTTTTTCCACTTAGTTGTTTTTGCAGCTTGACAACATAGGAACGTAACTTTTCATTAACTTCCATCAAGGATGCCCAGGCATGATCAAGTCCAGGGATGAGGAGACCTGGTTTCTCACGCCAAAGCTTCTAGTGGTCTTGGACAAATCACTTCATGTCTCCAGGCTTCCATTTATTCTTTCAAGGTATAGGAATAATAACCCTTCCAATTTTGTGGTTGAGCTAATAAGACGGTGTTTATTAACAGAGTTCTGATCAGAGTTCTCGTTTTCCTACTTAAGCTCTATAAGAATGGAAAGAATCCTGGTATACAACACTCACAGGGACTTTACTGCAAAGAGAAACCCTGAAATACATAAGTAAAGCCCAGTGGGCATGTGCTTCTTTGTCCTAAGAGCCCAAGTCACTCTAAAACATTTATAAAACACATTTCTTTTGTTGCCCAAAATAGGTAGACTACTGATGGTGATGACAATATCAGCTAGCATCTATTTAGAGCTTTAATGTTGATAAAACATTTTACATATATTTTCTCCTTTTTTCCTCATAGCAATCTTATGACATAGGTGCTATGACTATCTCCATTTCATAGAAAAGGAAACTGAGACTGAATAAGATTAAGTGATTTGCCTAGAGGTTATGCTTTGGGTAAGCATCTGAAAACTGATTGCAATTCAAGTCTTCCTGAAAATTGTTAGGGTCATTTTTCGGAGAGATTAACTAAATTTCAAAAAGGTCAAGTGACTTCTCTAAAGCAACATCCACAATTAAATAAGCATTTACTAAGCACTTACTGTGTGCTGTCTAGAGAGGCTGCCCGGCATAATGGAGAGAAAGCCTGCCTGAGTCAAGACCTGGATTCAGATCCTACTCCAAACAAATACTTGCTGTCACCCAGGGTGAGTCACTGGAGCTCTCAGTATAACAGGCAACTCTTCTATTAATAAATTAATTAACTCCTAATATCTAGAAGGAACAGTGCTCAGTTTTTGAAATGCCAAGACAAAGGAAAAGAAAAAAAAGTCCTTCTCTGTTCTCAAGGAGATGGCATTCTATGTGGCAAAACAACATAGATTCCTATCAGCAAATACCAGATAATACAGGGCCAAATTTTCATTTTGAAGAAGACATAGAAAGTTGGTAAAAAGGCAACTAAGATAAGACTAATAATTTCTATGAGTTCTCAGTGAATATGCCTTATGCTTGACCCATTGTGTTTTACTTATATTTCTCATATTACTAATCACCCCCATTCCCACATTGAACTGCCATGCTAACAAGGGAATGTTTCTATTTGTGTGCCCTGGACAGCATGTTTTATTATATTGACCCAAATCTCATTTATAGTCCAATTAACACAGTAGACAAAACATGGTACATGCCAAGCATCCTCATTCTTTATGTTCTGCACTATGAATCTTGCATGCCAGATCCAATTAATCCAAAACAGAGAGGAAGAGGAAAGATAGGGGCTCTAATTCGTTCTTCTTACGCCCCAGTTCCTCTGACTAATCTCATACCAGAACTATGAAGAAAACTTGACATGCAAAGGACTGCTCCCTGGAGAGACTTTAGAGTCACTCAAGTTAGTGTAGTCAAGTATCATCTACCTTTAAGATTATAGATGCTTTCTGGGTTCACAGCCATGTGTGAGAAAGGAAGGAAGTCTACTGACAGTATGTTTGTTGATCATGTTTGGACTTTGCCCACAACCATATAAATGGATTCCTCTGTGTTCTGCTCAATTTTCTAATCCTTCTTTCCAGAGAGAGTTGTACCATCCAGTGAGTTATTTGTTTCTTCCATATTGTTGCTAACAGGTGGCACAAGTACTTAGAAGCAGGACTGGTGAAACATTTGTCACTCAATAGAATCCTTGCTGTGATTCCAGATGGGGGCATCTTGCAATTGCTGCCTTTTATCTCACTTTTTTCACTACCAGAGATTCATCTGCGGCCCACCCAACAAATGTTTCTCTCATTTAGACACAAATGTGGTTCTCACGAGGCTTCTTAAGGATAAGAGATTGTGATGGACATGACCTGCTTTCTCTTTCCTAACACCTTTCTTCAGATGCAAAGCACACTGCTCCTGTTCTGCCAAGATGACAGAGATGGGATCTGGCAGGAACAGATGCTTTTTTATCCATAGAAACTTAAAATAAGTGCAATGGACAATATGGATAAATACAGCCAATGACGCATGACCTTGACCTTTAAAATATGATGCATGATGTTGAAATCTTACTTGTCAACATTTCATAGTGGTCGGTATATAATATACTCTGTGTGCGTATACACACTGTCACCTGAATTTAAAATACTTAGAGATGATAAATGACAGCAATAAGAGTAATGACAGTAATAATAAATTACAGTAATAAATGATAGTATGTCCAGTTTTGGTTCCTTCTTTCTTTCTTCCTTTCTTTTTCTTTCTTTCCTTTTGCTTTCTCTCTTTAATTTTTCTTTCCTTCTTTCTTTTCTTATTCCCTTTCCTTTTTCCCTTCTCTTCCTCTCCCTTGCCTTCTAGTACTTTTTATTGCTTCTCTAAATTGAAAGAGCTCACAAATACCAAGAGAAGATGAGTCACTTCTACTGAACTGTGTGGTGTTGTTAATATAAAATGATTGAGAAATGATGCAAGTAAACCCTAAGAGGTCAGAAATAAAAATAAGAAATGTTCAAGTGGTAATTCACTACAGAATGTGACATAAATGAAAAGTTGGATGAAAATAAACCAACGGAGTTCAACAGAAGGAAAGAAAATCTGGTGCTCAGTGGAGAAGAGAGACCTTGAAAGTCAAGTGTGATGACAGCAGACAATGGAATAAAATAGAAACCTGGGAATGAGTGTATTGTTCAGCAGTGTTCTGTTCCTATATATAAAAGTGTGTGACATCACAGGGCACTCACTCTCTCATGACCTTAGCAAAACTATAATTAGAATCCTAGTCACCTGAGCCTTGCCGAAGCTTTGTTGTTTTTTTCAAAAACTTTGTCTCTGTTCTGCCTTGAAGTATGGAGTCGCTGCTCCAGTGGCACTTTAACTCTTCAGAAATAGTTGTCACCACTCTTTGAAATTTATCCTCCTGCTTTCCTCCTGACTCATGGTCTTTTCCTCCCTGGGCGACTGGGATACATAATTCATGTGAGTTTGGTAAGAATTGTCTCATTTACATTCCTCTACTTGAGTAATATTTACATGCATCTTTAAAATGGAACAATGGCTCCCAGAGCATATTACACATTTGGCTTTGTCATCCATCATAACCAAGTCACACCATACTCTTTTATAAAGTTGTCACAGTGAGTTTTTCAGGTAGTAGTCCTTAGTTTGGAGCCAAATGTCTCTGGAACATCTTTGTGCCACAGACACTAAGATTTTACAATTTCTGGTTCAAAGGAACTTTATCTCTCTAAAAAGCATAAATGATTCTTTCTCCCAGAGAAGTTGTTGCGATGGGATCCATGTAGTTCCAACACTGACTCAATTGCTCTCACAATTCCAAGAAGTGAAATATGCTCAAAGTGAATACATATTTTGTCACACAGCTACAGGCTTGTTACAGTTGTCTTTTATTTGGTTTTTATTTTCCTCATCAATAATAACAACCCACATTTATAAAGCATTTTAAGATTCACAAAACACCTTATTTTCAAAATATTTTATTTTCCCTACTACATGTAAAAACAATTTTTAATATTTATTTAAGTTTTGAGTTCCAAATTCTATTCCTCCTTCCCCTCCCCCCTCAATGAGACAGTAAACAATACAATATATTTACGCATGTGCAATCATGTAAAACATTTCTATACTGGTCATTTTGTGCAGCAAAACAAGGAAGGAAGGAAGGAAGGAAGGAAGGAAGGAAGGAAGGAAGGAAGGAAGGAAGGAAGGAAGGAAGGAAGGAAGGAAGGAAGGAAGGAAGGAAAAGAAAATAGAATGCTTCAGTCTGTATTCAAACAAAATCAGTTTTTTCTCTGGAGGTGGATAACATTTTTCATCATGAATCCTTTGGGATTGTCTTGAATCATTTTATTTCTGGAAGACCTAAGTCATCCACAGCTGTTCATTGTACAATCTTGCTTTTGTTATATATAATGTTCTCCTGGTTCTGCTCCCTTCACTTTGAATCAGTTCATGTAAGTCTTTCCAGGTTTTTTCTACAATCATCTTGCTTATCATTTCTTATAGCACAATATTGTTCTATTGCAATCATATATCATAACTTGTTCAGCCATTCTGTAATTGATGGGCACCACTTCAATTTCCGATTCCTTATCACCATAAAAAGAGCTGCTACAAATTTTTTACACTAGGTTCTTTTCCCTTTTTTAATCTCTTTGGGATATAGACCTGGTAATGGCATTGCTGGATCAAAAGGTATGCAATATGTTATAGCCCTTTAGGCATAGTTCCAAATTGCTCTCCAGAATGATTGGATCACTTCACAAGTCCACCAATGGTACATTAGTGTACCAGTTCTCCCACATCCCCTCTAACACTTATCATTTTATCTTTTTGTCATGTTAGCCAATCTGATGTGTTAGGTGGTACATCAGAGTTGTTTGAATTTTCATTTCTCTAATCAATAGTGATTTAAAGCATTTTTTCATATGACTACAGATAACTTTGATTTCTTCATCTGAAAACTGACTGTGCCTATCCTTTGACCATTTATCAATAGGGAATAACTTGTACTCTTATAAATTTGACTCAGTTCTCTACATATTTAGGAAATGAGGCCTTTATCAGAAATACTTGCTATAAAAGATTTTTTTCTTAGTTTTCTTTCTTTCTAATTTTGGTTGCATTGGTTTGGTTTGTGCAAAAACTTTTAAATTTTATACAATCAGTATTATTATTTTACATTTCATAATGCTCTCTGTAGCTTGTTTAGTCTTAAATTCTTCCCTTCTCCATAGATCTGACAGGTAAACTCTTCCATGATCTCCTAATTGGCTTATAGTATCATTCTTTATATCTAAATCATGTACCCATTTTGACTTTATCCTGGAATACGGCCTAAAGTGAGATATTGGTATATACCTAGTTTTCTGCCAAACTAGTTTCCAATTTGTCAAATGATGAAATTTTGTCTCAAAAGCTTGGGTGTTTGGGTTTATCAAACACTAAATTACAATGGCCATTTACTACAATGTATTACATACCTAATTAATTCCATCAATCCATCATTCTATTTCTTAGCCAGTTCCAGATTGTTTTGATGATTACTGCTTTATAATATAGTTTGAGATCTGGTACAGCTAGGCCACCTTCCTTCACTTTTTTTTTCATTAATTCCTTTGAAAACACTTTACATCATTATCTGATTTTACCTTCACAATAACCCAGTGAAGTGGCTACTATTTTTAAGAAGGAAAATAAAATTTAAAAAAAAGAAAACACTTGCTTTGGATTGAGGTTCATAACCTGGGCTTAATGAAATAGTTGGGTGTTTTTAATATTTGAATAACTATATTTCAAAATAATTGATTTCTTTGGTAATCTTTTTGAGTCTTATTTTATTAATTTAAAAACATTATTCTGAGAGACATACATAGTGTTTACCATTCATGAGACAAAAAAAGTTCAAGAACCTCATTTCTTGAGCCAGAGAATTTGGGTTCAAATCCTGCCTCTGTCACTTTCAATCTGTGTGACCTCAGTCAAGTCATTTAACTTTCTAGTTCTCTATATCCTTATCCTGCAAAATTAGGGCATTAGAGACTAAATGACCTCTGAGGTACGATTGAGCTCTATCTACATTCTATGATCTTATCCCCAGTTGACAGACAAGGAGGCTGACTCAGAAAAGAATTACCTGGAGTCACTAGTACAATGTACACAGATAGAATTTGAATCCAGGTCATCTTGACTTCAAGGACAGCACTTTATAAAATAGCTATACCATGTTGCCTCTCAGTGAAGTGGAATGTGAAAATTACTTTTCATCTTTCTTTTAAAATGTACAATATCTGGCATATTGAATTTTTCATTGAGGCACAAAAGGTTTTATGGTCAATTGTACAAGAGAAAAACCAGTTACAATTTGCTTAGAAATAGTCTCAGGACAATGTAAGATGAGCACTGCAACCGAAGAATCGGACCGTATTTTGTACGCCAAGACATTTTTGAGTAAATCTTTAAAGTAAGGAATAGAGATTTAGTCATGAGACTTTCAGTGAGATTAATGGGAGTTAGACAGCTAAATCCCCTGGCACAGCTTTGAAAACTCACCCTATGTTATCAGTGATGGTTTTATGGCTTACAACTTGGGTGTTGGTTACAGATTACAGATATAAGGAAGGAAAAGATTATATTTGATGATGACAGTCTCACAGCCTTAATGGTACAAATTTGTAGTGAGAAAGGATAAAGAACAATAGGTGATCAGAAATAAATGAAAATGAATTTTAATTAAATTTAGGATTGTAAAGGAGGAGCAGATACAATACTTAGAAAAGTTACACCTTCTACCAGATAAAAAAAATAACATGTAAAATTTCTTTTCAGTAGTAGCAATGGAATAATGCAATGGTCTTTGGGTTGTGAATAATAGAATCTAAATTAGAGTCCCAGTTCTGTCTTTTACTAGTTGGCCAACCTTAGGCAAGTTCTCTATACAAGGGAAATAATAATACTGTACTTGGGGCAGCGAGGTGGCACAATAGATAGGATGCTCAACCTGGAGTTGGAAAGACCTGAGTTCAAATCCAGCCTCAGATACTTGCAAACCATGTGGCCTTAGGCACATTATTTAATATCAGCCTGCCTTAGTTTCCTTAATCATAAAATGGGGATAATGATAACATCTCTCTCCCAGGATTGTGAAGATCAAAGAGATAATTATAAAGTTCTTAGAACAGTGCCTGGTACATAGTAGGTGTTAACAAATGCTTGTTTTCTATCTTACAGTTTTCCTAATAAAATGAGATGATACTTATACATCTATTTCCAGTGGTAGTAGATCTTTCCTGGAGGTTTCTGTAGTATTGCAATACCTTGTGTGAGAGGGTGCCAGAAGGTCCAGTGAATCCTTGAGGTACCAGTCTGCCCCCAGTCAATAACATGAGCTACCTGTGTGCATAGTACATTGGAATTCCATTCTAAAGCATCAGAGTGGGCTGAAAGTCTGGACCTACCTCAAGAGGTACAATCGAATCTAGGGATGAATTTGGTTCCCTTGAAGATCACTGGGTTCAGGACAGGTATGCTTGGTTTTACAGCATTTCAGAATATTAAAGACAAACTTGAAACCTGGTGAAATCTATAATTCCTCTCAACTTCTCTTCTCATTTGGCTGAAATTTGTAATCTATGGAGTTATTTCTGTAATTGACATTAGGGACCTTCTACAACTTCAGAGACATACTGAATAAGGATGGCTCAAATTACCATTCCATTCTGGAGAGAGTATTTTACAATTATCTAAAGATTATCCATCTCTACATTTATTTATTCAAGCACTAGTCTCATTTCCCAGAGTTATTTCATCTTTGAGAGCTATTTTCCTCTTCTGCAAAATGGGGATAATTCCTACCTATTTCACAGACTTATAAACTTTTAAATGCTATATCAAAGTAAGCCATTAAAAAGTCATCAAAATGTAAGACAATTTTTCTATCAAAGACTTAGAAAATCTGACACAGTTTGTAAGAAACTATTTTTTAAGATCATATCCCCTTAAATTAGCTCTAAACAAAAGGTTAAAAAACACCATACTATACTACCTAGCCTTAAAGTCAAAAAGTCACTTTAAGAAAGAATGAGCTAGGCTTTAACTGACATGTAAAGACTACTATTCTCCCCTAATTTTTGGAGGCTGAAGAATTAAGTAGAATGTTTCCATTTGAACAATAAACTCTATGCTGTAATGTTCCCTGCAATGTTTTTCTATTATTGATATAATTTTTTTGTAGAGTGAAAGGCAGGACAATTGGCTTTAAGTGACTTGCCCAAGGTCACACAGCTAGTACATGTGTCAAGTGTGAGGCCAGATTCAAACTCAGGTCCTCCTGACTTGGGCCAGTGCTCTACTCACTGTGCCACCTAGCTGCCCCTATTGTTGATATAATTTTAACAGTATTCTGTAATGCTTCTATTGGATTGTACTACATTAATATCAGTTCACATATAACTTTCACTATTGTGACTACAGCAGCCATAGCACTTGTACCTTAAAGTATTACTGATTTCCATAGAGGCAGCTAGGTCGTTCAGTGGATAGAGCACCAGGCCTGGAAGACCTGAGCTCAAATTGGGATTCAAGCACTTACCAGCTATGTGACCCTGGGCAAGTCAATTAACTTCTGTTGCCTCAGTTCCCTCAACTATAAAATGGGGATCATGACAGGGTTGTTGTGAGGATCAAATGAGTTGTTAACATTTGTAAAGCACTTAGCAGAATGCCTGGCATGTAGTAGGTCCTTAATAAATGTTTACTCCCTTTCTCCTTCCCACAGGAATCCAAATTACAAAGCACCACTGTCTCAGAGGATTAGAAGTCCATAGACAAAAGCATGGTTGGTATGAGTAAGCTGTAGAATGAGATCAGCGCCTAATCCATGAGAAGTGAAATAAGATACTTTATTGGAAAATATGATCAAAAAGGGAAATGGGCTAGTTATAGATTGAGAATGAAAGGCAACAGATGGAAAGCCTGAGGAGCTAGTATATCAATAACTATGATGTATTAAAGGAGAATAGATCAAAGTTTCTTGGGCAAATCCTCTGTGGAGGATTTATTGAAAGACATAGTCATGCATGTGCCAAAGCAATGGTGCAAAAGTAGGAGGCAAGGATGAGTTGGGATCTCCCAACGGAGTATGTGTCTTTGTCGTATAATGACTCCTTTCCCAAAATATAGAGAGATGATAGATAGATAGATACATAGATAGATACATAGATAGATACATAGATAGATAGATAGATAGATAGATAGATAGATAGATAGATAGATAGATAGATAGACTAAAAATAGCCCCCTTGTAGCTAAAACCACAGTAACAAAAGTATAACTGTATTTTAGATATGCTGATATTATGTCTCTCCTACCAAAATTTAAATCATCACAGATGTATACTTAATGTGCTCCCAGGAACTACATAGAAACTTGAGCATGCACAGATATCCTGTTTGCTTCAGCTATGTATTACTCATTACTAGATTGTTTTCCCCCCTAGTCATTACCACCATTATTAGTTCCTGAGTGAGCCCCGAATTGCTTTCATTTGAATTTCTCTAACTGTTAGTGACTTCAAGTATTTTTATATGTCGTTGTGAACTTGGCTTTCTTCTTTTGAAAACTGCTGATTGATATGTTTTGACCATTTATTTACAGGGGGGAATGGCTCTTGTTCTGATGAATTAGAATCTGTTTCTTATATGTCTTGGATATGAAAACTTTATCAAAGAAACTTGCTGCAAAGATTTTTTTCCAAGTTACCCACTTCCCTTCTAATTGTAAATGCATTGGTTTTGTTAGTGCAGAAATATTTTAATGTCAATTAATCAAATCTATCCACTTTTCATTCTGCAATTGTCTCTTTCCCTTGATTATAAACTCATCTCCTACCCATACATCTGAAAAGGAATTAATTCCTTGGTCTTCTAACTTATTTATGATATAACTCTTTATGTCTAAGTCGTATATCCAATTGGAGTTTATCTTCATAAATGTCAAATGTTAATCTATACCTAGTTTCCCAGACTGGTTTTCATTTTTGTGGGGCCGACCTCAAGACTCATAAGAGCCACTACAAGTAAGAAAATAGAAAAGTATATGTAGGAATGTTCATAGATATATATATACATAGATACAGAAACAGATATAGAGCAATCTACCTTGCCCTACAAGAAAGTAAGGGGGAAAGGGTGGGGGCGGGGGGAAAGAGAGGTGATAGAAGAGAAGACAGACTAGGGAAAGGGGCAATCAGAATATATGTCACCTTGGGTTGGGGGGACGGTAGAGATGGGGAGAAAATCTGTAACTCAAAATCTTGTGGAAATGAATGTTGAAAACTAAAAATAAATTTAAAAAATAAAATAATGTCACAAAAAATTTAAAAAGAAATATAGATATCTATATATATATACACATAGGCCAACAGGGTGTGTGTGTGTGTGTATACAGGCCAACATTCCTACACACATATGTACCCACACACATATACATATCTGTATGCATACACAAATACATACATATATAATACATGCATACATGTATCCACATATATGTGTTAACATATGTGTATATAATTTTTGAAATATGAAAGCAAATGTTCCCTCCACCAATTTTTTTCACTTGTATTCTGTCTGTGGTGGTGAGCCTCAGTATTATGTAACTGAATATTTCTCAGGATATTCTTTTACAACTGTATATAAACACTCATTGTGGTAATCAGCTTTATTCTTATGTAGACTATGCTATTATCAAACATGTATATTTTGAGTCACTGGGAAGGCCCTTCTGTTACTTCTTTCTTCCTAATCCCCCCCCTCAAAAAATATCCTACAACCTATGTGTATATTACATTGGGTATATTGAATCATACACTGATGATTTATTCTATCACTAAAACACAAAGGATCATAGAGTTCAACCACCCGATTTTAAAGATGAAACTGAGACTCAGAAAGGTGTCAGTGTCAAGAATGGATTTTAACTTAAATCTTCTTCACTCAGGATAAATGCCTACCAATGACACCACACTCTTTGTCCACAATAGACAATCTTTTTATCAAAAATATTCAATATTGTTGACATGTAAAATGGAAATCCCAGGGGAGGGCATCTAATCTTTTATATTATTGCCTATGCACCTTAGTGCAAATGAAATAGGGTGAACAGGATATGACAGTAGGTGAGAGGAAAAATGTGCAGATTAAGGGAGAAAGTAGCAGGGAGGGATGAAAAGGACAAAACTGGTTCGCTAGAAGTAGCAAAAACAAACCTTCTATTTCATAATATTGCATAAAAATGATCCTACTCAGAACACAAGAAATGTGTCTATTTTACATTTGCTATCACTTTATAAATGTATACAGTTTGTAAGATTGCCATGATTGAGACTACTACATCTATATTAAAGTAACCTGCTATCAGGTGGTTATATTTTACACATCTTTCTGAATGTCTTAGGACTTTAGTGATGGAAAAGACATTAAGATATCATTTAGTTGATCCTCTTCACTTTGTAGAAGAAGCTGAAGAAGCTGAGCAAGGAGAGGAAGTCACTCACTCTCCAAATTCCCACAAACACCAGACTAACTGCAAAGCTGAGATTTGAACCAGGTGTCCTGACTCCAATTTCAGTATTCTTTCCGTTTTGCTGTTATAGCAGGTCAGTTGTTACACTGATAATAGTATAATTCAATCCAGTGTCAATAGATCCATGATGTCATCAGTGTGAGTAGAGAAAAAACCTTCCATGAATATTCCAGAGAGGATCCAACCAATGCACCAGAAGCCTTTGTTGGAGTATTTCTTAGATAGCAGTACAGCACCCGGCTTGCCTATTTTTATTCTCTCTTTGTGATCAGTACACATCCTTTTCTGATCTTACATTTTCTGAACAATATCTCTTATGTCTCTTCTTGCTTGCAAGTAATTGTTGAGAATATGCCACAGCCTACACACTCTTACAATCCATCTTTCCACTGACCTTTGGGTCACCTGCAATTTTGATTCTCTGAGAGTATAGCATCCCAGGATTTGTGGCTATCTAGTACCACTGGGACAATGTTAGTGTTAAAAGATGGGCTTTCATGACAAGGATCAATTCAATATTAAGGAAAGTGATGAAGTTTCCTAAAGGCAATTCAGCCCTCTCTACATTTTCCCCCTATACTGGGAATAGGGGATGGGAAGGCAGATCAAACCTATAATTTCATTAGTATAGAGAATTCCCAATCAATAAGCATTTATTAAATTCCATTGAGGCAACTCCTTCTACCAACACAAATAGGCATGTGTTCTGTAATTTATAGTTTTATTACTAAAAGTCATAAATAACCTGACTTATAGTTGCCATGGGAACTGAAAGGGCAAGTGAATTATCTGGGTCATAAAGCCAGTATGTATCAGATGAGGGACTTGAACCCAAGTCTTCTTGACTCCAAGATTCTCTATCCACAATGTCACACTTCTTCTCAATCTAGCACTCCAATTCAATTCTGAGCCTGATTGATTTTTCAACATAGTGCTGTACCTGCCCAAAATAAATGCACTAACTCAATGGATCATATCACAATCTGGCTACTTTGCTATTTCTACAAGTTTACTAGGCCAATTACTGACTAGCATAGAGAAAGACTACTAGCTCCGGAATCAGAGAGCTGGGTTCAAATTCCCCATTTTATGCTTACTTACCTGTGTGATGTTGGGCAAGTCAATTAATTTCATTGGTCTTAGTTTCCATCTGTTTAAAATTAAAGAGTTGGATCAGAGGGCCTCTAAGGTTTTTGTCTGCTCAAAATCTCTTACTCGAGGATTTTTAAAAATCTCAGTGAGGAAACACTGTGCTGTTCTAGGATTTAATGTAATCACCACACTGTCATCTGTTTAAAAAGAATATTTCAAGAAGCTTATCCCCAAGGAAATCCTTCTTCATCTGAACTCCATGCTGGGCAACCTTTTGCCATTAGACAGTTTGCAAAAACCTTTAATAATATTAGCTAACATATATATATATATATGTATATATGTATATATATATATAATTTACTATGTGCCAGATGCTGTACTTAGAATGTTATAATTATCATCTCATTTGTTCCTCACAACAACTCTGAGAGGTAGGAGTTATAATTATCTCCACTTTACATAGGGAGAAACTGAGGCAGTAAGAACTTAAGTGCCAGGTCACACAGGGAGTAAACGTCTGAGGTCATATTTGAACTCAGGTCTTCCTGACCTCAGGCTCAGTGTACCACCTAATGAAGCAGTAGTTTTCCTGCTTTATGCTGCACTCATATTGATAACTACAATGTAATTTGCCATTATTAATTATAATAAAAACTAAAATGTGTATAGTGCTTTAAGGTTTACAAAGCATATTACATATTTTTACTCATTTAAAATGCCTCAAAACATCCTGGCAAGACAGATATTATGTGTAGCTCCATTCGTATTCTAAGCCTGGAAAGTTTCCTTAACAAACCTATGATGCTGTGTTGCTTGTGTGGAGAGATACCCAGCTCTTGACAGCTGAGCGAACTCAGGATGTCACATACATGTTCAAACACTTCAGAGAGACTATTGAGGGAAAAAGAAGAAGAATTTGAAAGAGACAAGAAATGAGGTATGAGAGGGAAAATAAACTTTGGAATGATAAAGGGGAAAAATCCCTGGAGCTGTGGGCAAATGCCAGCCCCAAAATACTCCTTGACTTCCATTGCTAAGAGTGATCACCCCAGTGAGACCATCCTCTTCTTGGTGAAGCTTAAATTCTTTTTCCTTGCTCCAAAATCAAAGAGGTTATTTACTCTGGCACAGTTTTTGTCTACTTTAACATATGGAACTTTGGCGATTTCTGTTTACTGCTTAACTTGATAAAGAGGTTACAAGCTATCTCTGATTGACAATTGTATACCAAATGTTGGAGGGGAGGGAGAGTAGAGCTAAGCTATAAAGCTGTGGAAAGTGTCCTGCTATCCTTCTTTCAGAACTACCAGTGAAAACAGCTTTTATTCTGAACCCCTAAAAGAGAGCATCTTATCCCCAGACTACAGGTATTTGCGGTGTGCTAGAAAGCTATAATTCTAACCCTCTTTCAGATATTCAAGGGAAAGAATGAAGGTACAGCCAGGGCTACAACTTACTTCCAAAAATGATGGCAATCACACTCTTGAAGATAAGGTGAATCAGACTTGAACTCATATCTAACCAGGCCACACGTGGCAATAATATGCACTTACATATATTATATGTCTGCCTATCTATATTACATTCAAAAATTATTATTCTCTTTTTCAGTTGAGGAAACTGATGGTCAGAGACATTGTGATTTGCCATAGGAAAAAAGTTATCTCTTTGGTTACATATATCAAGAAATTGTGCATAGCCATAAGATATTTATATAGATATAGATAGATATAGATATAGACATAGACATAGATTAGATGTAGACAGATATAGATATAGATATAGATATAGATATAGATATAGATATAGATATAGATATAGATATAGATATAGATATAGATATAGATATAGATATAGATATAGATATAGATATAGACATAGGATACATTTTAGAGAATAGTCTTTTTGCACTACCCATTCAAATCATTATTTTTTTAAATCAACAAAGCTACCACCCTAGTTCAGGCTCTCATCACTAATCCCCCAAACTATTGTAGTAGCCTCCTGATTAATGTCCATTGCTCAAATACCTGCTTTCTCTAATCCATCCTTGGCACAACTGCCAAAGTTATTTTCCTCAAGTGTAGGTCTAGTTATGTCACTCCCTGACTTAATAAACTCCTGTGACTCCCTATCACCTACAGAATCAAATATAAACTTCTCTGTTTGGCATTTAAAACCCTTTACAATCTGGCCCTAATCTACCTTTCCATCCATATTAAACATTATTCCCCTCTACCCACTACTGAAGGTCAAATTAGCCTTCATCAAACGATCTTCTATACTATTTCACTTATTGATCTCATCAGCTCCCATGGATTTAGATATTATCCCTAAGCTGATGATTCTCAAATCTACTTATCCTGACCTAACCTCTCTGTTGACCTCCAGTCTCGCATTTCCAACAGCTTGTTAGACTACTCCAAACGGATGTCCCAAAGAATCATAAACTCTACATGTACAAAATAGAATTCATTATCTTTCCCAGAAAACCTCCCCCTTCTAAACTTCTCTATTATTTTTGAAGGCACCACCATTATCCCAGTTCCCCCAAGCTCACTTCTTAGGTACCTTTCTTGACTCTTCGCTATTTCTCATCCTCCAAATCCAATCTATTACCAAAACCTAACAATTTCACTTTTGTAACATATCTCAAATAAGGTCTTTATTTCCTCTGATAACTACCACCTGCCTGGTGCATTATTGGGTCATCTGCTCATGCCTAAACTATTACAAAAGCCTGATAGTTGGTCTGCCCAATATAAGTCTCTCTCTCTCCTCCAGTACCCCCTCCTCAAAGTAGCCAAAGTGATTTTTCTAAAGTGCAGGTGTGATCATGTCACACATATACCCCTACTCAATAAACTCCCTAGACTCCCCTATCACCTCTAGGATCAAATATAAAATTCTCTGTTTGATATACAAAGCCCTTCATAAACTAGCCCAACTCCCCCTGACACATACACACCTTTCCAGTCTTATACCTTTCAACATGACTACCACGCCATACTCTTCAACCTAATAACATTAGGTGCTTTGCTCTTTCTCAAACATCTTCCAACTCTATACATCTTCACTGGCAGTTGTTCCCAATGCCTCGAATGCTCACTTTCTGTCTTCATCTCTGCCTCCTGGTTTCCTTGACTTCCTTCAGGTACCACCTCAGATCTCACCATCTACAGGGAGCCTTTCCCTATCCCTTCCTTAAGTTAATTATTTTCTGTTTATCCTGCATAGAGCTTGTTTGCACATAGTTATTTTCACATTGTCTTCCCCATTAGATTGTGAGCTTCTCAAGGGCAGGGATTAGCTTTGTCTTTCTTTCTAATCCTATTGCTTAGTACAGTGCCTGGCACATAGTAGGCATTTAGTAAATGTTTATTGACTGACTGGCTTCTTGCCACATACACATGGCTCTCCTACTCCTACCTCCATTCTTTTGCGCTATCTGCTCCCCAAACCTGGAATATACCCCCATCTCATCTCCATATTTCAGAATGCCTAGTTTCTTTCAAGATTCAGGTGAGGCGCCACCTTTTCCCTGCAGATTCTCCTGACCTCTCTGCCTTAGCTTTGTTACCTTCCCACATACACATACACACATATTTTTTTTACAAATTTTCTCCCAAGGCTAGACTCCAAGCATTTTAAAGAATGGCTTTTTTTTACTGATATCTTTATATTGCCAGTGCCTAGCATAGCCTTAGTGGATGCTTTATAAATGCTTGTTGACTAATTAATTGATTGATACTGAGAAATTATATTCATTTTTCTAATATGTCAATTGTGTGGCTGTAACGATGTGATTGCTATAGAGAGCCATCTGTAAAAGTTTGCCTCTTTCTCTTCAAGTGTTCAAATTTTACGTGCACAGATTATCATCATAAACATTTTATAAAAATGAGGAAGTACATGTTACTTGCTGATTTCTTCTGTCACCTTTATTAGTTATAATATCATCTATAATGTTTCCATTCTCTTTTAAAATTTATCCATATGTTCCTTTAAAATTGCCTTGCCTTCAGGAGACATTTTTTCTTGAATGTATTTGGTCATGTCCAGCTGCTCTTTCCACCTTCATTTTCTTGATTGTCATTTCCATTTCCCCAAATACACATTGACTTCTGAAGTGCTAGAGTCCAAATATAGGGGTTCTGTTGTCATCAGTGATGAGTGGTATCTGTGATTACTGAGCAACAGGCATTGATCTGTGAACAATGAAGAAAAGAAAAAAAACAGGAAAAATGCCACAGGACTGGAGGAAGGCAAATGTGATTCTGATTTTTTTAAAAAAGGTAAAAGAATGGAGTCTTTTAATTATAGGCCAGAGAGCTTAACTTCAATTCCTGGAAAAATTCAATTCTTGAAGCTAGTCAACACCTTAAAAAGGAAATAGTAATCACAAAGACTTAGTATGTCTTGTTTAAGAACATGTCAACCTACAAAGGATATAAACAGGCTGTTTTCAGATGAAGAATCAAAGCTGTCTATAGTCATATGAAAAATGTTCTAAATCACCGTTGATAAGATAAATAAAAATTAAAATAACTCTGAGGTACTATCTCACACCCATCAGATTGGCTAACATGACAAAAAGGGAAAATGACAAGCATTGGAAGGGATGTGGGAAAATTGGGACCCTAACACACTGTTAGTAAAGTTGTAAATTGATCTAATCATTCCACAGGACGATTTGGAACTATGTCCAAAGGGCAACCAAATTGTGCACATCCTTTGACCCAGCATTACTACTACTATGTATGCCAAAGAGATTTTTTTAAAAAAGAAAAAGGACCTATATATACAAAATTATTTATAGAAGCTCTTTTTGTGGTGGAAAAGGACTACAAATTGAGAGGATGCCCATCAATTGAGAGAATGGCTGAACAAGTCATGGTATATGGTTGTGATGGAATACTATTGTGCTCTAAGAAATGATGAGCAAGATGCTTTCAGAAAAACCTGGAATGACTTACATGAACTGATGCAAAGTAAAGTGAGAAGAACCAGGAGAACATTGTACATAGTAAGAGCAATACTGTATAATGATCAACTGTGAATGACATAGCTATTCTCAGCAATACAAAGATCTATAATAATTCCAAAGGACTTATGATGAAAAATGCTGTCCACCTCCAATGAAAGAATGGATAGAGTCTGAATGCAAATCAAAGCAAACTATTTTTTAGTTAAGTTTTATAGGGTTTTTTTTGGTCTGTGTTTTCTTTCACAATGTAACTAATGTGGAAATATGTTTTACGTGACTGAACATGTATAACCTACATCAAGTTGCTTGTCTTCTCAATGAGGGGGGAGGAGAGGAAAAGAGGGAGAGAATGTAGAACTAAAAATTTTAAGAAACAAATGTTAAAAATGTTTTTACATGTAGTTAGGAAAAATAAAATATTATAAAAGAACATGTCAACCTAGACTAACTTTGTGTGTGTATTTGCATGTGAGAGAGACAGACAAACAGAAAAACTAGGGTTATTGGACAAGTAGATCAGAAAAAAATTATAATTATAGTTTACTTAGATTTTAGCAAAGCATTGCCCATCCTTTTCAAATGGACAAAATGAAGACAGGAGGGTGATTTGGAACTAATTAAATGGCTGCTTCCAAAGAGAAGTCATTAGTGACTCAATGTCAAATTGAAAGAGATCCCTAGCAGAGGACCCCAGAGATCTGTGCTTAGCCCATTGCTATTAACTTTTCTCTCAAAGACTTGGATAAAAGTATAGATGGCAAGCTTACTAAATTGGCCAGTGACACCAAGCTAACTCTGGATGACAAAGTCAGGATACCTCCAAGATTTTACAAGCTACAACACTGAGTTGAATCTAAGATTAT
This sequence comes from Phalanger gymnotis, assembly GCA_028646595.1. NCBI lineage: Eukaryota > Metazoa > Chordata > Mammalia > Diprotodontia > Phalangeridae > Phalanger > Phalanger gymnotis. The sequence continues at coordinate 213,084,881 of CM053622.1, read as the reverse complement.
TAAATTTAATGGGGATAAATGTAAAGACTTTAAAAAAAGAAAAGAAAAATTCATATGTAAAGGATTCAAGAGATCTGGCTAGCAGCTTAGAAAAAAATCTATGTGTTTTAGTGAACTATAAATTCAATATGACTCAAAAGTGTGATGTGGCAACCAAAAATGATAATGCAAACTTAGGCCACCTTAGGACAACCATTGTAAAAGGAACAAAAAAGGGGCTGTTGTCCTGTCCCCCATCCTGATCAGAACACAACCATCAGAGATATTGCAGTAAGGATTCTTGTCCAGGTACAAGCTGGACTAGATGACTTCTAAGATCCCTTCCAACTCTGAAATCTGCAATTCTGTTTTCCCTGGGCTCTTGGAAGTCAAGTCCTATCACAGCTTTCCTCACTGGAGTAAGATCTGCAGGGTCAACTTTGGCCTCATTTAGCTATGGAGTTGATACCCCAAGATGCTTTTAGGTCGCTTTTCTTCAGAGCTCTGTCTTTCCCTTCACCAGTGCTTGACAAAATGTATACCCCCATTTCCCAGCATGACTTCCCTGTGACACTGCTTTTCCTGTCAAAAGAAGGATCTGTCCTTTGAAGCCAGGACTTGCAAAAAATACGTAAGTTTTCCTGTTAACCACAAAAGCAACTCCTCTCAATAATGACTATAACAGGTTTTCAGCTCCCATACCAACATGTTTTTGATTTTTAAAGGTTCCATGTACCCTTCCTATACATTCTGAAATACTTTTAAATTGAACATAACAGTTTTAAAAACAGATGGTGAACAGTTTCTCCAAGGTACAGAACTGCATATGTAGCACATAGCACAGCTCCCTAGTGAAGGAATGAAGGAATGAATGAATTTTTAAAAGCATTTACTTAGTATTTATTATGTATCAAGCACCGAAAGGAACACAAATTCAAAAGTGAGTCAGTCCTTGCTTTCAAGGGACTTAGATTCTAATTTGGAAGGCCACAATTAGAAGAGAGGTGGCTAGAAAGGAGTGTTTTGGTTTGGAAAGGTTTAGAGATGGTTAATCATAAAATAGTAAAAGGAGGAGACATCTCTAAGATATCTTCCAGTTCTAATCAAAGGAAGAAAAGGGATAAGACATTAAATCCATCTATCTGCCTTCATGCATGATCAAACAAACCAGTCCAGAATGCATTCTTTGGTGACCTAATCCCATGGGATTTACATGTGGTCATTCAAGCATATCAGAGACCCAATAAATCTAAAGCAATTACTAGACATCCCAGTGCCATGGAATGTGAATACTCAAGACTCAAGATGACTGTCTTGATCATTTGGGGATTTTATTTCATTTGCTTTTGTTTTGAGAAAGCATGGCCAATTCCTTTAGAAACTGGATTGGTACCAATAATGAAACTGCCAGCATGAGGCCCACAGTTTCTAAGCATCAATCTTTTTTTAGAGAACACAGCTCTACTACTATGGACAAATTAGAAAAAAGTCAGACCTTTGACCAATGCGTTTATTCTGCTTAAACCCAAGCAGCAAGGCAGAAAGAACCCAACTTAAGGAGTTCCTTTCCAGGGCTGTTCTGACCTCATTACTGACATTATCAAAGGCATTTCAGGCAAACAAACACTCCACAAACCATAGCAATGTTTGCATCTGTCCTATAGGAAACAGGGCCCAGAGATCGATATTCAACAAATAGAAAAAGGGCTTTTGAAAAGGTAAGGAAAGAGAATTTGTTTAAGCTACAGAGAGAGAAGGACAAACACTGAAGCATAAAATACAAAGATTAAAAACCATGTCAGGCTCCAATAACATCCCAGGTAACGCAAAAGCAGCAAAGTTCTGGTATCCTTAGAAGTTGCAAGAAGAAACTTAGCCTCACAAATCATGAAGTTAAGTCCTTAAAAACTGCCTGCTAGAAGCTTCCCAAATAGAAACATCCAAAAATTCAAGCACCTCCCCATTCCATACCAGCTCCACTGCTATTGGACTTCTTTGGGCCTCTCCATCATGCCTTCCTTCCCCAGGAAACCCAGCATTTCAAAATCTCATTATCCTGCAAGGCAGAATCTACCTGGTACTCACATCTCATCAGTGCCTCTGACTGAGGGCAGTGCCACTGGCTCCAGGGCCTCTATTTAAGAGAGCTCTCCTTCCTACCGCACCACACTCCACTTCCAGTTTTCAGTTTCCTCTTATGTGTTAACTTTCTCCACTAGATTGTAAGCTCCTTAAAAGGAGAGACTGTCTTTTTCTTTTAAATTTTTATTTGTATACCCAGGGCTTAACATATTGCTTGGTATATTGTTGTTGTTATTGAGTTGTTCCAGTCATATCTGACTCTCCCTGACCCCCTTTAGAAGTTTTCTTCGCAAAGATGGTAGAATGGTTTGTCATTTCCTCATCCAGCTTATTTTACAGATGAGGTTAAGTGACTTGCCCAGAATCTACAGCTAATAAGTGCCTGAGGTCACATTTGAATTTAGGTCCTCCTAACTCCAGGATCAATGCCCTATCCACTGTGCCACCTAGCTGCCCTGCTTGGTACATAGTAGGCACTTAATAAATGTTTATTGGCTGACACTAAAAATTTAAAGGTCATTAATTATTCTTTCGAATAAAACAATTTCTAAACAATGATGTCTAACAGTAACTCCCCAAAAGAATATACTGATTACATATGCAGAAATATACCTATCTACTATATATAAAGAGATGAATGCATATTACATTTCAATTTACATGCCCGCCACTAAAATAATCCTCCAGTTCCTCTAGCTGTGTGGAGATAATCCTGAGCACTTGAAGATCACAAGCCCAAGCTGGTTATGATCCAGCTAGAAAGACAATGAGTATGGGCCTATGAGTCTTTTCTCTCTTTTTTATTTTTATTCCTTGTTACAAAGACCAGTAACCCACCCTTCCTCTTAATTTCTTTATGCCTGTTGAGAGGCATCCAGGTTCACAACTTTGGGGTCATGTTTGACTCTTCCCTCTCGCTCATCTACTATATTCAATTAATTTTCCATTCATATCAATCATACAACAATTTTCATATTTATTTCCTTATTCTCACTCATGTAGCACCTATCTTAGGCTTAAGGTGAAGGAAGCTCACCTCTCTGAATTATTATAATAGTTATCCTTTTCTTCAGTATCTAGTTCATCCTCCAACTAGCAGCCAAATGGACACTTCTAAAAGCACAAATTCCACCAATGCCACTCCGATACTCAAAAGGACCTTTCTAGAAAGCTAGGTGGTCCAGTGGATGAAATGTTGGGCCTGGAGTCAGGAAGGCACGAGTTCAAATACATTCCGAGATTTCTGTGTGACTCGATGCAAGTCTCTCAACCTCCATCTGCCTCAGTTTCTTCATCTGTAAAATGAGGATAACAATAGCACCTACTTTCCAGGGTTATCATGAGACTATACTGAGATAATATTTCTAATAAAAGACAAAATCCTTAACCTAGCATTTATAGCACCCACAATTATGGATCCCACAAACCTTTGTAGTCCTAATTCCATTCTTCTGAAATAGCTCATTTGCTGTTCCCTGTACATAACACTGAATCTTCCAATTCCATCCTTTATGCACTGATCCGGAATGATCTCTTTTTTAATGTCCAACCCACAGAACCACTTTTAGCATAAAGCCTTTCCTCATTCCCTTAGCTGTTAGTTCTCTCTCCCTCTAGAAAATACCTCACCTTAAAAAAAAGAAAATACCTTACCTTTCTTGATATATATCTTTTTTCATTCTTACTTGTGTACATGTTGCATTACTACCAGTAGAATATAAGCTCCTTGAAGTCCAGGAATACTTCAATTTGATCTTGTATCCCCAGTACTTTGCACATAATAGATGCTTAATGGATATTTACTGAATGGAATGGAATGGAATGGGTAACAGTATACACAATTGTATGGAGAAAGAAGAGATTAGAATGAGAAGAAGAGATAGAATATAATAGTTCAGATTGTCTGGAACGAACTATGGCTAGAGAATAAATATTACGAGATGAGATCAGAAAGATGAGTTGAAGACAAATTATAGAGGTACTTGAATTCCAAAACCAGATATTCATGGTTTCTTCATTTTAGTGGAGGAACTGGCCAATGGCTTTAGTGCATAAGCTATATTCTTTGCCTGCTGCTAACTCACCAGGAAACTTGTGAGCCTATTTCTAATAATGCATGATTTGGGGGGCTTCAGCCTTTCCAGCTTCAGAGCAGACATAGATACTCTCTGATGGTTTCTTATCTTCTTGCCAAATGGGGATGAAATGCCTTTTAATTGGCACTTGAGCTGGAACAGAATTCGATTCAAAAGGATTGAAGGGAAGAGTGTTCCCTTTTCTCTGGCAACTTTCAAGTGAGGAATGAGAAATGCTGTGGGCTTCTGGGTAGGAAAAGAAGTAATAGCAGCAGCTACCATAGTTGTCTTATCTCTACCTGGGTACCATGTGGCCATGAACACATAATGATGATTTTTTTTCTTTTGTCTCTGTTTATTCTTTCATGAGCCTAGGTGAATACATATCAGAGACAGAATAGACAAGGTTGCATCTTCATGAACTATGAGAGGTTGGAAAATCCAGCAAAGATTCACTCAGCAATCGGAGCTAGTTCTAGCAGTAACCTCCTCTGGTAAAGAACAATGTGGTTGAGCCAGCACAGGAGTTAATCAAACCATTGGCTAGGACATTGTGTCTTGTAATCAAAGGAACTACTCACCCATTGGCTATATGCTACACCCAGTAGTAAACTAAGAGTGATGCTTTGTAGCCATCACTTTGAGTTTGAGTGTACTCTCCCTAGAGATTGAGTGTGTAGAGGTGAAAGTACATCTTCCAGTTTGGAGGAACATTTTCAAACTTTGGTCCTTTCTATACATTCTCAGTAAATACTCCTTTGTAAAAATTGATGTTAACTGGTTTATTGATACTGGGGAGATACTAGCTAGTCAATCGATATTGGGGGAACATGCCAGATTGAGGTATATGTGCAATAGTATGAACTCCAACCATTATGGTTGTGTCATAGTTGCTGAATTCTTCAGACTCAATCCGACAGTCTGAACGTGGCTCAAGAGAGCAAGCCCAGGTTGTACATACCTTCAGTAGGTAACTGGGAGCCCCTGGAAGTTTTTGATTGAAGGAATAGCAAGAATAGTACACTAGGAAGAATACAAAAATGGTCATAATACAAAGAATCTCTGGTAGGAGAGAGAGTCTTTAAACAGGAAGATCAGTTAGAAGGTTTTATCATAGTCTATACAAAAATAGATTAGGCCTAAACTAAGGAGGCTGCAGTGAAAGTGGAATGAGATGATAATTACAAGAAATAGCCTATATACCAAACTGACAAGATTTAGAAACTTATTGGATGAGAGTGGTAATGATGAAGCTAATGAGTTTGGATGGCTAAGAAAGTGGTTGTGTGAATGTTTTCAGAGAAGATGAGTTCAGTTTCATCATACTGAGGCATGTCTTGAGCATTTGTTGCACCCCTTTGGTTATAACCTCCTTGTTACAGCAATTCTACGGCTTAGGTTTCTTGACAGTTTTCTGCCATTCTTTTGCATTGGACTTTGTTCTCTTTCTTCCAGCTTTGGGATGTTTTCTTAAAATTTAACCTCATCAGAAAGCATACCAGGTAACCACATGTGCACTTTTATATCTGATGGCCGTGTCTCCTTGTCATCCATCCGTTACAGTGCAGAAGCTTTCAACATTGTATAGGAGTAAAAAAGAGCAAAGGAAACTCTGGCCAGCATTCTGGGGTCAGACGCCTTTAATTTCAGTCTCAAATTCCTCTTTCATTACTAATTCAAGTCAGCTGGGAGGTGATCATTTTGGCCAGCATGACATAAACTAATAGAATGTAAACTCCTGGAAGGCAGAGACTATTTCCTTTCTGCCTTCATATTCCCAGAGCCTGCTACTTAGTAGGTGCTTAATAAATACTTGCTGACTGATCAAACAGTACTAATTACTCTCTCTTCTCCTCAAAATACTCTGGCTAGATGCCACTTCTGCACATGGAAAAGGAGCAATTTCATCAGCTCCATTCTAGTCTATGACTCCGCTGGTCTGCTGATAATATCAGCATCATTGCAGGAGAATCTCTATACTCCCTTAGTGTGACAATCCTCCCTACTATTCTGATATAATGTTCCCTTCCTCTGCTGTTCCAGACTCCCAACCATTTCCATGTCACCAACCACTGCTTCCTTGGTCAGAATTAAGACAAGAGCAAATAAACCCCTTTGTTTCTACTCGGTCTCAAATTGCATCTCTTCGAGAGTGGGAAAAGAAGAAAAAAGACATCTTAGAAAAGCTTTAAGCCAGAGCTCATAAAATAACACACAAATTGTTGACAGTAATATAAGTCGAGGAGGGGATGATCAAGTGAGGAAACTGTCCATATTCAGCAGCATCAGCCTAAAAGATGGTAGGGATAATTAATAATAATAATAATAACATTGATATAATGCTTACTATGTGCCAGGCATTTTATACATATTATCTCATTTGATCCTTACCATAACCCTGAAAAGTAGATAAGTGATGTCACTATCCCTATTCTGCAGATGAGAAAACTGAGATGAACAGAGATTAAGTGACCTGCCCAAGGGCACACAGCTAGTGAGTTTATGAGGTCAGAGCAGAGCTCAAGTCTTCCTCTCCCCTGCATCTAACCTAGTTTCCCTGAAGCAGGTAGTAAACAAAGTTAGCACCAGAAAGGGAAAGTGGGCAAGTGCCCATTGGAATCAGGAGGTAGATAATGGGAAGAGAAAGCGACTAAAAGATTCATTCTTGTTCCTCTTAATTTTCCTTCACAAATGATGTGCTTTTCTTAGAGAAGCCACTTTACACACAGAGAGGAATTTGATTTTCTGGTAGGACCAGGCCAAATGCAAAAGAGTGCTGAAACTGGAGAGTCAAGAGACTTACCCGTAGACTACCAGGTCTGACACTCATTACCTGTGTGACCAGTCAAATTGCTTAACTTCTCCAAGCTTCAAATTCTCCAGCTTCCAAATGGAGGCAATAATAGTATACTGACTTCAGAAGGTTGTTGTTGGGAAAGTGTAGTATAAACCTTAAAGACATTTACAAATGTGGACTATAATACTTATGAACTTACAAGACTGTTTTGTGAATATCTTAAAGGACTATGCATGTGAATTTTTTACAAAGTGTCTTGGATTCCTTATTTAAACCTCCCTTCCGAAACTTTCAGCATTTGTTCTTTTTGCAACTTAGATGTGTGAATAAGTTATGTGGAGACGGGTCAAGACAGGTCAGAACTTTAAGAACCAACTCTTAAAGAGATGGAATAGAAAATACTCCGTCCCAAAGTTGACTGTGTAAAAGGCTGAGTAATAACTTGGATTTTATCTATGTATCTCTGCTTATGACACAGTTTTGTAAATTTTTACTTCTACTCAAAAACAAGATAAAGAAGAGTTTGAATCTTCCCAATGAACATTTATCCATAGAATCACCATTTATGTAAATAAGGAATGGAACAAATTATTGTCTCTTCTGAAGTCTTTTTATTCAAAGAGAACAGCTAGAAAATCTACTAATTCAATGGGCTTTGGCAATTTGCTGGGGTGGGAGGTGGGGGTTAATAACAAAAATAGCCAAGCTGGTATTCTGCACATAAAATCAAGAGATTCATGCTATAGAATATTTGCTACAAAACAGAGTTCAAAAGAGCTTCCTCAATCCCTGACCACCAGTTCCATTTGTAGCTCATTGTCCTAAATCTGATGCTCAGAAAAGCTTTCCCTGAGAAAACACCTTGGTAGCTTGTATTGTCACCTCTAGTGCATTTTGTCCAATAAATTGGGTCAATGTACTCCTTATTTTCTGCCTTTTCTTCTGGCCCATCAGGATCCAGGCATCATTCCAAGCCTGCTGTGTCCCATTCCTGGTTTCACAGAAATTTAAAAAGAAAAAAATCAATGAGAAAGGAAGAAAAAAAAGTCTCTGTATGGCTCAGCTGACATAGCCACAGGCAGGAGCTGGCTGGTGCGAGAGTGTATTTATGCACACAGCTAGCCAGACCTGAGACTCGGTTATTTTCTAGTTCGCTCTGCCAACCAAGGCAATCAGTTGTTGCAATCAACACTGGGGGCTTCAGGGGTTCGAAAGAATAAATAAATAAATAATAAGATAAAATAAATAGCCAAGCTGAAAGAGAAGAGGTGATGATTGGTGCTGTGAGTACCCATCTAACAGCAGTGACTATACCATCGGCCAGGGGCGACAGCAGCCTACTCAATCGCTGACAGCTTTCCTAGTTTATGTGTTGCAAGTGAGCAGATTGAGGCCAGTAAAATCACCCAGGTGCAGAGAAGTCTGCTTCAGGAAGTCAGCCTCCTTAGGGAAAGAGCTCTATAGAACCTGACATCTCTAGGGCAGGCTGTATAGAGGATGGGTTATACAGAAAGGAGGGTCAGGGACAGTTACAGTTTGCTTTTGCTTGCTCTTAAAGCATGAGAAGCCCCACTTCGAAGGCTCAAGGCTGACTGTCCACAATTGCCTAGGAATAGTATTATTCAACCTGAGACTCTTATTTCAGAAGCGAGGGGGTAAAAAAAGCTAAATAGAAACCTACCCAACTTGGCATCAAGTCCATAAATGGACTTGAATAATTGAGAGCAAGCAGACTTTACCATCTCACAGCCAAAACGGACAGCTGCATCCTGGCATCTCCTGTATGGAAAACAATCTGTGAACATTACTATCGCATGTGGCCTTTTTTGTTTTATTTGAAAAAAAAGTAAGGTCCGGGAGGTCCTAAGGTTTCAAGTAAAGAATGTCAGATTTGAGATTCAGAAAGCATAGATAGGCATTCCTTTAAAGGTTGTTCAAACAAACTGAAATTGTGGACACCTGAATTCAGGAATTCTGGCTTCTCTGTGCTTCTCAGATGACCAGGCTTTGTTTCTCATTCACTGTGGTGGTACGAGCAGCCTTGATGTTGCCCAAATGGAGGATGAGGACAAGATTATTGGAAATTCGGTCTCTATCAAGTGTCCTGAGGAAGCAGTCATTGCCTTTTGTTTATTTATTTATTCATTCATTCATTCATTCATTTGTTTATTTATTTATTTGTATCAAAAGGAAAGGAGTGGGGAAGATCTAAAGGACACAACTAATATTTCAGAGGAGGAAACCGAACACTAATGCTTTCTATCCACTAGGTCATGCTGCCTTCCTTATTACATTTAATATTGGAAGATAGTAATACCTATTTTCACCAGCAATTCTGTGATTTCACAGCTCAAAATTTTGCTCCTGTATCCTACCTACTCCTTAAAAATAATCCTAAAGCCTTCCAAAGTTGTACTATAACAGATTTTACATACAATTGACTGGAGTCAGTCTCAAACCATACCCAAAAGAACAGAATTTTTACTTATGCAGCTAGATTTGAGTAGCTCAATGCTGTCTTTTTTTAACAGAAATTCTTAACATGAGTCTCACAACAGGAGATAGAAAAGAAGCATGATAAGTAACTATGGGGACAAAATAGAAAGGAAGCCATGGGTTGTCATTGGGACACAGTCTGTTATTTGGAGTAAAAGGTTAATTTCATCAGCAGAGAATTACAATCAGAGCAGGAATGGCAGTAATCAAACAGAAGTGGCTGGGGAGGACAAAACACATTGAAAAGTAAGAGAAAATTGGATAGAACTTGGAACAAGTAACAGATAAAGACATGTTATTGAATGAGACCTGTAGACAGAATGCATGACCTATATGTTCCCATTTGATTAAGAAGGTGGGAAGTAACTGGGAGGGTTAGGGGAAAAAAAAAGACAGAAAAGAAGAGATTGTCAACCCATGTGAGCCTCTCAAGTGTTATGGAGATTAGTGAAACATTTTTCCAATTCCTACTCTTTTTTTCTTCAATATCAATATTTTTCCTTTATTCCTTCTTATGAAAGGAAAATGGCACACTGCCATCTTAAAAGCCAGCTGGACAAAGGATAGATGCTGGAGGAGTCCACTTTGAGTGTTCATAGAAACAGGTTTGGCCTTTTTAGCCCAGTAACTGCCTCATTTGGCTCCGGATATGGAAACAGTACAGCCCCACTACCACCAGCCAACTAAGTAATGTAATAGGTGACTCATCTGGCTCGGCCAAGGTCTGTATGCAAAATGTGACTACCATTCACTCTCTTCAGGTATTTGTTTATGCTATCAAAGAGAGAGGTCAAGAGAAGGGCAGTGGGAGGAAGCCAACACTTTGACTGGTTTGTGAATGAATGGAGGCTGTTTTTTTCTGTTTGGAAATGATTATTCTACCTACTTTCTTCTCCCTTCATCCATTAAACAGTTTTTAATCAAGACCAAAAAAGGATCTATTTAGAAAGAAAAAAAACTAAGAATTTCTTTAGTCGGCATTCATATTTTTTTTAGTTTTATGTTTACTAAATTCACTTACCGGAGCTTTCAAATTAAAGAATTCCGAAGACAGAATATAGACTCTTAGAGCAGAAAGGGACTTTAGAAAATATGTAGTCAGGCTATAGCCAACTGTCAATATCTTGGTCACCTTTAGCAACAATTAGTATTTATTAAGAATCTATAGGTGCATCACACCTGATCAAGAGATAATGCTCTCCTGGCCTATACAAAACTTCTACTCATCTTTATAACTGCAGGGGTTTGAAAATATTGAACCCATCAACATGAACCTAGGAGACGTTAAATTAATTTGGTAGAAAGATAACGCTAATGTGTGCCACAAGTCTCTAGTCAGGTTGCCACAGATCATCTTGAATTTATTTTGCTATATGCATGTATCATCATTCCATGGAATACAAGCTCCTGGAGAGCAAGACTTTTATTTCATGATTTATTTTGTTGTGTTTTACTCTGAATCTGTGCTGTCTAATGTAGCCTCGTGCATAGTAAGAACTTAAGAAATATTTGTTAAATTTTCAAATGGAATTAAATCTTACTAAATCATCACCTAGGTCAGATCATAGAATTATTGGATCTTAGTTGAAAAGGACCTCAGACAACATATTGTCCAAGCCATAGCTAAAATGAGCCCCCTCTGCCATGAGAGACAGTGAGATACAGAATTCATGGAAGTTGTTATCTATGAGCAAATCACTTACCATTTTTAGGCCTCAGTTTCGTTATTTGTAAAGTAAAAGCATTAGATTAGATGACCTTTGGGCTCCTTTCCACTGTGAATCTATGATCCTATGGACATCCTTAACCAATGGTCACTCAGCCTACTTTTGAAGAACTCCAGTAATGGACAACTTACTATTCCCTGAGGCAAACGCATTCTACTTTTGAAAAGCACTAATTAGGACAGGCTTCCTAACAATTAGAGCTAATTAGAGACAAAATGGAATTGAGATGAGCAAGGTGTAATTACCTGTAAAGAAAACAGTAGCAATGACCTAAAGCATTTTTTTCTAATAGTAATTGAAAGGTGATCAGGTATAGTGGATCTCAGAGCCAGTAAGCCCTGGATTGAAGTACCACTTATGATATATATTAGCTGTGTGACCCTGGGCAAGTCATAATCCCCTCATTTCTCTAGGTGTTAAAATTCTAAGTTGCAGAGAAGACGCCAATCCCGTTGTTTAAAGGAAGCTTCCTTCTTTTAATCCTTATGTCAATGAAATCGCAAGTCTATTGCCTATCCCTATCCCTTATTACTAATCACCATCAATGGTCACTTGTATTAAGTTGTGATATATGATTGTAATCGAATACTATTGTGCTATGAAAAGTGATGAGGGAGGTAGTTTTAGAAAAATCTTAAAAGATTTTTATGAACTGATGCAAAGTGAAGTGAGCAGTACCAGGAGATCATTGTCACATAGTAAGAGTAATATTGTATTTGATCAACTGTGAAAGACTTAGCTACTCTGACCAATACAATGATCTACAATTCAGAGGGATTCATGAAAAATGTTACTCATTTCCAAAGAGAGAATTGATGAAGTCTAAGAGCATATTGAAGCATAATTTTTCACTTTATTTTCCTTGCTTCTTTTTTTGTACTATGGCTATTATAGAAATATGTTTTGCCTGATTCACATGTTGATATCACATTGTGTGCCTTCTTAATGGTTGGAAAAGGTGTGAAAGGTGGGGGGAGAATTTGAAAAAAAAAATTTAAATGTTAAAATAAATAAATAATAATTTTAAATGGTCATTTGGATTGAATATTTAATTTCTCTCTTGAGACTCTAAACGTGATTGTTATTTCTTAGAATCTCATTATAAAATCAGTGAGAAGGCAGCCAGGAAATTAATTTGAGAATGACCTTTTCCTCACTAAAAGAGGGATGCCTTTTCAGAGAAAGATCTACCGCAGACCTGCACAACTTGCCACCTGTGGGCTGCATACAGCCCTGGCACCACTTGCCTCAAGCCAAAGGATTTCCCCACAGCCCGTGACCTATGTAGAAGAAAACATCCTTTGTATGTAGAAGAAGTCTTTTGGCGGGCTACAAGTTGTGCAGGCCTGGTCTATAGGGTTAGTTTCCCCTCTTCTCAGGTAATTACCCAAGTCATTAGAAAGATAACACTAGATACATGACTGGAATACAAGCACAACCACTGATTGGCTTGTTTTTTTTTTAATTTTGAGGTTTTTTTAAAAGCATGGATAACCTATATGTACTATAAAGCATGGGTAAACGCATTCAATTCAAGAATATAACTTTCTATTATGTGTATGTGCGTATGTTTATTTAGACAAGAGCCTAAACAGGTCTGATCCACTATCTACAAACTACACCTGTCAGGAAGCAACAAAGCTGTGATTAGTCTAATAATTACTGTCAGCTGGCCACGGACCTCCCTTCTCTCCAAGAACCCCCAGCTAATGCCTCTTCCACCCACTCATATTGATATGGAAATGAAATTCCTCATATTTTCACATGGGGAGATCAAGTTGTATCACATATTGCCATCCCTCCGAGTTTTTTGTCATTTGAAAATTTGATAAAGATGCCATCTGTGCCTTTATACAAGTCATTGACAAAAATGTTGACTAGAACAGCAGCCCTCCACTCCAGCCCTGCCTCAAGGATGACATCCATTCATTAGGCAATGTTTCATGGGCCCAAGCATTCATTTGGTTCTAATCATATCTAATTTACCAGTGCCCAAACTACAGACTTTTCTAAAAAAAATGGGGCAAGTTGTTCAAATATGAGAAAATCTCTGCATATCCACAGCAGAAATTCTATCATCCATGTGGATTATCAAGTCTTCCTATGAAATCTGCAGAATGCCACAGGCTAGAAGAGGAGCAGATTGGGAGCAAGGAGGACAACTTAAGTTACTCTTAACCCTGATACAACCCATTCTCATCTCTCCTATTGTTGTTGAATGATTCCATTTCAGTCATTTTGGACTCTTCATAACCCTATTTAGGGGTTTTCTTGGCAAAGATCCTGGAGTGGTTTGCCATTTCCTTTGTCAGCTCATTTTGCAGATGAGAAACTGAGGCAGAGTTAAGTGATTGACCATATCACACAGTTAGTAGGGGTCTGAGGTCAGATTTGAACTCAAGAAGATCAATTTTCCTGATTCCAAGCCTCTATTCCCATCTCCACCTAGCTGTCTGTTAGATAACACACAGGAAGCACTGGAGGCTTGGACTCCAGCCTCTAAAAGGTTTGCTCTTGATCTGGTCAGACAGGAAAGACAGCTTCAAAGAGGTTAATAATAAGCTTTATTCTAGTCTAGTTTTCTCTAAGACAGTATTGCTGATAACGGAAGCACTACAAACTCCTACAGTATTCCCTAATCACCCTTCTCACAGGGGCTGGCAAGAAGGGAGGAGCAACTACTCTTAAGTCTCAATGGAGTCACCAGCTCTTCCCCACCAGCAGATATAAGATGGGTACAACTTGTGAATTCAACCCTAAAGGGTTCCCCTAAATCCCCTCCAGCCTCAATGGGGGCCAGTTGAGGCAGACACAGATTCCCCCTTCCCAATCCTTGATGGGGGCCAATCAAGGTGCACAGCATTCCAGCTTGTGCATTGAATCACAAAGGTTCCCCAACTCACTGACCACTGACCACCTATTTTATAGGGCATCAGACAAAGAAGGCATATTGCCAGCAATAGCTTTACAAGTTTACATCACCTCATCCCTATATCTCACTGCGCAGTCTCAGTGGATGTTTACAGTTTCAGCACACATGTTTATATTATTTATCCTTATATAATGCTGTGCAAGCATGGTGGAGATGTTTTGAACCATGAGCCTGGGAACTCATATCTAATACCTGGGAAACAGAGATTGTTATGACCATAGATCCTGGGGAACTGAACTCTAAGAAATAATAACAAAAATCCACTTTACTCACACCAAAATCTACCTTACTGACACTAAAATTCACCTTACTTACACTGCCCAATCTCTCCTACATCCAGTCTTAAAGTGCTCCTAAAGATATGGGGAATATCATTGTGGAGACTCAGTGAGTGTTCTATTTAGATATTCATCTTATTTTTTTCTGTGCAAAGTAAGATCCAAGACTCTTGGTCAGACAACTAGATAGGATGGTTTTGGTAATGAACACACATCATACAGACAAGAGCCTACATATAGTACTTCCCATAATTTCTACATTATATTGATGCTATCAATATGACCTCGGCAATCTCCCATCTATCACTCATAGTAATGTTACCACGAATAACAGCACATTGTTGTTACTAAGATGCCAGATAGCATTGCCTAGAACAGTAACACTGGTTGGGGTTGGGGATATTTTTTCTTATTGTTTTGAATACAATGCCTACCCACTTTGACTGGCTGTTGCCATCAGCAGTCCAGATATCAATATCTTCACCAACAAAAATAGACCAAATGGCCTGTACCAATCCATGCTCCAAATACTTGCCACCTGTGCTATAACCTGGCACTTATAGAATAGGAAAGGACTATATAAGAACCAGAGTGCAGAAATAGATCTACCTACGTAACTTCTTATTTTGCCTCATACATTAACAGTGCAGCTGAAACTTAGCCCAGCTTTTCATCATTAATGATGGCAGGACACCTTTTGTACCATTATAAAAGTACATATATGTGTGTGTGTGTGAGTATGCACATAAATATAATATAAATAAATACATAAAAGTATGTTTAAGTAAGTAATATAGCATTAAGTAGTTCTAGATGTTAGTAAACAACAAAGTCTCAGTGTGCTATAATAGCTAGAACGTCAAATCTGGAGTCAGAAAGACCCAGATTTGAATCTCACCTTGGACAATTATTAGCTCTGTAATCCTGAGTAAATCATCTAACATAAAAAATTGAGATAATAGCAACTACCTCAAAGGATTTTTGTGAAGGTTAAATTAGATAATGTATATAAAGTACTTTTCATACCTCAGAATTACAAGAATCAATAATAAATGTTGTTATATCATTATTATTAATAATAAAAAAGTTTTAGTCTGTGATTTCACTGGTGTAGGTAATTCCAAGCAAAGAAACTCCCTCAATCAATGCATACTGGTAACTCTTCTCCAACTTACAGTTTTAAATAATTACTTCATTTACTGAGAAGTTAAGTGATTTGCACAGGGTAACAGCTACTGAGTCAAAGGTGAGATTTGAGCTCAGGTCTTCCTGACTCGGGTCTCTCTTGCCACTCTACCACAACCTCTATTATTATTATTATTATTATTATTATTATTATTATTAATGATACATATAGCATATGTGGATGGCATGCTTCAGTTAAGTATGCTCCTGTTTTTATTGCAATGTGATAGACTTTTAAGCTGCTTATTCCTCGAGGGAATCATGAACACAAAGCACTGGCATAAAGAAATGGAGTAGCTCTACTGTCTAGCCATTTTTAAGTAGGAAAACATACAATACGCATTCTCACAAAAATCACAGTTTTTCCTTCATGTTCACTAGCCCCCTTCCCCAATCTTAAAAGCCAAAGCAGTCTTATGAAAAAGGCATAATCATCTGTAAAAGGTCTAGAATTTTATTTTTTTGATCACTGAATTCTGTAACATTAATTAGCATGGCTTAACAGCATGTACTCTATAAAGACTTACCCTTCACACTTCAATTTCCTATGGCTACAAAGAAGTTAGAAATGTCACAGGGTCAGTAGGCATGACACTGTAGATTTAGAAATGAATGAAAACACATTTGATAATATTAATGTATCCCCGAATCCTCAAGAACACAAGCACGTTGAATCATATTGCTTATTGATTGACTCTTTCGACAACATTTACCGGGCTCCTATTGCACACAGGGTCCTGTGGTAGGCACCAGAGAGGACAAAGGGCTGAATCAATCAGAAGATATTTATTAACCACCTACTGTGTGCCAGATATTGAACTACAACTAAAAAGACAAAAATTAAAGCGTCTGCCCTCGCGAACCTTGAAAAGAAACATTCCCTGCCTTAGGGATTCTCTAACTTAGTAAAGGAGAGAAAGCATTTATATCAATAATAAAAGCAGCATATGATAAACAGCCAGAGATCTAAACGAAGAATTATAGCAGTTTAAAGGAGGAAAAGATTTCTCTCCCCTGAAGAGAGTCAGGTATTTTTCACAAAAGAAATAGCATGTTTGCTGGTCACTGAAGAATTGGATAGGATTTCAAAAGGCAGAGGTAGGGGAGCACAGGGTATGAACAAAGATTAGAAAGAACAATTTATGTTTACAAAACAGCAAATAGTTCAGGTTAGCTGAAGCTATACATAGGGGAGGAGTGTAAAATGTGATAGATCACAGAGGGCCTTGAATATAAGTCTAAGGAATCAAAAGCAATATAAAAAGTTAGGTCTTTTTCTCATTTTTCCACTGCATTTAAACAGTTTGTTCCATAATTTCTTGAACTGAAGGGTATGTTCTTTCTTCTTAATTTAAACCAATTTTACTATTTTTATTATAATAGGATTTTTCTATTACTATTTTATTATAATAGGATATTTCTATTACTATTTTTGTTACCTTTTAAAAATTTCACTTTCCTAAAATAGATCTTTGTTCTCAGTGAAAACGGACGTTCCCTTCAACAATGTTGTTTGCCACGCATCCCTACCAGCCTATCCTGTTCCACTCCTGCCAATCACTCTCATAATTTTGTCACCAGGGGTCTACTCAATGTGTTGGGGTTCTTCCTTTTTTTGACAAGACAAGAGTATTAATGAAGCACGTGAGTCATTCAACAACTATCCCTTGCTTCAAAACCAGCCCGTTTTCTTGATGATATCCTTTACTTTATTTGTTCTTCATAGTACCGTATTTTCTCTGCTGAAGCCTGTTCTCACCAGCATCTCTCATGTACCTTTCCATTGCTCCCTGACTGATGCACAATTTTAATTCTTTGGAGATTGTAGTGTTCCATGATTCAAAGTTATACTATAGCAACCTGCTGGAATATTTGTATTTTTTAAATGGGCTTTCATTTCAGAAAGAAGTTTGGAGATACTAAAGGAGCTTTGCAACTTTTCAAAGGCAATCCAGTCTACTTTTCTTCTATTTAATTGTGTTCCAAACTCATTGTCCATTTACATTTGTCTAAATTTGTCTAAAAGACAAACTAATTCTACATAATTTTATGGAGAATTAATATTTTTTCTCTTGCAAAATTTCTACCTCTTATATCTGCAACTATCAAATTAGAGTCAAATTGTGGTGACTGCTCTTTCTTGATGGTGTAATTTGGTATAAAAGTTTAACAGATCTTTTTCCATTGTTCATCTATTTGTTATCCTCCCAAATTCATCTTTAAATGGCCCTTGGTTAATTTTGCTTAGTTGGGTCTCTCTTGCCAATTTGTCTTTGGACTGTTCTACCACCCACTATTTTTCTCTGTTTTATGAGGTGATGTTACTCATAATCTCCCACCATCTTTCTTTGTAAGATGTTGCAAATGAATTTTTATTCTAAAGACGTGTTACCATTGGATGCCATATTACTCTCCTTGGCAAGAAAGGTAAGCTTTTGCTGATCAAGATGCTTTTCAGGCTCTTTGGATCTCATCATTATGGCAATTGGTTGAACATTTTTATGAAGTTATTGTAATTACTGTGTTATTTCTTCCATCTATATCCTAATATTTAATGATAAAAAATTGTTAAAAATAATTCAAGCCAGAGTCATATTAATTGCACACCATAAATTTATTCTCGTCTTTGCACTAATTTCAATCTCTCAAAATAACAAGGCATCAGTCTGATCGATTTATGCAAAGGGCTATCAATTAACAGTATTCTTATTTATTCAATTATCCTTCTCCACATCCTCCTCCTTCTACTTTCCCACATCTTTCTCCTCCTGCTTTTTCTTTCCTTTTGCTTCTTTTTTTTTCCTTTCTCCTTATTTTCCTATTCTCTTCCCCTCCTTTTTTTTCTTTCTTCCTTATTTCTCCTCCTTCTTCTCCTTACCCTTCTCCTCCTCCTTCTTCCCTTACCCTTGTCCTTCTCCCATTCCTATTTCTTCCTTATCCCACCAAAGACCCCTCTGAGGAACATGGGAACATGCAATCAACCTAGGCTAGAGAAAGAAAAATTCTATATTTCTCCTTGAATATATCTCACCAGAGGATAAAGACTATTATCTCGTACTTTGTCCTAAGTTGAACAATAGTAGATGAGATCTGCATGTATGCAGCAACAATAAGTTATCATGACAAGCTAGTATAGGTGACTAGCATGAAATTTTGGGAAACTTGGTCAGAATGTAGGCAAATCAAGGCACTTGGGAAGGGCTTAGGAAATTTTGTTGCTTAGGTTTTTAAAACGTCTGATCAGGTCAGTTATACACAAATAACAAGGAGACAAAGTTATGTATACATAAAGTAAGCAAAGCACTGGGGAGTGGGTTATTGAGTAGCACCAGGAAGAGTCTTTGGTGAATTTGTTGCCTGAGGAATACCTAACTAAAGCGAAATACTATGCCATAGCATGAGTAGCTCTGGTTTTTTTCAGTAGGTCTTATCTCTGAGGCATCACCCCTTTTTAAAAGGCATTGCCCCTTTTAAGTCTTTTTTACTTTTAACTTTTTGCAGACTTATTTTTTATTTTATTTTTCCAATTACATGTAAAAAAAATTTAACATTTATTTTTTAAATCTTTGAGTTCTAAATTCTCTCCCTCCTCCGTCTTCCCTTTCTTGAGAAGGCAAGCAATTTGGTATAGATTATACATGTGAGGTCATGCTAAACATATTTCCATATTAACCATGTGGCAAAAGAAAACACAGATCAAAAAAATAAAGTTTTTTAAAGTATATTTCAAACTCTATTCAAACTCCATCAGTTCCTTCTCAGGAAGCAGATAGCGTATTTCATCATGAATCCCTCAAAATTGTCTTGGATCATTGTATTGCTGAGAATAGCTGAGTTGATCATCCTACAATATTGCTGTTACCGCGTACAGTATTCTCTCTTGGTTCTGCTTGTTTCACTTTGCATCAGCTTATTTGTCATTTAAGAAACCCTCCTGCTCATCATTTCTAGAATACAATAGCATTCTATCACATTTATACACCACAATTTGTTCAGCCATTCCCCAACTGATAGGCAATCCCCTCAATTTTCAATTCTTTGACACCACAGAAAGAGCTGCCATGAACTTTTGTACACATAGGTACTTTTGCTTTTTCTTTGATCTCTTTGGGGTGTAGACCTAGTAGTGGCATCATTGGGTAAAAAGGCACTTTTTTAAAACCTTAAAGGCTATGGAACTGACAGATGATATTCTGATTCCCAAAGATGGGAGTTTTATCAGTCACTTGTACATGTTAATAAACATTTGTGTAACTGTATTTAGATGTCCAGATACCTTTGTATTAGGCATGAATAAACAGAAATGGCTAATAAGGAACTGAACCCAAAATAAATAGGGCAATAATAAGAGAGAAACCAGTTGCCTCTCCTGAGGCCAAGTGACCAGGTTCAGAAAAAGGATTATACTTGTTGAACTTGGGCCCAATGAGCAGAACTAAGGTCAATGAATGGAAATTTCAGAATGGCAGATTTTAGCTCAATATAAGGAAAAATGTCCTAACAATTAGACCACTGAAAAGTAGAATAGCCTCCTCATGAAATGGTGGTCTAAACTTTCCAGTCAAAGACTGAATGATCAATTGCCATGGATAGTGTAGAAGAGAGTCTTCCAAGGGTAGAGATTAGACTAGATGACATCTGAACTCCAAATCCTGAGATTCTATGATTATGTGTCTCTGAAATGAACTATATCATTATCTACTCAGGACCTCCAAATATCTGTGTCTGAAAGCAGGATCACATAGACTACGCATATGTGGGACTTCTCTGGGTTTCAATTACTCCCTTGGGCTTGGCAGGCACTGATTCTTTAAGGGCCTGAGGTTTCAGTTCATCAATCTTCTATCTCCAAGCCTTCCTAGGGGTAGAATAGCTCAGGCAATAGAGACTATACAATCCCAAACTTCTCACTACCTCTCATACTTGTCTAATCACTGACAGCAAAGTTTGTCACAAAAATAGCCTTACTTTCCATACAATGCTTTTAATTTTCCATAGGGAAGCTTTACTGTGACAGAAATTCACTTTTTTATCATATGATATAAAGAACAACTTACTTTCACTGTCTTGTTATTTTCTATTTCTGATTTACAAAAAAAAAAATTTCTAATGATCTGTATTATTCACAGTATGTGGCTAAAATTAAAGCAATAATAATGCTAGCGCCACTTGTAAACTATTTTTTCATCTTGGAGGAAAACATTGATTAATCCCAAAGAACACTGCTACACAGTAGTCATTATTCCACCATTTCACTGATGAGAAATAGGGGGAAGGAAAAGACAAAGGAGAAAGTATACATGGATACCTTGCTATAATCAGAGACAGGATTTAATGGGCTTTGATTTCAGCTCTGATGGGCAGTCCTTTTTATTTTCTATACAAATTTATCCCTTGAAGTAGCTAGAAATGATTTTTTAAAACTTATTCATTTATTTTTAGTTTCCAACATTCACTTCCATAAGGTTTTGAGTTCTAAATTTTCTCCCCACCTCTCCCCTCCGCCATCCCAAGACAGCATGTAATTTGATATAGGCTTTATATATTGAACCTATTTTCGCATTAATCATATTGTAAAGAAGAATTAAAAACAATGGGAGAAACCATGAGAAAGAAGAAACAAACAAAAAAAAGAGAGAGAGAGCAAATAATATGCTTCAATTGGATTCAGACTCCATAGTTCTCTCTCTGGATATGGACAGCATTTTCCATCACGAATCCTTTGGAGTTGTCTTTGATCCTTGCATTGCTAAGAAAAGATGTCTATCAAAGTTAATCATCACACATTGTGGCTGTTACTGTGTTCAATGTTCTCCTAGGTTCTGCTCACTTCACTCAGCATCAGTTCATTCAAGTGTTTCCAGGTTTTTCTGAAGTCTTCTTGCTCATCATTTCTTATAGCACAACAGTATTCCATTACATTCGTATATCGCAACTCATTCAGCCATTCCCCAACTGATGGGCACCCAATTTCCAATTTTTTGCCATCACAAAAAAGAGCTACTATAAATATTTTTGTACATGCAGGTCCTTTTCCCATTTGTATGATCTCTTTGGGATACAGACCTAGAAGTGGTATTGCTGGATCAAAGGTTAAGCAGTTTTATAGCCCTCTGGGCATAGTTCCAAAATGCTCTCCAGAATGGTGAGACTAGTTCACAACTCCACCAACAATGCATTAGTGTTCCAACTTTTCCACATCTTCACTAGCATTTTCCTGTTTTGTCATGTTGACCAATCTCAGAGGTGTGATGTGATACCTCAGAGTTGTTTTGATTTGCATTTCTCTAATCAATAGTGATTTAGACCATTTTTCATATGACTATAGATAGCTTTAGTTTCTTCTTCTGAAAACTGCCTGTTCATATCCTCTGATCATTTCTCAATTGGAGAATGACTTGTATTCTTATAAGGTTGACTCAGTTTTGTATATATTTTGAAAAGGAGGCCTTTTTCAGAGACATTGGTTGTAAAAATTCTTTTCCAGTTCTGTTTCCCTTCTAATCTTGGTTGTATTGGGTGTGTTTGTGCAAAAACTTTTCAATTTAATATAATCAAAACTATCTATTTCGTATTTCATAATGTTCTCTATCTCTTGTTTGGTCATAAATTCTTCCATTCTCCATAAATTTGACAGGTAAACTATTCCTTGCTCCCCCAATTTGGAAGTCACTACAAATTATTGCTGAGAAGATTATCCTAGATAAACTTTCACCAAAGTCATTTCATCAAGTCAATATTTATTATTAAGCACCTAGTATGAGCCAAGTACTGTAAGAATGGGGATATAATGAAAAGTAAAAAGACAGTCCCTGCTCTCAAGAAGCACACAGTCTCAGGAAGAGACGACATGAAAAAACTATTTACAAAGACACATACAGGATATAATGGAAGTAATTTTGGAAGGAGTGCACTAGCATTAAGGGGGATTGGCAAAGATTTCTTGTAGAAAGTGAGATTTTAGCTGTGTCTTGAAGGAAGCCTTGGGAGTCAGAAGATGGAGAAGAGGAGGGAGAAAATTCCAAGCATGGTAGACAGCCTGTGAGTGTTGTGTATGAGAAATAGCCAGCAGGCCAGTAGAACTGGATTGCAGAGTAGGGTAAGAGTCAGAGACAGAGCAACAGAGCACTTCTGGATTCTCAATGTTTCTCTTGACTTTCTCACCTAACTCTGTTGACTAATTCCACATGGAACCAAAAGCAGACAACTGAGAGAGCAAAGAACTAAAGCCATAATATTTTTTCCATATATGGATTAAACTACCAAGAAAGTTTCTTGAAGCTAAAAAAAACTAACAAAATTCAAAAATAAAACTCACAAATCATGCACAAGGGTTACATTTTGTCCTTCTTCCCCACCAGCAGAAGCCCTCTTTTTATTCTCATTGAAGTCATGACACAAATGCCTAATGGAGCTGTGAATCGTGTGTGGTAGATCCCTGTAATCGTACCTCCTTCCATCAATGGATATAGCAGCCCCTCAATGATTTAGGATTACAGATTAAGATAAATCCTAGGGAATTGATGAGGCATATAGAGGTTTGATGATTTGTTCAGGATCAGGATCACATGGCTAACCAGGTCAGCAGTAGCAATTGAATCCTAGCTATTGTGACTCTAAGCCCAGCACTCTATTATACAGCAATGCCTCTACATTGGAACCATTATGCTTTTAACTGTGAAGAGCTAAATCCTTTTAGGGTAGTTAGGTGGCTCAGTGGATAAAACCCGAGGTCTGGAGGATACTTACTAGCTGTGTGACCCTGAGAAAGTCACTGTACCCTTTTGCCTCAGTTTCCTTATCTTTAAACTGAGCTGGAGAAGGCAATGGCAAACAACTTTAGTATCTTTGCCAAGAAAATCTCAAATGAGGTCACAAAAACTGAAATAACTGAACAACAAAAAAATTATTTTACGAAGCCTAAAAGAAGAAAGAGAAGATATATTCCCTAATAATCTCTCTTAACTCTTTTAGCCATCATATTCACTCCTTAAGCTTCAAAGATCAAACCTCAACCACTCCCATGAGTCTTGACCCTATATTTCCCATTCTGGTGGACATCTTCACCTGAGTCTCCTGCTAGTACCTCAAATTCAAAATGCTGAGGCAGGGCCAAGATTGTGAAGTGATAGGAAGCGGTATAGCCAACCTCCTCAAAACTCCTCCAAACATATCTAGAAAAGGCCCCAGACCAAACCCTGATGGGGAAATCCAGAAAAAGTCATCGTGAGTCATTTTATGCAGCCCAGCTCAGCATAAGGAAATACACAAATCTACAGACACCAGAGACTGGTGAGGCCTAGAGCAAGCTGCAAGGAATACTCCAGAAATGTCTGGGGAGAGGCTGCACAGCAGTACAAGAAGAAGTTCTAGACCATAGCAAGATCAAACTGAGACACTATAAGGACATGTGTTAACTAGCAGCTTTGTCACCCATTACCCAGTTCTAGGTCATGGATCCAGGGTAGACTAAGAAGAGAACTTGTCCATAGGAGCAGTATTCCCTGATAGCAAATCTGTAGTGTTATACCAAGAAAGCAGGATGTTCAGAAGCCAGTAACAACAATAATATGGCTCAGACCCCAGGAATAAAGCAGAGTCTCATGCACAGCCTGCAGGGCAAAAATAGGAAATCAAAGAGAAATCTCTAACTCTGCTACTCTGAACCAACAGAGTTTTCCAGCTAGTTGATAGAGGTTGAATCTAGCAGAAGTCTACTCTTGCTCAGGCAAAAGCCATATGGGTATGAATAAAGAGAAAGAGATGGATATGAAGAGTGGTATGAAATATAGCAACTGACTGGATACAGGGGGTGAAGAAGAGTAAAGAGTCAAAGATGATTCCAAGATTGTGGACATACGTGTATATGATATCTCTCTCCTCAAATTTCTGATGGTAACTCTTCTAGACTTCCCCCTTACCACAGTCACCTTTGTTTTATATGTATATGTATATATATACACATATATACACATATGTCTATATATATATATATAAACTTACAAAGTACAAAAGTAAAACTTACAAATCATGCAACTGGTCGCATTTTGCCATATATATGTGTTTGTGTGTAGATAGATAGATATTAGATCATAAGATCGTCCAGAGAGGAGACGGTCATAAGATCACAGGGTTCAAAAGGTCTTTGGAGATAATGGAGTTCAGTTCTATCATTTTATGGATAAGGAAGCAGAGACTTATAAAAGGTTAAATGACTTGTCTGAAGTCACACGGGTGGTTTGTAGTTGTGTTCCTATCACTTAACACAGTACCTCTCATATATATTATACAAGTGCTTCATAAATGTGAAAATGCGGTGGATTGCAGGTAGACTTAAGGAAGGGGGAAATCCTAACGATTGAAGCTATCTAAATAGATTTAGTGGAATGAACTGCCTTTATAGGTAGTGAGTTCCACATCATTATTGCTGCTTAAACAGAGGATGGGCAATTTGTAATAGGAGAGGCAATTGAGGAGATTCCTGTTTAGAGTTCAGATTAGACTCTAATTTCTCAGATAATATCTGCTCTAGATCTAAGATTCTGTGATTGATAGAATTCAGCTTAAGTCTCTCCTATGGACACAAACTAAACTCCTAATCTTAGTCAACCACCTACTAGGTCCTTCTCCCTAGCCAGTCATACTGAAAGTACACACCTTTGGTGAAAAAAAGAGATTGGGCAAATAGAACAGATAAATTAGTGTAAATCCATCATCATTACTTGGAGGGAAGGGAGACAACTTAAAGCATATGTCTTAGTGACTTAGTTAAATTAGGTGTATGATATAAAATAGGTTATGATATACTATAACAGAATTTCACTGCAATAAATCAATGTTGATGTCCAGTGACATTAATGATAATGACATTTGCCAGGAATTCATTTTGATTCCTTGCCAATAGCAAAATCATCTTCACTTGTTTCAAATTTCTGGAAGCTTCTCATCTTTCCTCCTATTTTCTGAACTTTGTTGACTAGCTGCAGTCAGTACCTTTATTATCATTTCTCTTTACTCAGTATTTCTTTAATATTTTAATATTATATTAATAATTAATAATAATTCTCATGATACATAATAGATTTATTATAAATAAAATAAATAATAATAAATTCTCATAACAGAGGCATGTGGCATGAAAGAGCTGTGTTCCTCTCACCCATAGGAAAAAGCATACACCTATTACAGAAAGGTCATTATCAATTCTCCTTGTGGCTTCATTTATGGAACAATGAAATTACCTCTTTGATTAAATACGAACTCCTCTGGTGCTTAATGGCCTTCACAATCCAACTCTAATGTACCTTTTCAGATTTATACTTATTATATGGTGCTCCCCTTCAGGTCCAGTTAAAATGGCTTTTTTCTGGTTTCTTAAACACTGTTTCATTTCAAATCGCCACTCCTTTGCGCAAGCTGTGCCCCATGCTAGAAGCCCCAGGCTTATTCCTTCCTTTCTACCTCTTTAGTACTCCTAGTTTCCTTAAAAGTTCAACTTAAGAACCACCTCCTACTTTAAGAAGGCTTTCCCTGGTTCCTCCAGCTGCTAGTGCCTCAACCACCCCGAAATTACCTTAGATTTATTTTCTATACTTATGTATATACACATTGTTTCCCCTCCCACCCACCCATGCCCCATTAAAATGTAATAGCATGCCCCCTTGAGGGCAAGGAATGTTTCATTTCATGCCTGATACGTAGTAAGCCCTTAATAAATGCTTGTTAATTGATTAAATGCATGAGTGCTATCTGTTATTTAGCCAGAAATGTTTCACAATCTTCATTTGTATTCCTTAATTAATATCTCTTTGCTTTCACTAATAGAAAGAAATAGTTGTGGCTGTTCATACCATTTCAGCAGAAAGATGTGATATGATTCCACATAGATATGCCTTCAGGGAATGGGGGTGAGGAGTGGGGAGGGTTTCAGTTGTGCATATAAAGATACACACAGGTATACACCAATGTGAGGAAGATGCTGCTAGCATCTCAGTGTGCATGAGGAAATTTAATGCTATCAAAGTGTTCCAGTGATAATAAAACACATGCCTCAAAGGACAGCAACTTTCTTATTCCATATAATGTATTATGCATCAATAGTTTCAGTCTGGCAAAAGCCGACCAGTCTCTCGGACCTCCACAACAGAGCCAACAAAAAGAATATTAAGCAATTCAAGGAATGGTGAAGGGGACAAGGAGAATGGAAGACAAAAAGGAAATGGGGAAAAAACCCTCTCCAATAAGTTTTCTTATCTTTTCTTCTCTATATTTCTCTTCCAGTCTCCTATGTTTATCTACCTGGAGATTCACTTACCCACTCTTCAGTCAATCACTCTCTTCCCTCCCCTATTTCTCTATCTTCCTCTCTCTGTCTCTGTCTCTCTGTCTCTCTCTCTGTCTGTCTCTCTCTCTCTCTCTTTCTCTCTGTCTCTCTCTCTCTCTCTCTCTCTCTCTCTCTCTCTCTCTCTCTCTCTCTCTCTCTCTCTCTCTCTCTCTCTCTCTCTCTCTCTCTCTCTCTCTCTCTCCCCTTTCCAGGGTATTAAAAAAACATTTTCAGGATTTCAAAGCACAAATCTTCAAATAGACACTTTAAATGTCCTTTGGTCCTGGGTACATCACTAACTAGTGACCTGAAATCTTTACTTCAAGCCTTCCCATACCCATCAATCTACCATATGGCCAATTCCTAACAGGTAGTACATGTCAGAGAACAGTTTTGACTAAAGCCTCTGTCCCTGTGCAGCTGTCTTGTTACTACTTGAGCAAAAAGATAGATCAAGCCCATTACTAGGAAATGGGCACTATTGCCAATTCTTTTGCACAGGAATTGCATCCTAATCTTTAAAGTCCTTTTCTGTGGATCTGTTTTGTATCATATCATATTGTACTGGCATATATTAGACAGCATAGGATTCATTTTCAGCACTGTGCAGGGAATGAAATGTTCAATTGCTATTACTTCCTAATACAAGTCATGTGCTTAATTCCCTGGACACCATGCTGAAAACAGACCCTTTAATTGTCTGATGCACTGTCATAATGAAGCAGATTGTTCTGTTCAGTATGTGGGAGCTTTGTAAATATAACACTGAATGAGCTAAAGCAACACAAAGAGGAGACTTTCAATGTCTTTATTTTATAAATCAGGGCGATCACAGGAGTCCTGTCAGCAACTTTTTCAGTGTTGGGTTAAGAAATATTACATGTGGTATTCTGGCAGTGGACATTTTAAAATAAAATTTTATTAAGACATTTTGTTTTAATGTCACTTATATTTCCATATATATCTCTTCTCCTACTGCCTCCCACCCCACTCCTAGCCAGAACTACCCCTGATAATAAACAATAAGGAAAAGTGGAGGAAAATGTTCAGCAAAATCAAATAACACGTTATTTTTTAAGCCAGACATATTATTTTCAGTGTTCCACACCCACAGTCCCCATCTCTTCCAAGAAGTGTATGTTTTCGTGTCATCTTTCAGACCAAACTAAGTTATTATAATTTAACAATATTCAGTTTTATTGTTATGCTTTCTACGTATATTGTTATACTCATCATGTGTACAGTTTTCCTGGTTCTACTTAATTCAATTTGCTTTGGTTCACCTAATCTTCACATGCTTCTCTGTAGCTATCACATTCATCATGTCTTGCAGTGTAATAATATCCTATTAAATCCATATACCACAATTTGTTTGGTCATTCCCCAATCAATGAGCATCAACTTTGTTTCCAGTTTTTTGCTAATACAAAAAGCACTTCTACAAATATTTTAGTGTATATGGGGCCTTTCTGTCTTTGACTTCACTGAAGCATATGACAGATGGACTTTGGTATAATGGACAGTTTTACCCTCAAATATCTGTGCTCTACTAAATAAATCTTCAAGATAATCCAAACAAAACAAAACAAAAATTGTATTACAGTGCCCAGGACCCTGTAGCCCCATCCTCTCTAGGAAAAGGAAACTGGAATCAAATCAGCTGATAAAATTCTGTTAAGATAAGCACTGCTGGAATAGATCTGACCAGAATGTGTATTCTTTGAGAACCTGGGCTATTTTATTTTTGTCTTTGAATTCCCAGGCTCCAGCACAGTGCCTAATCTATAGTAGACATTTAATAACCTGGCCTCTTCCTACCTTTCCAATCCTCTTACATGTTAATCCCCTCCAGGTACTCTGAGATCCAGTGATTCTAGCCTCTTTGATGTTTCTTGTACATGAAACTGCATAGACTCTGTCTCCCAGATCTATGCCTTTTCATTGGCTATCCCTCATGGCTGAAATTCTCTCCTTCCTTCCCTCTATCTCCCTTCCCTGGATTCCCTTCAAGTCTCAGCTAATATTTTACCTTCTATACAAAGCCTTTCCCAGTCCCCTTCAATAGTAGCACCTTCTCTATGAGATTTCCTCGAATATACCCTATATAAATCTTAGGAAGATTTTGAAGATCAATTGGCAGGATAAGATGCCAGACACTGAGGTCTTTTCTCAAACTAACCTGCCGAGCATTCAAACTCTACAGCAGAGAGAGAAACCCCAATAGGCTGGCCACCTTGTTCAAATGCAAAACAAGCACTTACCAAAAAGACTATTTTATGGAGAACTCACACAGGGCAAGTACTCACATGGCTGTCAGAAGAAGCACTACAAGGACACTCTCCAGGTCTCTCTTAAGAACTTTGGAATTGATTGTGTGACATGGGAGACACCGGCACAGGACCACCCAGCATGGCGTGCCCTCATCAGAGAAGGTGCTGTGCTCTATGAGCAAAGCAGAATTGGAGTAGCTCAAAAGAAATGAGAGATGCACAAATTTAGAGAATCTACCCACATGCTCACATAGACTATTGGTGTCCAACCTATGGTAGAACATTTTGAGTTTGTATTGGTCTGCTCAGCCACAGTCAGATGTACTGTAACTTAACTCTAGCATAGTAATGTCATTTTCATTCTCTTCAAGAACAAAAGACAACAACCAACCAACCAACCATACAAATCTTTTATGCACATAGTTGTTTTCATGTTGTCCTCCCCTCTCTACCTATGTAAGCGCCTTTAAAGCAGGGACCGTCTTGGTCTTTCTTTGTACTACCAGCACCATGCCTGACACATAGCAGATAATTAAGAAATGCTTGTTGACTTGACTAATTGAATTAATCATAGCCATAATTGCTTACTTGCCTATTTCTGATGTATGTTATGTAAAGTAGCTACCCCATTTACATAATTATGACACAAGAAATGAAGGCCAGAGTCTAGCCAGGCTAGTATGGGCACTAAACTGAGCTTTATAGTCTCTAGAGAATTCCTTACCTAACTCTCCCTCCCTTGACTCTCACCCTAAAGTTCTCTCCACTGCAAGTAACTCACTCCACACCACCAAACAACAGCTGGAACCTCCATCCACCATATCATTCAAACACCCCAGCAGAAAAACCAGCATTACTATGTGCTACTAATCATTGAAGAGGAGGTCTCCCTCTGGTGCTGTGAACAACAATACCTGGGCTCATCCTGCTTGCCCTTCAGGACCCCAGTCACCTAATTCTTTTCCCTAATCAAGCTCCTAACAAGGCAGTAATATAGTAGAAAGATTTCTTGTTCCCTTGATTTACTCATGCTTCCTATTCCCCCACCTTTAACTCTACCCCTACTTTCCACACCTTATGCTTAATTTTTACACTCCCTGCCCATTCTTTAGTGCAATGTTAAGATACTGGGTGTGGAATCAAGGAAATCCAAGTTCACATCCTGCCTCTGAGAATTAACAAGTGAGTAGGAAGTGAATAGGAAAGTAGCTTAATCTCTCAGCCTCAGTTTCCTCATTTATAAAATGAGAAGGGGTTGGACAGATGGCCGCTGAAGTCCCTTCCATTTCTATGATCCCATGATCCTTTTCTGAGTTACACAGAGTAAATGTTCCATTCCCATTGTATACCATGAGCAACTCCAGTAATGAAACGCTATAGTAAAGGGAATAAGGAATGTGGGATGGGGAGTGAGGAAGAGAGCAGAATAATTGTTTTGTTTTTTAAGATACAATTAAAGCCGCAAGTTGTTATTTTTCTTATATGCCACTGACAGTAGCTTCTCTGTAGAGACCAATTGTTGGTGTATACAAAAAGGAAATCCTGGTGCTTTTGAGAAGCATAGGGGGAATGGGAGTATGTTTTGTTTTGTCTTTTTTTTAATAAGAAGGCAGGATGGTGTGTGGGGGCAGAGAAGCACTAGACCCAGAAATAAAGTCATGTAGCTTCAACGCTAAAACCTAAAGCCAACTAGCCATGTGACTTATAAGTCATATACATATATATATATATATATATATATACATGTGTATAGATATAGAGAGAGATATAGATATATTAATCTGGACCTTACTGTCCTAGCAAATAAAACAAAGACTTAGCTCAGGTTGTCTCTGAGAGGTTGTAAGTATAGAAAATTAGGCCATTTTTACTTAAAGTATTCTAAATTTGCCTCTATAATTTTGCCCATTGTTCCTAGTTTTGGTGTAAAAGGTCACAAATGAACATAATTCAATGATTTACTGCTCCCCTTGTAACACAATTGTTACAATAGAGAAGTTGGAATTATGCATTAGCCCTAAAGTGCTCTAAAAGTCAAAACAAGTCCCCCTTTCAAGGAGAGAGCTAGTGGTTCCCAGACTAGCAAAAAAACAAACATCCAGTATTTAGAGCTGTTCATTCCAATTATGGAATTTATAGTCTAAGTAAAAAATGAAGGTTTCACAAAAGATAGAAAGAGAAATTCCATTTAAAGTTAGTACAGACGTTATAAAATATTTGGGAGTCTATCTGCCAAAAAAAACCCAGGAACCTTATGAACACAATTAGATTTTTCACACAAATAAAGTCAGATCTAAATAACTGGAAAAGCATCAGTTGATCATGGGTATGCCAAGATAATGTAATAAAAATGACAATTCTGCCTAAATTGATTTACTTATTAAATGCCATACCAATCAAACTACCAAAAAATTATTTTATAGAGCTAGAAAAAATAATAACAAAATTCATCTGGAAAAACAAAAGGTCCAGAATATTAAAGGAATTAATGAAAATAAATGCAAGGGAAGGTGACCTAGCCATACTAGATATTAAATTGTATTATAAAGCAGCAATCATCAAAACAACTCGCTACTGGCTCAGAAATAGAGTGGTGGATCAGTGGAATAGGTTAGGTACACAAGACATAGTAGTCAATGACTATAGTGATAAACTCTTTGATAAACCCAAAGACTCCATCTTCTGTGACAAAAGCTCATTGTCAAAAAAAAACTGCTGGG
Source organism: Phalanger gymnotis (assembly GCA_028646595.1). Taxonomy (NCBI): domain Eukaryota; kingdom Metazoa; phylum Chordata; class Mammalia; order Diprotodontia; family Phalangeridae; genus Phalanger; species Phalanger gymnotis. Next base: position 213,053,017 of record CM053622.1, on the reverse strand, counting down.
AAAAATGGGAAATAGTATGGCAGAAACTAGGCATAGACCAACATCTTATACCACATACCAAAATAAAGTCAAAATGGGTACACTATTTAAATATAAAGGTTGATACTGTAAGCAAACTGGGAGAGCAAGGAATAGTTTACCTGTCAGATTTATGGAGAAGGGAAGACTTTATGACCAACGAAGAGATAGAGAGTATTATGAAATGCAAAATGGATGGTTTTGATAATATCAAATTGATAAGTTTTTTCACAGGAAAAGCCAATGCAACCAAGATTAGGAGGAAAACAGAAAACTGGGAAAGAATTTTTACAACCAGTGTCTCTGATAAATGCCTCATTTCTAAAATACAAAGAGAACTGAGTCAACAGTATACAAATCAATACCCAGTTGATAAATTGTCAAAAGATATGAATAGGCAGTTTTCAGAGGAAGAAATTAAAGCTATCTATAGTCATATGAAAAAATGCTCTAAATCACTATTGATTAGAGTAACGTAAATCAAAACAACTCTGAGGTATTGCATCGCACCTATCAGATTGGCTAACATGATAAAACAGGAAAATGATAAATGCTGGAGAAAATGTGGGAAAATTGGAACATTAATGCATTGTTGATGGAGTTGTGAACTGATCCAACCATTCTGAAGAGCGATTTGGAATTATGCCCAAAGGCCTATAAAAATGGGCATACTCTTTGACACAACAATACCACTTCTAGGTCTATATCCCAAAGAGATCATACAAATGGGAAAAGAACCCACATGTATAAAAAATATTTATAGCAACTCTTTCTGTGGTGGCAAATAATTGGAAATTGAGAGGGTACCCATCAGTTGGGAAATGGCTGAATGAGTTGCGATACATGATGTTATGGAATACTATTGTACTATAAGAAATGATGAGCAAGTAGACTTCAGAAAAATCTGGAAAGACTTATATGAACTGATACTGAGTGAAATAAGCAGAACCAGGAGAACATAGTATGTACATAGTAACAGCTACAATGTGCAATGATTGACTTTGATAGACTTTTAGCCCTTCTCAGTAATTCAAGGATCTAAGACAACAACTCCAAAGGACTCACAATGGAAAATGCCATATACATCCAGAGAAAGAACTTTGGAGTCTGAATGCAGATGGAAGCATACTGTTTGCTCTCATTTTCTTTTATTGTTTTGTTTTGTTTCTTCTTTCTCTTGGTTCCTTCCATTAGTTCTAATTCTTCTTTACATGATGACTAATGTAAAAATAGGTTTAATATGAATGCATAAGTAGAGCCTATACCAGATTGCACACCGTCTTGGGGAGGGGGGAGAAGAGGGAGAGATCGAAAATTTGAAACTCGAAATCTTATGGAAGTGAATGTTGAAAACTAAAAATTAAATAAATAATTTTTTTTAAATGAAGGTTTCATGATCAGCAATGAGTATTAATTTTCAGTCCCATTCTTCTTTTCCTTTGTGGAGGTTCACCATTGATGAAGTAGAATTCCTTTCTATTCACACAGGAACTAAAGTTGTCTGTAAAACCTGGTGGCCACAGCTCCTTTTTTTTCCCCTTCGATAAGAAACAAAGAAGTTTAAAATGAGAGGTTGAGGCAGCACCCATTAATTGCAACAGTTCAGGTCAGACATAGACAATTTATCTACATTGCTTCTGTGCACCAGTTCCTAATAACTGATCTTCTGAAAAATCATGTACTGAGGGTCTTTACTGTGATACTAAAGCCATAGATATTTCTTTGGGGAACAGAAATACACCAAGAATTTGTGTTCTATAATTTATTTTTTTCTACAGTATGTTTTTGTCTTTTTCAGTCAAAAAAACTAAAAAATTATGTCAAATACCTAAATGAATTTAGATTTGACTTTTAAGAGTAAAGCTAAGCTTTTGATACAGTAGTAATTAACCAGCATTCATATGGCATTTTACATACATTCATAAGAATCACAGAATTGGAAAGAATTTCAATGGCTAGAAATCTCTTCTGCAATATCCCTTACACACGGTCATCCAGCAACAACTCGAAAAACCTGAGAGGAAATTCACTACAACCTAGGGCAGCCAATTCAACTTTTGAATGGCTCTAATTAGAGAGATTTTTGTCCAAAAAAAATCAGAGTTAGAAAGGACCTTAGAGGTCTTCTAGTTCTACTTGTGCCTGACTAAGAATCTTATCTACAACTCATCAGAGAACTAGCCATCGAACCTCTGCTTAAAGACTTCTTATGATACTAACTGCTTCCTAAGGCCACACATTCCTCTTTTGGACCACTGTGATTGTAAGGAAGTTTTCTTTTTTTGTTTTGTTTTTTTACCTTTTCTCTATAATGGACCCCTATGGCATTCTAGTAAAGGTTCTTAGCCCCTTTTCAGAACAATTTTTCTAAAAGCATAAAATAAAATACATAGGATTACAAAGGAAACTATATTGATGCACTATTATCAGGATAATTGTTTTAAAAGTATACAACCTCGAGGATAAGAAACTCAGCCTTACATGAAGGCTAAATCTTCTTCAAAAGCTTCTGTACATTGTTTCTAATTCTGCCCTCTGAGCCAATAAATTAAACTAAACATATAGCAGAAGAAGTTTAATTCTTCTTCTTTGGGATGGCCTTCCAAATTCTTGAAGGCTACTATCATTTCTTCAGCCTAAATCTTGTCTGTAGGCTAAACATGTCAACTTACTTCAACTGATACAGCTGTGGCATGATCTTGAGGTCCTTCCACCAACTTGGTTGTCCTGTCCTCTGTATGATTCCCAGGTAACCAATGACCTTCCTAAAATGTGCTGGAGCAACTAGATTGCTCCAGTGGATGGAATATCAGGCCAGTGGTCAGAAGATTTTACTGTCTGAGTTCGAATCTGGCCTCAGATACTTACTACCTGGATCACCCTAGGCAAGTTGCTTTACCCTGTTAGCCTCAGTTTCCTCATCTGTAAAATGAACTGGAAAAGGAAATGGCAAACTACTCCACTGTCTTTGCCAAGAAAACCCCAAATAAGGTCATGAAGACTTGGACATGAGTGAAAACAACTGAATAGCAACAAAAATGTGGTATTCAGAACTGAAAACAATATGCCAGTTGTTGTATGGACAAGGCAGAGCTCTTCATAATCTGCGTCCTTTCCTACTTTTTCCAGTATTTACTGCAAGACACTTTGCTTCCCTCCACATATTATATAACCAGCAAAACTGAATGGCTTACTACTCCTCATTCAGGATGCTTTATCTCCCAGCAGTGTATTTGCACCCTTCCCTAGAATCCTCTTATTCCTCAGCACCAGCCTCTACTTTCTCTGACTTGCTTCAAGACTCATCTCAGCAATCAGGTCTGCCATTATCTCTTTGGATCCTCAGATCGTCCCTGTGAGGTACATATAACAAGTATTGTCATTCATATTTTATAGAGAGGAACCTGAGACACAGAGAGATTAAAGAATGTGCTTGAGGTCACACAGCTAGTAAGTGCCAGACATAGGATTGAAATCGAGGTCTTTCTTTTCTCCGGTTCAGATACCCTTTCAACTATACCATGCTGTCTCACTTTTGAATAAAGTGGATTGCTTGATCTGATTTTTTAAAAATAAAAAGCATATAGGCCTCCAAGTTTACCCAACTTTAGTACTTTTATCTCCATCTTTTATCTCAATTCTTACCTAACCCTTAGTCATTGAGGGCATTGCCTCAGACAAAGTCAGGTCTGGGAAAGACCTTCATTTAGAATGACTAAGGTCATCTACTCCCTTCCAGCTGTAACATAAACTTAGCTCTATCTTTCTCTTCCTTTTCTCCTACCTAAGGTGACAGATTAAATAATTGGGAAAACCAACCTGCATAAATGTGGTGATGGTTATTCCTCCCCCCTCCCCAATCCATTTTCTGCTGCTTCCAAACTGACATTCCTAATTGTGCAGATCTGACCATGTCACTCTCCTACTCAAAAAACTCCAGGGGCTCCCCATTGCCTCTATGATGAAAGTCAAACTCTTCTCTTTGGCATTTAAAATCCTCCACCGTCTGCCTTCAGGCTTATTACACATTAGTCCCCTTCATGAACTCTATGGTGTTTCTTGTACACATCATTCATTCTCTCACTTCTGTGCCTTATCCTAGGCTGTCTCCCATACCAGGAACTTCCAATTCTTGGAAGAACTGGTTCCCTTCAAAACTCAGATTAAGTACCCCCTCCTACATGAGACCTTTCATTTGACTCTAGCTGCTAACCTCCCCCCCCTTTATATTTACTATTTATATATTTTTAACAGTTATAGTTTTACGTATTGTTCCCCTTACCATAGGATGCAAGATTCTTGTGGACAGGTACTGTTTCATTTTTGTCTTTGTATATATATCCAGGAAGATGGTAGATACTGAATAAATACGCATTAATTAATTAATTGATTACTATGTTTAAGTGAGAAGGCTAGTTCACCCGGGCCTTCCTTCTGTTCCACTCTGTTTTCCTCCTTGTACTTCCTAAACAAAACATTTCATCTTCCAAATCTGAGCTGTCCCCAACACCTGAAATGCTTTTTCTCCTTATCTCCTGGATTATTTCAAGTCCTTCTACAAGAATTTTTTTCCTGACCCCCCCTAGTTCTAGTGCCTTCCCTCTGTTGAGTATTTCAAATGTATCTTGTAATCTTGTAAATATCTTGTTTACGCAGAGTTGTTTGCATGTTGTCTTCCCTGTTTAGACTGCGAACTCCTTGAGAGCAGGGACTGTTTTTAACCTGTCTGTATTCCCAGCATTTAACACAGTGCTTCACACACAGCAGGAGCTTAATAAATGTTGATTGGCTAATGGTGGACTCCTGGAAATAACTTTTCATCTATTTCATGGGTCTTTTATGACGTTGTTTTACTTGCTCTGGAACACTGCAAAGCCTGCTCAAGGAAATGTGTAATCATTCAAAAGCAATAGGTTTAATGACTCACGTGGGAAAAATAAAGTGAATGAAAACAGCATATTTCCCAAATTATGACATACAGCTGGATCAGAATCCTTTGAGTGAGTCAATCAACAGATGGAGATATAGAATTAGCTAAAGATATGGATAGTAATATCCATCTTGATAAATATGTAGGGATATGTCTACATTCACATGTGCACAAACATACATCTGTACATGTATGCGTATCCCTATAGACACATAGGGAGAGGGGCTGCATAGTGTTGTGGTTGATAGGGGGCAGAAAGACCTGGTTGGAAATCCTGCTTCTAATATAATACTTGTGTGGCCTCAGGCATATAACGTAACCTCTTAGTATCCCCAGACAACTCACTAAAGTTATTCATTGAACACAAGTTGCTGATTTGCATTGATATAAGGAGTTTTCCATACCGAGAGTTACCTACACTGATTAAATTGTTGCACCAAGAGATAGGAAGGAAAGAAGGAAGGAAGGAAGGAAGGAAGATTTAGATAATTATTAAGCAACTGCTGCTTAAAGCCAATGAAATGAACTCAGAAATATGTCAGGTTGGGTTGCATTAGGGAAATTGTAGCATTTTCAGCAATCCTAAGCTATTCACTATTACAAAAGCTCTTTCCTTTAACACTGATGATTATCCAGCGATCAGAATATTAGAATGCCATAATCTCAGGAGAATCAAAATTGCAAGTGATCCAAAGGACAATGGAGAGATATATGGTAAATAAAAGTATGAGGCAGTATATTACCAACAATTATATTAATTGGCAATAAAGACACTCTCTCAAGGACATGTCTAACTAGGAGAGGAAGTATACTGGTCATGGAACAAGAATAAAAGACTATGGACGAAACATGTGAGTGTTACAATGGCCCCAACGCTGTCAATTTTCAAAGCTGTATGACCTTACATAAAAATTATATCCCCTTTCTAGGTTTCCTCATCTTTTGAAGTGAGGGGTTTTAGTAGGTTATTTCTAAGATCAATTCCAGCTCTAAATTACAGTTACCATATACAATGGAAAAAAGAAAAAAGATGAAAAATGTTTGTTGATTGATGGATCCCTGTTGAAATGGTCCTTGTCCTCAAGGAAATTACAGTATATTAGAGAAGATAAAACATGAAAATATAAGGAATATAATGTAAACAATATTCTGACTGGACTAGTCACAGAAAGTTTCAGGAAAGAGATGGAATCAGAGTTGGACATTAGGAAATGAGTGGGATTTTAGTAAGTGTTAAGGATCTAGGATGGTGTTCCTGGAAGAGGAGAAATTGTGAGCACAAGAAGAAAATACAAAATATATTTAGGGCAAGGAATAGACCAATTATGAAAGAAATGAAAAGTGTTTGTAAAGAAAGTCAGGCCAGACCTTGGAAACCCTAAAATGAAAGATTAAGGAGTTTAAGAAAAATAGATGTTCTCAAGCACATGAGTGTTTTAGGAAATGAATTTGGTGCCAGTTTTCAGACCTACTAAGTTTTTAAAGCATATTTTAGGTTGATAGCACTGGGAATAGAAAGTAATCTATGCTGACTCATCCTATCAGTTATTCCTTTAAAGTCTCCTTTGAAATGTCAGATATTCTTCCTCTTCCCCATCACTCCTACTTTCCTTCAGGACTTTTAATCTTATATCTAGATTACTGTAACATGCCCCTAACTGATATCCTAGCCTCCTGTCTTCCCTCATCCATTAGCCCTACATACTGATGTTTCTAAAACACCAGAATGGATTAGAGGCTGGTACAATCTATATGACAACATCTATAACCTAGGAGGCATGACTGAAGAGTTATGAGAGTGGTCTTTTGAGGGTACTTATGGTAATCAGTCCCATTGACTGTCCTATCTTGTTTGCTATTGTTTCATGATTCTTATCTGATCTTGCTTTCCTAGTTGGCAAGAAACAGGGCTATCTCCCAAGGCATCTACCAAAATAGGCTCTCGGTTCATGTCATATTTAATACTATTTGGTGGCATGACAGAATGTATTCAATCTTCTGTTTCCTCTTCCCTTCTAGAACCAAATCTCGTCTAGTCCTCACCTCTCTCTCCTAGGCTTTCTATTTTCACTTTCTTTCTTTCTCACATCATAGGCCAGAGATTCGAATAACCACCTCCCATACAGCTAGGCTGAAGCCTAAGGACAGTACAGTGGCCCTCAGGTCTTCATGGCTCTTCCTTCTGTTTTATGGAGTTTTAGTCTGAAGAAAAAATACCAGTACAATCACAATAGCTGAAATCTCCTGTTTAGGAAAATTTCTAAAATTTAGACAGAAGTTTGGCTCAATTATCTAATTATCTTTAGCTAACCTCAGCATCTTTGTGTTTAAAGTTGTTGTTCCTGAGAACAAACCCCAAAATTTGAAATAATTTTAGAAAGAAATTAATTAGGTTGTTTGGCAGAGAAAGCAAGATGGAAAGGAGGAGCGGCTCCCTCTCCTCCAGTTCTGGAAGATTTACATTAAATACGATTTTGACATATCCACATACAAGTCATATACGAATCACATGTACTTTAGTTAAGCAGTTTCACCCAGAGGGGAACTTGAAAGCCAAACACATGTAAAAATAAAATTTGGGCAAAGCCAAAACAAAAAGAGAACTCAAAGCCTAAGCTTGAGTGGACCCAAAACAAGTCCTAAGTGTGACAAGGATGTTTGGGGTGGATCCAGGACCTGGGTGAACCCAAAATTCATTGTGGTTATATCTGGAATTCCTAGAGAGTTACTGGGGTCAGGTGACATTCTGGGTGCAAACAATCTCTAATCACATAAAGTTGGATTAGAACAGTATAACAATTAATAAGTTTTCTGAATAATATAATGAAGCACTCTTTCCACAAGGCAAAATCAGGACACCGAAAATATTTAGTTAAGAGTTTATTACATTGTCCGTTACTAGGAAGCCACAAGAAGGGGAAGTTGGGGCAACAACAAATTTTAGAGGACCTTTCCTCAATCCTTGATTAGGTAAGCACAACTGATAGCTTGATTCCCAGGTTTCTATTCCATGATGCTTACAACCTCCACCTCTCCCTTCTCTGCTAATTCTCGGCCTTCCTTTTAGCTTCTTCAGTTTTAAGCCCTGGTGAATAAAATTGGTAGCATAAGGATAACAAATTATTCAGTTTTAAATCCTGGATGAGGGCAATGTGCTGGCATTGTAGATAGAGTGCTTGGCCTGAAGGCAGGGCCTTGAGTTCAAATCTAGCCTCAGACAGTTGGTAGTTGGGTGACCCTGGGCAAGTCACTTAACTCTGTTTACCTCAGTTTCCTCATCTGTAAAATGATCTGGAGAAGGAAATGGCAAACCATTCCAGTATCTTTGCAAAGAAAACCCCAAATGGGGGCATAAAGCATCAGACAAAACTGAAACACTTGACTTGAACAAGTCTTGGATGGGGCTGAGCATGAAATCTCCCTACTGTTGCTACTGTTTAGCCTTTGCAATCAGTCCTGGCTCCTCCTTGTCAAGTCTTGCTTCTTGCCTCTTGTAGACTGTCAACTTCCGGGCCTGACTCCTATCCACCTTCTGGCTCAAAGGTCAGAGCACACCCAAATCACTGGCAAAAGGCAAAGAATGAATGCTTATCCCTCCACACTACAGATCCCAGGATGCCAGTCAATTTGAAAATGTCTCTTAATTTTGATGGTTGAAAACTTGCCTTAAGCATGAGAAGAAGTTTCCCTCTCATCCTGTTTAGTTTTAGGTCTTCACTGTAGTTTTGTTTGTTTTCCCAAAGGGACTTAAAAAAAAACACTGGGGCAAGTCTCTTGGACATCAAACACCTAATTAAAGCCTCAAATGGAGATTTCTTGGATGAGCTAGATAAGAGTTCCTTTGCTATAGGAAGTGGTGCCTTTGAGAAGATCTGTTCCTGAGAAGCTGAGATTCACTATCTACTTTCTAATCCCCTCTTCACAGTAGAAGCACTTAGAAAGAATGGGTTGAAACAATGGAAAGCTGCCAAAAAGAAATTCAACTAATTAAGAGGATTTGCAGATTGTGAAATGCATGCTTTTGCAGAGTCAGAGTTTACCTGTAACAATAACCCCTTGGGTCACTAGCCCATATGATTGCAAACATGTTCTATTGTTTTTCTACAGGCTTTTGCTAAACAGATGGAATGGTAGGAAAAGAGAGATGTGAATTAGAAACCTATGAAATCTAATTAAAACTTCAATACCAACATCTTTAACCTTTGGGTTGTTTTCCTTGCAACAACCAACTAATGCCCTAATCCAGAGAGAATAGACTTCTCAAAAGGAAACTGTAAAGGCTTTGAGTTTCTTTGCAGAGCAAAGCTATCACTGGCTTCGACATTTCTTTTAGTTTTCCTTACTCTGACATTTAAATAACACTTTAAATATTGTTATATCATTTGATCCTCACAAGGGCTCTGTGAAGTAAGGACTGCAGGCATTATAATCATCTTCATTTTATAGGTGACAAACTGATGCTGGAAGATGGTGACTTGCTTGGACTACACAGTTTATAAACTGGGAAGTAGGATTTGAACCCGGGTCTTCTTCACTCCAGGTCCAACAATCTAAATATTATTCCTCAAGATACCTACTCTATGACTTCTCATGTTGGTAATTTTCCTTTGACACTTTGTTTTAAGCTGTCCTGCCTTGTTATTTATTTCTGTCCCTCTATAGATTTTTTTCTCCATCTCAACTTTGATCTAAAAGTGCTCAAGAATTATTTGTTATATCAATCAGTGAATCCAAGGGAAAAAAACATCAAGGAATTCACAATGAATTAATGAATACATCACAACAAGGCATATAGAACAGTACAAAGCAAAATACCCTGGTATCTTTTATTCCTTAATTTACCCACGTCCATTTTGAAGGCATTCAAAAATTAATTTTAAATTATATACAAATGTTCTAGGAAATTAATTGATCATTTGGAGGTCTCACACTGTGACATCACTAGGAAGGATACCTCCAGCAACTATGCAAGTAGGAAATTAAGATGCTCAAGTCCTTCTCTGTAGAATACTGCCAAGAAAAGTCATTCTCCCTTCTCTCTCCATCTCTTCTTCACAGACATATACTTTCTTCCTGAAATTAGATGGAACTCTACTGCTATACTCGAGGTTAAATTCTCTATTTAATAATGTGCCAAGTAATATGCTGAATATCAAGATACAAAGATGAAAATAAACATAGCCCTGCTTTCAAGGAACTTACCGTCTAATGGGGTATATTGTATACACATCAATGAATAACCTACAAGGCATAATGTGATCAGTGCAAAGAAGACGTGAAAATGCTGGGTGAAATATAAGTGTCCCCTTGGAGCAACTTTAGCTGATTCAATAAAACCCAAATGAGCTGGCCAGGGGATTCAACACAATTATTCAATACCTATTTTAAACATGAGGCTACTGAAAATTGAAAGTTATGTATTTTTTTTCTCCAATGTTAGTTTTTCATATGAGTGTTTGCAGGGAGGAGTGAGCAAAGAAGTCTTCTTTGTAGAAGAGTGTGTTGGGAAGCAAAATGGGCTCCTTAGCATTTAGTTCAACAAGTGCCCTTGAAGAGTTTGGCTTTTGTTTGCTTTGAGTAATTCAGCTATTTCATTGAATCTTACTAAGTGCTAAGCCCCAGGCCCAAACCCCTATTAGGT